>BQMF02000378.1:0-455284 GCA_027922465.2 Turritopsis dohrnii | reverse complement strand
AAGTCATTTTATCATGACGACTTTCCGCCCCGCACACACCACCACGCACGCACAAGTGAATGAATCTTTTTAATGCCCAACTTGTTTCTCAACTATTTTTGAGCAGATGGTGGATACAAAAAAATCTGAAATACTTTATTCAAATCAACACGCATATCCGCTTCTCAAAGTGCGGTGCCACACAAAACCCACACCCTCCAACCACATACGCTCCACTCTTTTTTTACTGCTGGAGTGCATATTCTGCCTTTTCTGATATCTCTTCATCCTGCTTTTTCGAACTGTACCTCACAATACATATTGACCTTTGAGCAGGTTATACCTCCCAGATATTCAAAATCGTGAAGAATATGGAAAAGTCACAAATTGCAATAAAAATGTTTAAAAGATCATGAAACATTTACGAAAACGCACAAACACTTCAGCCATCTTTAGGTGATGTTAATGTAAATGGTATTTTGCAGAACGCCAGTGTTTCACTCCGGCAGAACATGGAAATCAGAAGAATGTTTTCTTTCCTAACTTTTCATGAAGTTAATTCGAGGTCAAAATAACATTTATCAAGTCATCCAGTCGCTTTAAATATTTATTCGTCTTAGAAGTTTTAGTCACTAGCCTCTTGAAAATTTGTCATATCATATACAGCTGAAATTTTAGTTCGCCATTAATGAGGAATTCGACAAAAATGGGTAGAAAATATATAATGAAAAGAAGAAGACTGTTAGCTCATGCAAATGCTCATCTTTTGTACTTCTCCACCAGTCTCTATGTAATGTATAATTAAACGACCAGGCACTTGTTTTCGCTTGTAATAATCTAATTACTCCCTAGAGTCCATTAGCTGCAATTTTCATGTGGGTATTTGCAACACCTAGCTTCAATTAGACGCCTCTTTTATCAACTGAACAGAGGCTACAAAGGTTCAGAACAAAGCAGCGCCATTTGCAATGTGGAAGTATCATGGCAGTTACATTACAAGAAAAGTTGAAAGCAATTAGTATCTTTTTTCTATAATTGCCAACGAAAAGGGACTGATGTTAGTAACAAAGAACAGCTATCGTTCTATTTAAGATCTGCAGTCAAGTTTTCACTAAGGGGAGAAAATTCACTTGGAAATATCAATAACAACATCGAGAAGTAAGAAGATTTATTATCGTATTGACGAGTGGTGCTTCATCAGCTACGGCCGAACAATCTTTTTCAAACAAAGAGGAATCAAAACTTGGATTGAATCAACTAATGGGTAAAAAAGATTCAGTTCGTTGTCAATTTTAAATGGCCACACTGATATAGTAGATAAAATATCATTGATAAAAGTATCCGAAAGGTTTTTGAATGTTCAAGAAAGGCGTCGAAGCGAGTTCGGACCTTTTACTGAAAAAGATCTTTAGTGACTTTTTGTAGTAATGTTTTAACTTCAGTAGTTACGTTAGTGTGCTTTATAAACAAAAAATATGCGTTTTTCGAAAGCCTTTGGGTCGTTTTAAGAGCTTCTAGAACCCGACAATGTTTCAGGAAAAATTCACTTAAAACTACAAGCCGTTGCCCATGGCTACTGCTTCGAAGGGTCGTTAAAGCCAATTTCAAGGTGTATATTATTTATACGAAAATTTCAACCCTTGGAAAGTCGCACGACTGAAAATATACAGAAGAACATCTTTTCACTCATTCATTCATTCACTCATTCTGCAAGTTTCATGCTTGAGACTGCAAGAAGTCATGAAAAAAGAGTTTAAAAATTGATCCCAAAATTACCGTGGCAGATTTGGACATCCTATCGTGAGTTTGGAAACAAGATGTCCGGCCGGATATCTCAGACGTCCGGCCGGATGTTTAAACGCCCGGCCGGGAGTTTGAGATGTCCGGCCAGGAGTTTTGAAACTAGTCTTGAAACATCCGACCGGACATCATCACTCAAAACGTCCGGCCGGGGCGTTTGTAAAAATCTGGTCCTGATAGTACAAGTATCACGGTTCCACGTACAAAGAACGCATTGTTCTGTCATAATACATTGCTATAAGAGTCTCCACTTTCTTTGTTGTGTGCTAGGCTTCTATCGGTTGCTGGGATGAGGGTGAGGACTAAGGCGCGAGGAGTATTTTTGAAATAGACTTAAATTATTTATTTTATATGCTTCTGAGAACTTATAAACAAAATTTTCATTGCATCGACAGCTTAAAATCACAGTCATGTCTTAAAAAGAAAAGCTCCAAATATGCCAGTACGACCAAATGAAACAGACATTTTTGATGAAGGCATATAAAATAATGGCTGATGAAATTGAATTTTCAGATGATAAAACCTGCTCAACATGTCACTTGCAAAGAAAAAGCGATAAACTTATGATATTATCAGAATTAAGATATGAATGAAAAATAATGAAACTAGACATATATGGCATCCGAGATTACGTAATAACTATTTATGTATTTGCTTGTTTATTTATTTATTTATTCAAACATATTTATACAGGCTAAAAACACTCCAGTTCTAAGAAATCAATGCGCTAACTGTCACTATGTCAGCTGTGTGAAAAGACTACATTGTAAGTAAGGTGTGTGAGGACATGAATCCCATTTGTGCTTCTACCATGAACTCTGTTATATTTAGAATTGATAAATATCTACTTTAAATATTTACAATACATGGATTGCCCCAAAAAATAAATAGTGTGCTCATAATTTCGGTTAAAGAGTTTTATGATATTGATGATGGTCTTGCTTTTTTCGTCTGGTACTGTTTGACAAGCGAGCAAGAAGGTTTCTTGCAGGGATATTTTCCAAGCCTTCTTGGAAGTTAAAGCTCCGCACATCGTCATCTGATGAAAAGTTGCGTAGTGTGAACAGAGAAGGAGAGCGAGGAATTCTGATTGGTTGAGATGTCACAAAAGG
This sequence comes from Turritopsis dohrnii, assembly GCA_027922465.2. Lineage (NCBI taxonomy): Eukaryota > Metazoa > Cnidaria > Hydrozoa > Anthoathecata > Oceaniidae > Turritopsis > Turritopsis dohrnii. The sequence goes on along the minus strand of BQMF02000378.1, from coordinate 452,393 downwards.
AGATGTTCTCGGTGGTTCTATCACAGTAATGGCGCGCCTTTTGGTAATCGATCTTCTCGCACTATTTTTCCGTTTTAAATGTTGTCCATGTTCTTGATTTAAAAGCATATTGAAGAGCGTATGAAATAAATTTATGACATCATTCAATTTCGTAGCGGAAATTTCAAAATATCTACATTGAACTATTCCGTTATTTACCGCTTCTGAAAATTCTTTGGCTGTGTTCGAAAAGACACATCGGTGGTCGAGATCTATTTTGTTTCCGACCAGCAGAATGCTGATGAATTCTTTCTTATGTTCTTTGATTTCGTTGACCGTACGTTTAGCTTCTTCGAAAGAACTTGAATCGTTGGCAGCAAAGACTACCATGAATGCATTAGATTTTGAAATGCTAAGTCTTCGCATGGCTGGAAACTCGTTCCGACCACAAGTATCGATAAGCAGACAGACGTACGTCTCTCCGTTGTACTCCGTCACAAAGTCTAAATCTGTCTCTAGCGTCGGTATATGTATAGTCGGGAATTCTCTCCAAACCAATTGACTCATAATGGAAGTTTTCCCGACACCACTTGCGCCAAGAAATGTAATTCGATACTGAGGGACAGTTGAATACATGAGGCTTTCCTGCAGATTCAGAGTTGATGATATAATCAAGACCAGATGTAAGTTGTATTGTTTTCGATGTATTCTAACGAACAACCGCGTGGATGCGTTGTGTAATTCTTTGATATAAATTTTTCTGTCGTACAAAACTGTTTAACGATTGAATTGAGCTTTTTGAAAAGTTTGTTTTTGTAAGAAGAGGATGAAAATATTTCTTTATGATTTGACGCATAATCTGGCACTCAGCACAGATACCATCAACGGAAAACTCTTCCCCGCAGGGTTTCAACTGCAGCACTCTCTATTAATTAAGTTTTCGGCAATATATCATTTTCTTCATATATCAAACCTGACAACAACTACATGGTGGAACGTTGGTGTCATTTGGAATATGGTTTCGTCGTCGTCATCGTCGTCGTCTATAATTTTTAAATTTTATTTCTTGTTCAGTGATATTCATATTAAAGGAAGACCGTGCGCAAATCATAATATTAACAAATGCCACTAACTTGCTGCTGCATTTTTTCTCTTAAAATTAGTTGGGATTTTTCAGATATTTGTATCAGGTTTGTATATAACACGGCTATAGATAACATACAAAAAGTAATGTGATAACAGCCTCGAGACTATAGGTCTCTTGGCTTCTCCACACAGTCGCCCGTATATGACAACTTCGAGAGTAGTTTCACTACACCTACTTGCTGTAACTTCCGTTCAAAGAGAAAAATGGACATGATGTCAGATGACAGTCATAAAGTGGTGTGACATGCATCATAAATCTTCATCTGATCACGTGGAAACAAATGCTTAGTTTTAAGAAATGCTTTAAGCCGAACTAAGACAGATTTTGCCGTGAGAAAATTTTTTAAAATTTCGAAATTCCTTCCATGATTACTAAAATATCGTCCAGTGCGGAACACACCTTTTGTATGGAGTGATAAAGAGAAGCAGGTCTACTGGAGGAGGAGGGATCATTGTCTTGTTTAGTTCACCCAGCCTATATATCGCACGGTAATTTACGGAGTAACGTTTACTATACGCATGCTTACCACTCAGTGCCCAGTCTTTTACACGTGCATCAAAGTATTTCATAATGTTTCGAGAAGCTGCTGTTAGTTCAGAATTTACGCGAAAGAGTAACACACTTGACGATGAAGTGGTATACAATTTGGGACATCGAATTCTAGGCCCCTATACCTGCCCTGGAAAGGGACCTTTATACCATTGCATATTTTTGAAACCCAAATTTTATGGAGGTTGTTATACATAGGATAAAGTAAACATTCTGCCGGATGCTTTCCCCACCTTGTTCGCTATAAATTCCCAATCCAACACCCCATTTCCTAATGAATGGAACAACATGTTCTTCCAGCATGTGCATCTTTGGGGTGATGGATTCTTCAGGTCAGGTCTTTCGAAAATATGCCATTAAATCTTTTATTGATTCCTGTAAGATATGAAAAATATCAAGGCTACAAAAACAATGAATATATCTAATGTTATTAGAAAACTTTATATCAGTTTTATACTTTACCTAACTCTCCTATATGTATTTCATGTATTTTCATGTTTGACATGAATTCATGACATTATGACATTTTGAGTATTTCGCAAATAGTAATTTAAATCTCAAATCTCAATGGCGTCCCTTGACAAACCACTGATTTACAACAATGATACGCAATGAATTGCACAACTTGAAAATATTCATTTCAAGTAGCTAAGACATGATTTCATTAAGCACTAGCATGTATCCAATCACATTATTGATTTTGTTCTTTTTGGAGATTTTTCATACCTCAAGCATTTTGTTGACATGGTTACCAATAAAACTTTTCCCATGATACGCCTGCCTCTCCACTCTCAGCCTACACAGTTGTTCATCAAGCTGTTTTACACATGGTCCAGAATACCTATTATTTATTTTTTATTTTTTATTAATTGTCTTTCAGGCACTTTCATATTTCACAATGGCTATTCGACCTATTAAAATAAGCATATTTAAATAAAGAAATAATTTATTATGAAAAAATATACCGTATAAAATATGATTTTAAAAAGATACTGGCAAAAGACTGCGAACGGAATTGGAATCTTGTACTTGGTTGGAAACTTGGAGAAATTGAAAATTTGAGACTGACTAAAGTGAAAGTTGATTGGAACTAAATGATCATGGAACTAGCAGTATTGGTATTGATAAGACTTTAAAATTTTCAAATATTTTAAGTATAAATATACTAAATAAATTAACGATGGCTACCCTGAAAAGATAATGTACTAGAAGCTTGGAGGCTTGCAATATAGAAATTGAATTGGATGTGGTAATCTGGAGTGATCTCAAAATTCAAATGACTGGAATGTCACTGGTTTTAGGATGTAGTAACGAACCGCACAAAGCGCTAAAAATATTGGAGTAGCTGATATGGATGTGAAAAGTTAGAAATAAAATAAAGATTAAGTTATTTATTGGGCATAATGTAAAATATATATACTAATCAATCGACAGACCTTTAGACAGGGACACAAAAAAGAAACTAACAGGTAAATCGGTTGGCAGACTAACAAAAGAATCGGACACAAACAAACTTGACTTACGATAATGATATTGGCTATGAGATTGGTTGCGATACTAAAATATTGAACCGAAAGGTGTCGATTGTTAAAAATCTTATGCATGATTCATAATAAATATTGCTAAGCTAACATCGAATAGATATTTCTTTAAAGAGCTACGAAATTTTTTAGGGTCAGGTTCTTCCCTGATAATTTTTGGAATGTCATTTAACAGGCGACTTGCCTTGCCAATGAACAATTTTTCTGACACGTTAATATCATATTTTGAAGTAATATCATCAACATTTTGAATTCCACGCCCAACAATTCTCAATTTAAAACCTTTCAAATAACTTGGAAATTCAACCTGGTTGATCGATTTGTGGGCTAGTTTCATCAGATCAAAGCGAATTTGTTGTTGAATCGGTAACCAACCAAGCTCGATTACATCTTGAATCGTAGAATATCTCAATGTCACAAAGGAAGCGATTCTACACAGTAGTTTGTCAAGCTTTTTCAATTGCGATTGGGGAAGGTTCCAGAAGAGCGAACAGCAGTATTGGATTTTTGATAACAAAAGGGCTTCTGCTAGCTGTTTCCTCAAGCGGTATGTTGCTGTTCGACGGAGATAACGTAGCACGTAAAGCTTTGCATAGACTGAGGAGCAGATTTTTTCGATGTGAGTGTCCCAGTTTAGATTTTGATCAAATTGGACACCAAGAAGTTTGTAAACTGGAACACGTTCGATCAGTTGATCTGTATGGTAGACATGGAAAGTTGCATGGTTAGGGTTCAATAAGTCATGAATCTTTGCCTTTCTTGAAGTTGACAGGAGCATGATTTTGGTTTTTTTGTTGTTAAATGCGAGATTATTTGCGGTCGACCATTGTTTTAATTGATCTAAGCGTTGGTTAAAGTTGATGATTGTTGTTGGGATATCTCTTGGCTTACAATGTTCATATATGGTAGTGTCATCTGCATATTGATTCGTACTCCCACCGTTTACGTTTTCCTGCAGGTCGACAGTGTACAGATTGAACAATGCCGGTCCAAGAATTGAGCCTTGAGGTACACCAAATAGCACTGTCCTATATTCAGACTTTTTGTCATCAACCTGAACGAATTGCTGACGATCACTGAGGTACGACAACATGAGCATGGCAGCTTTATTTGAAAAGCCTATCTTTTGTAGTTTTACCAACAGAGTTTTGTAATCAACTGTGTCGAAGGCTTTAGAGTAGTCGAGGAACGCTGCTAGTGTGATTTCGCCTTTGTTCATAGCACCAACAATATCATCTCGAATCTTCATTAGCAAAGTTTCGGTCGAATGACGTTTGGGGAAACCAGACATGGTTTGTTGGTGTATCTGATTTCTTCCGACATAATCTACAATCTGTCTTGCCATTAAACGTTCAAAGATTTTCGATAGGATAGGTAAAACAGTCACAGGTCGGAATTGATCGGGAGTGACGGATTGTTCTGTTTTTGGTATGGGTGTTACTTTGCCGATTTTCCGTTGTTGGTGAAAGATATTTTTGGCGATTCCTGTGTTGATGATGTGTGTTAGTGGGGATGCGAGGTGGTCAGCGATGGGTTTGATGAGTGATACTGGAAGGTTGTCGTAACCAGCAGAGCAATCGGTTCGGAGATTCTTGATTTCTTTGAGTACTTGTTCGTACGTGACGGGCTGAAATTCGAATTCTTGCTCAACATCTGTAACGAAATCTTGAAGAAGGAGCTGAATCTCTTCGATTGATGTTGGTTTCGAACCGAGGATCCTAGGAGCTGTGGATATGTAGTGTGCGTTTAGTTCGGACGGTTGAATATTGATTACACTTTTCTTTGGATGAAGAAATCGATGGATCAGCTTCCAGACTTCCTTTGATTTTTTCGATGAGAGAAGTTTACGGTAGAAAGTTTTCTTGGTGTGTTTTATGTGTCTTTTTAGAGCATTTCGAGCTTCACGGAATTCTTTCCAATCGGAGTAGGACTGCGTTTGATGCGCTAAGGTTCGCTTTTCGTGACATGTTTGCTGCAAGTTGTTGATCATTAAGTCTTTCATCCAGGGTGCTTGTGGACGAGTGACTTTTATTCTCTTCAAGGGTGCGTGACGTTCGATGCAGTTAAGTAGTAAGTAGTTCAATGTATTTAAACTGTCATTGGTACAATCGGTTGCATACACAAGATTGAATGGAACGGTTGCCGTATCAGCAACATATGCAGGTAAGTCGAAATTCCTCATGTCACGGATGATCTTGTACCGAGGTTCGAATCTGGCAACACGAGTGTTGATACAAGCGAATACAGCATCGTGGTCGCTGATTTCTGGTGTTGGGAGAATGTCACAGAATTTTACTTTACAGGAAGAGTTAGTCGTAATGTAATCGATAAGGGATATTCCTTTACGAGATGGAGAGTTGACGTGTTGGGTGAGGTCGAATGATCGTAGGATTTCTATGTAGGAATCTTTAATCTGAGAGTTCGTCAAGAGATCAATATTGAAGTCACCTGTAATCACCACATTTCCGGTCCAGTCAAGAGTGGCATTTCCAATGACACGGTCAAAGTTATCGAGCCACTCTGATTTCTCATGATGTGTGAAGTTTGGCTGATAAGCAACACATAAAAGTAATTTTGAATGCTTATTTTTCCCCTCGATTTCAAGCCATAAATGTTCGAGAGTTGGGTTGATGTTAACAAAGTCTTTTCGCAGTTTGTGCTTTATATTATCTTTGATATATATACCAACACCACCACCACGTTTGTTGTCTCGGTTATGGTAGTACGATTTGTAGCCTTCGATCTTTACATACTCGAGTAGGAAAGGGTTTTCATTTAACCAGGTTTCAGTAAGGGTTAGCACATCAAAATCATACCTGTTGACGAAGAGGACAAATTCGTCGAATGTAGAGACCATCGACTGGGTATTGAGATGGGCGACACTAAACAAGTTTCTGTTTTGATTGAGCCGTTCGAGTTGAAGATCTTGATGGTGTTGCTGAGCGATTTCTTGATCAATTTCAGAGAGATCTCGAACGTTGTAAAACGGTAGGATGGAGGGTAAACATTGCGAACACATCCAATCGGTGATCGAAGCTTTCTTTTTCGGATCAACACAATGGAGGTGAGATTTCTGTGACAACGACAGCAGCTGACGATTTTGCCGTTTTTGCGAACGGTTTTAGAACAAAGGGAGCATTGAGATGGTCCAGGATTCGTTTCGACATCGCCGGATAAAAGGATATCGGTACCTGAGATGTTAAGCTGGAACGAAGCACAGTGGTTAGCGTACAGACGGATTGGTGAGCAGAATCTTCGTTTGTTGTTGTTTTTCGAAGCTGAAAATCTCAATCTTTGAGTCGAATTCTCCGATCTGGACGGTAAAAAATATATCAGCAGAATCAGTGTGACAATCTTCTTCTTTTGAATCATAATTCAGCCGTTAAAACTGCAAATTCATAAAGAATTTTACTAAAAACTTCTCAAATTTTACGTTTTGGACGTCAGTTGAAAAAAAGACGTCAGTTCGTTAAGAAGTCATTTAGTCATTTAAGTTTCTCTGATGTCAAAGATGCCAGTTCATCAGTCTGAAAATTTAATTTATTTACATGCATGAAATGTCAGATGTTGATGATGAAAAGATGTTGAAATTAAAAAAGGTAAGTTTCTTTATTTATACTAGCCGCCAAGGCGGCGTCGCTCGCCGCCCATGTCCACCTGCTCTGTATCACTGTATCAATAAACGTCAAATTTCCTTATAAACGGCTCGTATAACTTGTGTTCAACCAGAAGCAGATTCGAAGTCACAACCTCTGGTAAAACCAATCTTTTATCAGTGTAACAATACACTCAAAACGTATAGAGAGAAAATTTCAACTATTTAATAACTTTTGTTTTAAGGCTGAAATACACTATCATTTTTCAATGATCATTGAAAAATGACAGTGTATTCAGAAAAAAATGTCATTTTTTACACTCTAAAGGCTGAAATACACTGTCATTTTTCAATGATCATTTTTCAATGATACATTCCAATGACATTGAAATTTAAAAATTTTGGCGCGAATACACTATCATTGAAAATTACAAACATGGACTCTGAGGAAGAAACAGCAGCTGCTGTCGTTATCAAAAAAGAGAGTTGAACGCAGAAAATCAAAAGAAAGAAGTGCATGGGTAGTAAAGGCATGGCTATATAGACGAAATGAACTTGGCATCTATAATACCCTCATGTATGAACTACGCGTGGGGGGAATCGCAGAATATACGAGATCTTTAAGAATGCCATCGAGTATTTTCGATGAGCTGCTTCATCTCATAGACGTTGATATTACGAAAAAAACACGAGACCCAATATCCCTGTTCAAGTTAAAGCACATTGTCCCAGTTCATCCCTGAATTTTGCGAAGCCGTTTACATGCGATTAAAACTTGGTTGACTCCTCCAAATTTCAATAAATGTTTCAGTTGCTTCTCACGTTGTCATTTTCGCGTGTAAAAGTCTTCAAAATGTTGTTTTCGTTTATGTTAGCGTCTAAAATCACATCGCGTGAACCGAACACGTGCGCGAAAACAATAGATTCGATTCGAAACAATAGAAAAAAATGACATTGAAAAATTAAAAGTTGAACATGTTCAACTTATCATTTTTCAATGTCATTGAAAATTAGAGTGTAAAAAATGACATTTTTTTCTGAATACACTGTCATTTTTCAATGATCATTGAAAAATGATCACTGAAAAATGATAGTGTATTTCAGCCTTAATTTTCAATGACATTGAAAAATGATAAGTTGAACATGTTCAACTTTTAATTTTTCAATGTCATTTTTTTTCTATTGTTTCGAATCGAATCTATTGTTTTCGCGCACGTGTTCGGTTCACGCGATGTGATTTTAGACGCTAACATAAACGAAAACAACATTTTGAAGACTTTTACACGCGAAAATGACAACGTGAGAAGCAACTGAAACATTTATTGAAATTTGGAGGAGTCAACCAAGTTTTAATCGCATGTAAACGGCTTCGCAAAATTCAGGGATGCACTGGGACAATGTGCTTTAACTTGAACAAGGATATTGGGTCTCGTGTTTTTTTCGTAATATCAACGTCTATGAGATGAAGCAGCTCATCGAAAATACTCGATGGCATTCTTAAAAATCTCGTATATTCTGCGATTCCCCCCACGCGTAGTTCATACATGAGGGTATTATAGATGCCAAGTTCATTTCGTCTATATAGCCATGCCTTTACCCATGCACTTCTTTCTTTTGATTTTCTGCGTTCAACTTTCTTTTTTGATAACGACAGCAGCTGCTGTTTCTTCCTCAGAGTCCATGTTTGTAATTTTCAATGATAGTGTATTCGCGCCAAAATTTTTAAATTTCAATGTCATTGGAATGTATCATTGAAAAATGATCATTGAAAAATGATAGTGTATTTCAGCCTTTAAAAAAAATTTACGCGCTCTAACATGGGTGCTATCAAACGTAAGGGGGAAATGGTTTCTCTTCTTAAAAAGTTCACACGGAGGAGAGAAAAAAGGCACGTGCTAAATGAATAAATAGAATAAAAAAACGTTCGATCAGAACGCTTAACAATTAAAAGAAGAAATTAATTTATTAAAAGAAAAGCAAAAAAAAAAAAAAAACATTTTGTTTTGATATGATACTCTTTTTTTACCTATCGGTTTTTAAACATTTTGATTGCTCAAAAAAAAAGTTCACCCGTCTCAGACAGTCAGGCAAGAGTCAGTGGCAAACCGAATATATGCTGCCACGTTCTGCCACTGCTGCTTTTTGTCCAAAATGTTTAGTTGATGTACTGTTTTCAAAGCCAAGTCAACGTGGAATATAAAACTAACAATAATGATAAAAACAAAACGTTATTCCTATTAGTTCATCAGCCAAAAAAAGTCACGTTCGATTGGGGTTGCAATGTATTTGCTTCGAACTCACGTCGCACACAAAAAAAGAAATAATTTCGCTCACAACTTAATCTACCATTTTGCGTGACTTACAAACAAACGAACAAACAAACAAACAAACAAACAAACAAACAAACAAACAGAGAATCGGCTATTAATATATAGATATTTAGATTTTATTTCAAAATGCCATGATTCCTTCATCAAAGGAATGATAAAAAAGGTACGTAATGTAAGTCATACAGTATGGGCTTTTTAAACAATACTAGCCGCCAAGGCGGCGTCGCTCGCCGCCGATGTTCACCTGCTCTGTATCACTGTATCAATAAACGTCAAATTTCCTTATAAACGGCTCGTACAACTTGTGTTCAACCAGAAGCATATTCGAAGTCACAACCTCTGATAAAACCAATCTTTTATCAGTGTAACAATACACTCAAAATGTAGAAAGAGAAAACTTCAACTTTTTATTAGCTTTTGTTTTAAAAAAGTTACGCACTCTAACATGGGTGCTATCAAACGTAAGGGGGAAATAGTTTCTCTTCTTAAAAACATCACGACGGAGGAGAGAAAAAAGGCACGTGCTAAATGAATAAATAGAATAAAAAACGTTCGATCAGAACGCTTAACAATTAAAAGAAGAAATTAATTTGTTAAAAGAAAAAAAAAAAAATTGTTTTGATATAATACTCTTTTTTTACCTATTGGTTTTTAAACATTTTGATTGCTCAAAAAAAAAGTTCACCCGTCTCAGACAGTCAGGCAAGAGTTAGGCAAACCGAACATATGCTGCCACGTTCTGCCACTGCTGCTTTTTGTCCAAACTGTTTAATCAGTTAGTTTCTTTGTATTTAGTTGATGTACTGTTTTCAAAGCCAAGTCAACGTGGAATATAAAACTAACAGTAATAATAAAAACAAAACGTTATTCCTATTAGTTCATCAGCCAAAAAAAGTCACGTTTGATTGGGGTTGCAATGTATTTGCTTCGAACTCACGTCGCACACAAAAAAAGAAATAATTTCGCTCACAACTCAATCTACCATTTTGCGTGACTTACAAACAAACAAACAGACAGACAGACAGACAGACAGACAGACAGAGAATCGGCTATTAATATATAGACTAGCCGCCAAGGCGGCGTCGCTCGCCGCCCATGTCCACTGTCCATGTATCACTGTATCAATAAACGTAAAATTTCCTTATAAACGGCTCGTACAACTTGTGTTCAACCAGAAGCAGATTCGAAGTCACAACCTCTGGTAAAACCGATCTTTTATCAGTGTAACAATACACTCAAAACGTAGAGAGAGAAAACTTCAACTTTTTATTAGCTTTTGTTTTAAAAAAGTTACGCGCTCTAACATGGGTGCTATCAAACGTAAGGGGGAAAATGGCTTCTATTCTTAAAAAGTTCACACGGAGGAGAGGAAAAAGGCACGTGCTAAATGAATAAATAGAATAAAAAAACGTTCGATTAGAACGCTTAACAATTAAAAGAAGAAATTAAATTATTAAAAGAAAAGCAAAAAAAAAAAAAAAAAAATTTTGTTTTGATATGATACCCTTTTTTTACCTATCGGTTTTTAAACATTTTGATTGCTCAAAAAAAATGTTCACCCGTCTCAGACAGTCAGGCAAGAGTCAAACCGAACATATGCTGCCACGTTCTGCCACTGCTGCTTTTTGTCCAAAATGTTTAATCAGTTAGTTTCTTTGTATTTAGTTGATGTACTGTTTTCAAAGCCAAGTCAACGTGGAATATAAAACTAACAATAATGATAAAAACAAAACGTTATTCCTATTAGTTCATCAGCCAAAAAAAGTCACGTTTGATTGGGGTTGCAATCTATTTGCTTCGAACTCACGTCGCACACAAAAAAAGAAATAATTTCGCTCACAACTCAATCTACCATTTTGCGTGACTTACAAACAAACAAACAAACAAACAAACAGACAGAGAATCGGCTATTAATATATAGACTAGCCGCCAAGGCGGCGTCGCTCGCCGCCCATATCCACCTGCTCTGTGTATCACTGTATCAATAAACGGCAAATTACTTTATAAACGGCTCATACAACTTGGAAAAGATTCGAAGTCACAACCTCTGGTGTGCAGTCAGTGTTACATCAGTGTTACATTAACTATTTTTCAGGCTTTTCATTATGTGTGACTTATTTATTTTTTAAAACCAATCGTTGATCAGTACAACAATACACTCAAAACGTAGGAAGAAGAACTTCCACTTTTTATTAGCTTTTGTAAAAAAGCTTTTTTAAAAAAGTTACGCGCTCAAACATGGGTGCTATCAAACAGGTCGAAAATGGTTTCTCTTCTTAAAACGTTCACACGGGAGGAGAGAAAAAATGCACGTGCTAAATGAATAAAGAGAATAAAAAAAAAACGTTCGATCAGATTAAAATAGATTAAAAGAAATCGATTAAAAGAAATTAAGACAACTATTACGACAAAAGCAAAAAAAAAAACATTTTGTTTTATGATACTCTTTTTTTACCTATCGGTTTTTAAACATTTTGATTGCTCAAAAAGAAAGTTCACCCGTCTCAGACAGTCAGGCAAGAGTTAGTGACAAACCGAACATGCTGCCACGTTCTGCCACTGCTGCTTTTTGTCCAAACTGTTTAATCAGTTAGTTTCTTTGTATTTAGTTGATGTACTGTTTTCAAAGCCAAGTCAACGTGGAATATAAAACTAACAGTAATAATAAAAACAAAACGTTATTCCTATTAGTTCATCAGCCAAAAAAAGTCACGTTCGATTGGGGTTGCAATGTATTTGCTTCGAACTCACGTCGCACACAAAAAAAGAAATCATTTCGCTCACAACTCAATCTACCATTTTGCGTGACTTACAAACAAACAAACAGACAGACAGACAGACAGAGAATCGGCTATTAATATATAGATGCAACATATTTGTTTTCGTACAACAGATATTCGAACATTCAGGAAGAAAAAATCGATTTATTTGTGGAAAATTTCTTAACTTGAATAACTTAACTTAAAACAAAACAGATTTTTGTTGCAATCGCACGAAAAATGTTGCTCGTGTCCCCTTAGCTTTACTTTGTAGTCATAAATCTCAACCACATATTCCAAGTTTCTTATTTGTAGTTGTTTTGATACAAATGCGTCAAACATGGCATGCGTGGTGGCAGTTGTCTTCTAACATTGTAAAAAACTTCAAGTAAGTGCCCAGAGAAATATGCAAAGTTGGCAATGCCACCTAAAGTTATTAAAATAATATGTTGTTCAGTTGCTATTGAATTATTGATCCAATTTTTCCCCCTCAAAATTTACACACCTGTTCTAATGGCACATTAAAAATTGATTCGTCGATAACATTATTAAAGAACCGTGCTCGTTTAAATTTTCCCCCATCTTCTTTGAACCTTTGAAAGTCATTATTTAATGTATCTAATCATCTCGCATATGGGGACGTTCTTTCATCTCAGATGAAGTTACATTGCAAAATAAGCAGCAGTGTCTTCCTGCAAAAAAATCGTTGACGATGGTGAACATCGCTAATTATGTAAAATGTGGCCCACCTGACGGAAATTCGACCACATTGTCTTCAAGTTTGTACTTGATGATTTTAAAGCTACATTGTCCTGATCTATGGCTTGGTTAACACTGCTAGTTGAAGCATTGTTGGAGATATGACAAACAGTGGATGTGTTTGTTTTCAATATTTTTCAGTTGAAACTTGGCACCACAGTTTTTTGGACATTCAATTACTAACCGGTTTTACATATCCACAACTTGTTCAGAAAAAACTACCTACCGTAAATATCCGAACAAGCGCCCAGCATTTATTAAGCGCCCCCCTTTAATAAGCGCCCAGGTAATTTCCACAAAGTTCAATAAGCGCCCAGCACTTATTAAGCGCCCCCCTCGAATAAGCACCCACCTTTTAAAAGGGGGCGCTTAATCGAAAACTGCCTTGAGAAACTGGGCGCTTATTTAAAATTTTTACTTTCATATATCGGGAATAAAAAAATACGTAGTTTATGTTGTGAGCATCATCTCTATAAAACATAAATGGGAAATTTTCTATAAAGTTCCTTTTTTCCTGGAAGACCTGGAAAACCTTGTGCTGAAAGGGTCTAAAGTGCTCAAGGAACAAATGACCATTTTCAGTGAGCAGCAAGACAACACTGCAAATCCATTTGAAATTACCGATTCCGATGTTGAGGATGCTCAGTATCCTGGTAACATTTTATCTGACGAGGAGGAAGATGATATCGATGTTGTTTAAACTAAAACTAAAAAACTAAAAGACCTAGTAAGACGAAACCTAACTTTTTGTTATATCTTTTTTTCAGTTTTATTTTCCAGGGAAAATTATAAAAATCAAAATTACTCTTTGGTGCCTAATAGACGTCCCGCCCCGCTAATAAATTTTTCGATTTTTTTCCACCCAGGACATTCTTATTCCGACCCCCTCGGCTATTCATTTTTCGAAAAAAATCCAACCATGACAAAAGTTTATTGCGTTTCTAGATTGTTTTATAGTAACTATGATTTTTGGTTCTTTCATACAAAAGTTGTGTACTTTATCCCATTCATTTTCTTTTTTTTTTTAAATTCGTGCTTTTCTTTTCCTCGTATATCGTGACGTATATCGCATATTTTATGAAGCGCGGAGAAGCATTAAGAAACGCATACAAGATAATAACACTTCAAACGATGCCAATGTTAATGCTGCTGTTGATCAGGAAGATGAAGGAAACATTTTTGACATTCTCGAGAACATGTAAATATAAAAAAAACTGAGGACATTATATTCCCCTGATATCTTCTGTTTTTATTCTTTTGGATTTCTTATTTTTTTATACCATATAAGTACTAAGATTTTATTAGATACGATTTGATCATGACAAAACAAAGACAAAGAATTTTTTTCCACACCCCCGGTTATTAGGTTTTTAGGATTTTTCCAAACCCCCCGCTAATTCCACCCCCCCCCCCCCCCCCCCCCCCCCCCTGCTTATTAGCTTTTGGGCAATTTTCCAACCCCACTGCCTGTTCGGATATTTACGGTATTCCAATCTTACATTTTTTCCACAAAGGTGACATTCTGTTTCGGTTTCCTTTTTACCCTCCAATGAAAGAATTAAGCATTGGAAACAAAAAGAGTGTAAGCAATCCTTCAAAATGACTGGTCTCGTAAACAAGTTATTGCAAATTGAGCATGTACACAAGTCCAAGTTACTGTTAAAGTTTATGGTTTTTTCCTATTCTGAGAGCGTCTCTTTGAATTTATTTCTCTCCCTCCTTTTCATGGCTTTGGGTTTTCTACCAACTTGGTGAAAAAACTTTTCATGACCGACCGTGGACAATCAAGATGCTTGTATACATAGGCTATGTTTACGCAAACCCAATCTCACCCGAAAGTCATTTGGGAATGAAACCTATCCGCTTAGTCAAAATGAAAATGCTGACTGCATGAAAATAACATTAAACACGCAGAATTTTAATTAAAAAGTTATATTCTTAATTACAAGTTTTAAACAATTCAAAATTTTACAACAATTCAAGAGCAACAATAAACAAAAATAAAAATAAATCTAAAATAGCCTTCATAACTTTTCGTACTTTTCTTCCAAGCAAAATCTTTTGAAACATCAACGAAAAACAGGATTCAAAACGAGATGAATCATTTAAATGAAAGTTCATCACTCAATCACAATTTAAAATAATTTGTTCTAGAAATTTCCAATTAACAAATCCTTAAAAACTTCTTTGATTATACATAATCAGAAATATTCATTACAACAATATGTAGCAACACTAATAACACTTGTAAAATAGAACAAGCCGGACTAAAAAAGTTAAAAACATGGTTCCAAAACAACAGCCATCTATCAGATAAATTAGTTATTCAGGCAAATTTGACAAGGGCATATGTTGTTTTTCATATCAAATATAAAAAAATATTACATAATAATTTTGATAATTAACAAAGCAAATTGGTGGTTCACTAATGTGGTCTAGAGAGAATATGTTATGGCATTATTTCAACCATCACATCGAGTCTTACATCTGATATTAAAGGATGCGTTTAACTTTTATACAGAAAAGTTCACAGTTACGATAACTAAGCAATTAACTGGTGCTCTGAAACCTAGAAACGTTTCGAAAAAGGAGACAGAAAAAAAAATTTTTTTTTAAGGAGAACAGAATAAAACATGAAAGAACACAGTATGCCATTCCTGGAAATTTTGGCATAAGTTTTAAACAGAATTGGATTGTAATAAATTAATTTTGCTGGAACACGTTAATATCAATGGAAGAGATGACATAATGAAGTTTATGGAAATTGAACTGAAAGAAATTGACTGCACATGCAATATTTGTAACTTGTAAGTTAATGCTATCCATAATGCTCAATAATATATTTTACCAATGGTTAGTACATTTTTTATTATATTTCATTAAAACAAAGTGGGGCAGACGTCAGAACCATCAGCTGGACATTTTAATCCAGTATGTAAATGAGCATGGCTGGGTAAGCAAAATTTTGCAAGAAAAAAAATTAATATGAATAATAGATAAGAAATTATGAAGTTTATCGAAAGTGAGATTAAATAAGGTAAATAAAGATGTTGACATATGAGAATGGAAAAGTTCTCGCATTCGACCAACATGCTTTTCTCTCCCCTTTTCGCATTTCTCGGATAACTTTTTAGCAATTATTTGTGTGTATATTCTTTATTGTTCTATTACAAATTGGTTTTAATAGATGCAGAACTTGTATATAAGGACTCTTTAAAATTTGTAATTTATCTAACTTGATAATGTAAGCCTGTGTCTTACGAAAAGCTTTGTTTAAGTGGAATTTTTAAAATGTGTTTTTAATATAATAATTAAGCATTTATATTTGTTTTCTCATTTCATATATCGTCCTTAAGCGTGTTTCAACATTAGCAAAGAAGTATTCTGATATTTCTCAACATCAGCAAAGAAGTATTCTCTGCTTGAATTTTCATTTGGAGCCAGTTCATTTCTGATTTTAATTTCTAAAAAAAGTGGATAAACGGAAAAGAAAACCAGTTGAATTTTTTAATCAATTACACAAGAGAACTGATTGGGTCAATGAAATGGTATTAGAATAATTGAAGATAAATGACAAGCAAGGAATCATGAATTTTTGCGGAAGTCAACTGAAAGAAAGTACTAGTACATGGAATACATGCAACTAAGTTAACTCTAATCATTACTCTACATAAGCATGATTCGGTATTATAATCCTAATCCTTTTTTACTATTATTTTAATAAAGACTATAACAAAGATATTTCGATGACACACTTGACAGTTTAAGATACAGTATAAAAAGACTGTTTTCATAAAAAATGTAAAACGAAAAATAATGTATTATGTTGGATATTTTCAAAAAACCTGCTACACAGAACATATGCTTGTCATTTTTTCCCAGCGGAAAATGTTTGATATATATACTTGTCTCTAGATGTTCATTATGAGCTGTGAGCGCTTTCACACCACATTTCCGAAAACTTTTTTTACAATAACGGTACCTGACTTTGATCATAAAAGGTATGTTCACACAGGCATTTTTTCCCGCGTGGAAATTATTTCATTCATCTCAAATACAGTTATTTGTTGGAACACTCCATTCAGGTGTGAATAGGGCCATACTCGTTGGGTTAAAGAGGCATTGTACGGCTGAATCAACAAAAATAGGGCTCTCGAAAAAAACGGTCGTTGTAATCTTGATGTCCCATATCTAATCTTTATGAAACAATCGTCTCTGTATTTGGGTTATCGTGGAAAGCCAAACAAGAAACGATGTCGAACAAGATGAGCTAGTATAAATATAAAAATTGCTGTTTTTGTAATCAATTTTTTCACTTACGTTATCAAGTTGCAAAAAAATAAAAGCACCAAAAGACTATGAATTTATATAAGAAATTAATTTCGTGGTTCTGATGCGAAAGCTATGTATCATTTTGAAGATATATGTGGATAACATTTACATACTTTTTTTTCTATCACTTGACAATTATGTTTCTCAAACGATATGGGTTTGTACATGACATTTGAATACGAATAAGTTCTGTTTTATGACCTTTTCGATGTGAAATATCATTCGTCTGTATCAAAATGTAAATTTTAGATCACGATTCAACGATAAATTCTTATTTTTTTTACAGAAATATTAAATATATGATAATAACAACAACTCTCTTCTTTTTCTTCCCACATTTACATTCTTCTCCACATTTTACTTCCCTTGTCTTGCAGGGGCAACCAGATCTTTTACCATCTTTTCTGCTGCAAGTCGAGTTACATATACAATGCTGAAAATGCACGAGTGAGTAAATGTAATCAAATTTAAGTTTCGTTGAGAACAAACAACGAAGAAAAAGTTTTGTATTGATTGGAATAGGCAATAAAATCAAATCACTTTAAATTAGCTTCCACAACATTCTCTTATAATGATAAAAGTAATCTTACTTGAGTTAAGACAGCTGACATGTTTCTTCACACACAACGATGACTTATGAAGATGTTCTTCCATATTATTTTATAATTCATGAGAAAATTCAGTAATTACTTCTAACACGTATTGTAGAAGAATGAATTCTTTCACCAACATATTGTTTAAAAGGTGTCAAAACTATGATTTAGGTTGATTTCCCGAAATAAAGAAGATCTCTGTTCTTCTCCGACAGAGAAAGCTTGATTATTTGCCGCCATATTTGTTTATATTTTTCATGTTCGATCACGTGACGATAATATTTACAATTTTAGCCGTACAATGCCTCTTTAAGGAACTTTATATTTCTATTCCATCAAGAGATTACTTTTTTAAACAACATTCTGCGATCATGGCAAGCACTTCAGGATTCTTCCGCGAATGTCAGTTGTTATGTATTATATAAATGATACGCAATCTATGTAGTCACGCATTAGTTTTCGACGAAAGTGGAAAAAATGGAGAACAGATAACAAAATAACGAAAGGCAAACTTAAGAAAAGGAAGGAGGAAAAAAAGTTCCAAAAGTGGATGAAGGTTTACCTTCAACTGATGAAAGATGAGAGGGTGGGGGAGCACCCGTATTTTTTGCTCCACACCAATACTGGAACCAGAAGAGGTGAAAGCCATTATATGTTTAATATCTTTATTACATTTATATTATATTTTTATTTTATATTTCTATGTTTTTTTATAGTTACAGGAGAATGAGGCCGAAAAAGAAAATGAGAAAAGAGAAAAAGAGCATCTACATTTTGTAATGACAAAGGTAGTAGGAAAGTAGCGGTTTCACTGTGAGTCATGAACCAATCAAAATTCAGAGTTTTGCATCAGCATGCACACTGTGAGTCATGAGTCAGTCAAAATCATAAAATCAAAATCATAACAATATGAAGTAAATCTTAGAAAAGAACATGGGAGATTATTAGAACTTTCTTCCTGCATGTGAACTCATAATTGATGAATTTCATTTAAATTCTCAACAGTCGGCGTATCGCAGATCATAATGTGAAATTGTGGCATTGCAAATGAAAAAGCTATTTCTCAATCAAGTAAAATGTCGAATTTTTATTTGGTGCCAATTGGCTGGCGCATTTTCTATTTTATTTTCTAAAAAAAAAATTGGATCAACGGAAAAGAAAAGCAGTTAAGTTTTTTAACAAATTACGTAATTGAACATGCCTGGATAAGTGAACTTTTATTAGAAGAAATCGACATAGTTAACAAGGAAGATATCATGAATTTTTGTAAAAAAGACACAAATTACATGCACATGCAATATAATGCAATGAGTAAGTTATTTTTAATCAATTTTTAATCATTTTACTCTACACAAGCATGATTGTGTACTATAATCCTAACCTTTTTATTATGATTTTGCGGATTCCATGTTGTCAATATGAATGGAGAAGAAGAAGTCAATGATGAAATGTTAAATGTGCTACCGTTAAATGTTAGTCCAAGTTTCAACTGTGTTATTTGTCTTGAAAGTCAACGTGATGTTGTGTTTGTACCTTGTGGACATGTATGTTGTTGTGCAACTTGTGCGTTTCAATGTCGTCATTGTCCTGTATGTAGAAGTCCGTTTAAATCGTATATGCATATCTATGTTTCGTAATTTTGTGATTGTGTATATGTATGTGTGTATTGATGTGTAGTTTTATGTAGATATTTTTATATTTTTTATGTAAATATTTTTTGAAAAACATAAAAGGCAAGTCTCTGTAAAGAGGACAAGGAAACAAACAACTTTGGAATGTCCTAAACGTGTGCATGTTGAAACACTCAATCAACAAGGTGGATCCACTGAGCTTCCGGAATTGTGGAAAGCACCTGAGCTCGTGCAATCGACTTTGAAACGTACAGCTATGACGTATTGAAAAGATTTGGATACAAGTAACCACCAGAACTTGCTCGATCGTCTTCTAAATGTCATGAAAACCTTCAATTCAATCGTTCATGGAGAAATTCAACGCACGAAAGGCATTAAATATTACTACACATTAAAGTTGGTATTTTGCCAGGCGAAAGATAAAACCGATCTCACAGATCCACCGGTCACATTTCGATCAGAAGTCTTTACAGCCTTGTCAAGTCAATCAAATGCAAGTCAATGCATTTGTGTTGTCTCTCATTTCTTGAAATATTTCAAGTGACTAACATCTCGTTTCAGATTACAATAAAGATGGCTGCCATTCAATGCTATGTTTGTGGAATGGAATTTGCTAGTGAAGAAATGTGTAATGAACACATTGCAATTGAACATGATACTGAGGTAATTTTCTTCAATTTTCTAAAAAAACTATTCTACTTTAATTATTTTAAAACTATTTCAAAAAAAACAAAAAAAAAAAAAACAAAACCAAAAAAAACAACCTTTTCCACTTTTATAAAAACCTTTTCCGCTTTTACAAAAACTTTTTCCACTTTTATAGAATTTATGATAATTATATAATTTCTTTTAGGACATTGACGTAGATGAAGTTTTAAAAGACCTCTTTAAAAACATGCCAACAAATAATGATGTTGTGGATAATTCATTCGATATTGATGAATTTCTATTGGATAGTGTTTGTCCAGTTGATTTTCAAACATCGTCACCTGATTGTTATGATGTTGAAGAAAAAAATGAAGAAGAAGAGTTAGAGAAGTTGTTTCAAGAAATCGATGGAAAAATGATCTTGGAGTCCGAATTGGAGAAGCTGTTTCAAGAAACTGATGGAGACACGGTGTTGGAGAGTGAGCCGTTAGTTTGTGATGTTGTGTCGAACGATGAACATTACAAATGTGAAACATGCAATCGCACGCTCCTGTTAATAGAAAATTTTGAGCGCCACATAGCAATTTGTGAATCGAGATTAAAACGTTATCAATGTGGTCGATGTAAGAAACTGTTCGAGCGTGAAAATACCAAACGGTTACATGAACAAAGATGTATGGAATTGCCACCAACTTTTGGGAAAAGGAAAATGAAACAAACAACTTTGGAATGTCCTAAACGTGTGCGTGTTGAAACAATCAATCAACAAGGTGGATCCACTGAGCATCCAGAATTGTGGAAAGCACCTGAGCTCGTGCAATCGACTTTGAAACGTACAGCTATGACGTATCGAAAAGATTTAGACACAAGTAACCACCAGAACTTGCTCAATCGTCTTCTAAATGTCATGAAAACCTTCAATTCAATCGTTCATGGAGAAATTCAACGAACGAAATGCATCAAGTATTACTACACATTAAAGTTGGTATTTTGCCAGGCGAAAGATAAGACCGATCTCACAGATCCACCGATCACATTTCGATCAGAACAGTGATGACTTGGATTCTCATGTTAATACAGCTTACGTACAGTTGATGCAACAAATCGACGAATTTCAAAGGAATGGTAGTGGATGGGTTGTTCATCATTTTATGCATGTTGATTGAGGTACATTTCAATCATAGATTGATAGGTAGATAGGTCGTTTCTTTTTGTTCTTCCTATAGGAATAGTACATTACGATCCATTGAGAGCATCTTCATGGTTACCATTACCAAAGCAGATTAAATCAAAGAGAGCTGTTCTCAATATTAAAAACAACGATGAAAAGTGCTTCTTATGGTGCATTCTTGCAAAGTTATACCCTCAAGAAAATCAAGAAAATCACGCTAATTCTGTATCCAAATATACAGCATATGAGTAAGAATTGGATATGAATGGAATCGACTATCCAGTGTCAATCAAGGACATTGAGAAAGTGGAACAACAGAATAACCTGAGTGTGAACGTTTATGGTTTCGAGGAGAAAGTCGTGTTTCCGCTTCGCATTAGCAAAAATATCGTTCCAAATCGTCATGTGGATTTGTTGTATTATGCGGAAGGTGAAAAGGGGCATTATGCACTGATCCGAAATCTTAGTGCATTGGTTGGGTCACAAATTAGTAAATAAGAGGGGGAAAGTTCATTTGTCCTTATTGTATACATGCTTGTACTTCACAAGACGTGCTTGATCATCATCTCGAACGATGTCAGTTACATGGAGCGCAAAAGTGTCAGTACCAATGCAGGGAAGTGGGAAAGACATTATCAAATTTACAAAAATTGAGTATCAGTTACGAAAAAGAGAAATTTCTTATTCCTATTATCGATACCATTATCCTTATCAGCCGGTTGGGTTTGGCATATCATGGCCATGGAGATGACTCTCAACATCACCCTGAAGTAGGGAATTATTCTTCTGGTGGTGTTGGTAATTTCATCGAACTTTCGAATTATCGGGTTAGAGGAGGTGACCATGTTTTAGAAAACCACATGAAAAATTGTGCCAAAAATGCATCATACGAATCAAAAACATCACAAAATGAACTCATTAAGTGCTGCGGGGAGATCATGTTGGATGAAATTCTTTTAGAGGTGAAAAAAACACCTATTTTTCTATTCTTTGCGACAAAGCATCAGATTGCGCCAATCAAGAACAGATGTCGTTATGTCTTCGCTTTTGATAAGAGCTTCAATGTTAGGGAAGAGTTTGTTGGTTTTCTGCCTTGCGAGCTAGGATTGACAGGGTCTGCATTAAGTACTACTACTTTACTAGTTAACGTGATCGAAAAAGAGATGCAAATAAACAATGAATAAACAAGCAAACTATACGCATGAACAACATCAACGAATGGAAGCTTGACGCATGAACGACAAACAACAAACAAGGAATGATCACAGTAAACAGGAATGCACAATAGCAATAATACCTATACGCTTGGGTAAAACTATTCATATGATATTTACATTTCGAAATAGTATAAATAGGGCTTTTAAACACAGATCTACATTCCCGGCAAAGACGCTTATTGTGATATGAATTCCTGGCAACGAGGCTTATTGTGTTATGGTTCCCAAAGAAAAAGTTTATTGTGATAAAGTTTGTAGTTTTTGCAAAAATTGAAAATTATTTCATTGAAAACGCATAGATCACGCTTAATTGTTTGATAGAGAAAGTTATACTTATCTCCTGAAGCCAGCCTGAAGTTTTTATAACTACGATTTGCAGCTTGTTCGTCTAATATAATGCTTAACTGATAACGGATATAATGACCCTATTTAAAGGCGAGTATACTGGTGTGGCATTCAGTTGCTCGTAAACCCGTTCCTATGTCTGTAGTTAGTATTTGTAGGGTCACTGGAGAAAATATCCAAATACATTTAAAATGTATTTAGAAGTAGAAGAACGTAATAAATACGATACCAATACATTTTAAATTTTATTCAATGTATTTCAAAAATATTTCTATTTTCGAATTTTTATTTGGGGCTAACTGGCTGGCCCATTTTTTATTTTATTTTGTTTACAAAAAATGGAATGATGATGAAAGTCTAGATTTTTTGATAGTCATTACCCAAGAACAGGACTGGGTTATTGAAATTATGTACTATCTGTACTATCATCCAAATCCTTTTTTTTATAATTTCCAAATATTATCCTATAATAGGTTATTCATTTTATATCTGTATTTTAATATAGAATTGGTCTATAAATGAAAATGGCATGACCTTTTTAAAATCAGCCAAGAAAAAACACAATCTCTTTCAAGATTTCTCCCTGGTTATTGCTGGGGAAATTGAAGACCGTAGTAAAGTTTACTATGTATTAAATTTGACTCATCCTCCTGACAGTGGTGAAAAAGAAAGGTATTACAATTTATTTCATTCTTATATCTTCATTCTCCTCTTTCATAATTGTTTGTTTACATTTTTTAAACTTTTTATGTTGGAAACTCTCTTAGAATTTTATAGTCAAAGGAAATTTCTTCACTATCAGTTTTTTATTTTCAATCAGAATTGTTATATTTTAGGACAATTGTTCTGAGTCAGGAAGGGTGTACAAAAATACTACCCTAAGGGTAGTTTGGGCATTGCAGTCCACCATAAGTCATTGAGGCTTTATGTCCAATGGCTTAAATCCTGGTATGGAAAAGGGGAGGTAACAATATTAATCATGGTCAAAAATAAAAGGGTAAAAAGTGACATTTCAACCATTGTTGTTTAATGAGCCTACAGGTTGGATAAATGAGGTTACTTTCTAGCTGTTTTTTTATTCTGATGTTACCCCAAACTGAAGATATGTAATGTTGGATTTTTGAGGTTCCAAAATTGAAGTTACCCTATTAAATACTTTATAACTCTGTTATTCTTTGTCAGATTTTAATAAAATTTGGCTTATATGTAGCTAAGATATCAAACTTTAGTTTTTTGTTTGTTTCACGAGGCTACCTTCCTTTAAATGTTGTAAAAATGAGGTTACCATATGACTGTTACTTAATGGTTTATCAAAAACCTTATTTCACTCTTTTTTTAACAAAAATGAAAGACATTGTCTTCCAGGGTTCCTGTCCTAACAAAACAAAAGAAAATTATCTAAAAATTGGTTGGATTTTTGAGGTTACAACGTAACTTGTCTCCAAAGGTAAGTATAAACTAGTGCGTTTTTTTAAACAAGATCGCATATGATTTAGATTTTATAGGATACCCTATTTATATGGAAATAAAGATAATCTATTAGCTTGAAGCTGTTAGTCATGCTTGCTAGTGAATTCTTTTATAATTGTAAATATGTTGGTTTCACGAGGTTACCCTCAGTTTCTAACATATGTCTCTGCTTTCTAACTTATCTAAAATAAATAGTATTGTGTTTATAGAATCGGTTCGTAAATGAAAACGGAAAGACATTTTTAATATCTGCCAACAAAAGAGACCTTTTCCAAGACTTTTCCCTAGTCATTGCTGGGGAAATTGAAGACAAAAGTAAAATTTACTATGTCTTGAGTTTAACTCCCCGTCCTGACAGTGGCAAAAAGGAAAGACATTACAATTTTTTTTATTTTTATATTTTCATTCTCTTTTTTCATAATTGTTTGTTTACATTTTTTTAAACTTTTTATGTTCATAAAAATTTCTTCACTATCGGTTTTTTATTTTCAATCAAAATTGTTATATTTTAGGACAATTGTTCTGAGTCAGGAGGACTTCCAGACAACCATCACATGTCATGAGGTTGAAAGATTGGAATGTTTTTAAACTAATCTTTTTTTAGCTTAAGGTTAAGGATGTTTAAAATGTCATAGATTATCAGGTTGAAAAAAATTACTTCGTAAAGACATTTTTGTTGACCTTTTGAGGTTACTTAGTTTTTATAGTGACCAATTTAAATAAAGGCACTGGATTGAATAACATAAGTTTAAAAGCTTTATTGAATTGTAATATTTTCTTTTAATTTCCTAGATTGGTTTATTTCCAAAAGAAATCCTAGCACTAATGCAGCTTTGTTTTCATTCTGTTTTAAAAGCGAAGTTGTTGCATTGCAATTATTAAAAAATTAAAGAAATAATTAAAAATAAAGTTAAATAAAGATGAGATCTCTGGACATGTGACGGATGTGGCAAAACCATGAAACACAAGTGTAACTAGACATGTTCCCTATTCGAGAACTTTGATTTGACTGTAGGAACTTTAAAAACAACGAATGTTAGATCAACAGTTTCTGATGAAGAACATGTTATCAGTGAAGAGTTGGTAATCCCAGAATCCGTTTGTGCAGTAGCAGCAAGTGAAAACTCTCACGAAAGTGTTTGGTTCATCCTAATTGAAAGTGAAGAAGAGGTGGAAACAGATGATTTGATTGATGATTATTGTCACCAGATTACCAAAGGAGAAAAATATATCAGAGGGAAATGTTTAGAAAAGAACGATACTAAAAAAAGAAGCAAATATACAAATTGATGAAGAAAAAGTGTGTTTACTTTTACCAAGCAAGCATTGTGTATCCATTTGTTCATTTTGAGATAAAAAAGGACAGTTACCACCTGTGCAGAAGCACATCTTTCCTCCCAACCTTCACATCTTTACACCCAATTCTACACACAAACTGTATTGCGAAACGATGCGCATGATTGGTTGAAATTAACGAATGGAAGCCCACGTGATCAAGAAAGTGATACGAATGAATAACGAATAAACAATAATAAACGATACACATGAATGAGAAATATCAAAGGAAGCTTGACATATAATCGACAAACAACAGAGAAACAAATATTCACAGTAAACAGGAATGCAAATAAAGAATTCTAACTTTTACGCTTGGGTAATTCTTCTATATTTTATGTATTTCATATGTATTTTCTATGGACGCTCTAAAATAATATATATAGGACTTTGAATATGAGATCGGCATTCCCGGATAGAAGCTTTTAAGATAGAGACGCAGTTTGTATTAACTAGAAATTCGTATATTCACAATCGTTCGTTGTAACAGAAATCGTTATCTATATTCGTAAGGACAGTCAGTGTTTTAATGTAAAAACAGACACGAGTGCCGTTCGTTCAAGCTATAATAGTACTACTTGAGAAATTACTGAAACATTACGCTGTGACAAGTCGGGAATCCAGCAATTACTCTCGTGAACAATAATTAAACGGTGTGTATTTTATATTTATATTCTTATCTGAGAATAGAGTGTTGCTGTAAATTAAAGCTTCTTATTTGTGTACGGCCTTACATAGAACCTGGGGAGTTTCAGGGAAGAAACTCAGTTACACTAGAATTCTCTCACTTGAGAGAACAACCGTGTAACACACCTATGGAATCAAGACTACCTTGACGTGATTGCTTATACAGAAAGTATACAAACATTTTAGATTGTCGTTTTTTTTCCATTTCAAATTTTATTCTTAGTTCATTTCTTTTACATATCTGTCTGTTAATAGTAACCTGGGGATTACTAGGATTATCTGGGGACAACGAGGTAACCTCGTTGTTGCAACTTAGTTATTAATTGAAATATCGATGGTTATTTTCAGTTGTTCTATCATTACACAATTTGAGCAGGCACAGTATAAAAATAATTATGTTAGTTAACATTTCATTAAATGGTAACCTACAATTTCTAAAATTAATTTATAGTTTGTTCTTTTAACTATGTACAGGCTTCGTCACGACATATACGATATCGTTCCTGCGCGCTGTTGCGTAGCTAAAGCTATGCAATGGACGTGTTTTTTCGCGTAGTTACGATTTAGCTTAACATGAAAAACTTTTTCTTGTTGTTTATTAGATTTTTGCGTAAGCAAGAAATCTATCAAAACCTTTCGGGTTCAATTGGTTCAATTTTCTTACTATCCAAACTATACGTCCGCGGCGCTTGCTTATGTCTAATATGGCACGTCGTCAAAATGTCAATTCCCGTGAAAGAAAATGGCGTACATCCATTCTTAATTCAAAATTGTATCCATATCGCAAAATATCTTTTGAATCGTTGTGAGATAAATAATCAAAATTTCCAGAAACGTTAGAAAGTATTATAATAATGTTTTTATGTTACTATTTCATTATTTGAATTATAATAAGTGGGTATTATTTAAGTACAAAGTATGAACAAAAAATGTAGAAATCCTTATGCCTGTTAAGGCTCTTGTACAATATTTGCGATAATTGTTTTTCATAGTACGCGATCCCGTAACTAATGTGTTCTAGCTACGACATTTTTTCATGGCGAAGCCTGTATGTGGTTTTTATAGCTCTTAAGAAAAATTTTTGAAAAATTTCATGTAAATTGATTTTCATTTCATTTTCATATTTTTTCTAAAAATACAAGAAAAGGTAACCTAAATTTTCTAAAAATCTACCAAATATTTTGCCCACTTTTTCACATTTGTTATTCCCTAGGGCATTAGGTACAATTCTCAAACTTTGAAATGTATAATATAATCTGAAAAACAGTTCTCTTGCATAAAGCACACCTCTCTGAAATGATGGGTAACCTCAATTTCGCAACATTTTTGTAAAAGTAAAAAGCAGAAGTATTTCTAGTTTCTTCAGCTGAACAACATATCAAAAATTCAACATTTTTTACCAAATTTTCAGAAATTTATTAAGAAGTACAAAAAAAAGTCAACATTTGAGGAAAATTAAAATGACCACAATCTTGGCAACTGCAGAATTTGATCTTCCTCATCGATGCGCTGGAAGATTTACTACTTTTCTACGTGAGACGTCTCTGACGTATCGTCCCACACCGTTAAAATTATCCCTTTGTGGCTCTTCTAATACTTTCCTTTGGATGGTTTTTCATTGCACTTTTACTACTTAAAAAAGAGTGAGGACGGTCTTACCATAGGAGGGCAATGTACAGAAGTACATATCTAACACCCAACACCCAATCTCACACCCAACGTCCAATTCTCACACCCATCACTAAAATGCAAAAATATGCATGAATGGAACTAACAAATGGAAGCTTAACTTGATAGAAACCACACGCATAAACAGTACGAACGAATGGAAGCTTAACTTGATAGAAAGAAATCACACGCATGAACAGTACGAACGAATGGAAGCTAGAGGTAAAATGGCAAGCAACTTCTTACAAACGAATTAACTGAACAGAAATTCATATTAACCATTATTTAGTTATAAATTTTTATGCTTGGGTAATTCTTCTATATTTTATGTGTATTCTTATACACTCTAAAATAGTATATATAGGGCTCTGATTTACAGATCAGGAGTTTTTAGAGAAAATTTGCAGTTTGGAAATATTAGAATTTTGTAGACTACAGGTTTTGTTTGTGAAGAAGTTTATAAAAATATAAATGTTTATAAGTTTATATTATATGAAGATAATTTGATAATTGACGTTGATACGGATACGAGTGCTGTTCACCTATGCTAAATCGTACAACTTGTGCAGATATTGAAACGCTTACGCTAATGTGATAAATCGGGAACCCAGCAATAACTCTTGTGAACAATAACTTAACATTGTGTATTTACTTATACATTGTTATCTAAGAATGGATGATTGCTGTAAAACTATAGCTTCTTATTTGCGTACAGCCTTATTAGAACCTGGAGAGTTTCAGGGAAGAAACTCAGTTGTACTAGAATTCTCTCTTTAGAGAGAACGACCGTGCAACATTTCTCATTCACCATGCTTTACTATGTTTTTTGATTTCCTGCGATTGAGGGAATAACTTTAAATCCACCTAAAGGACCAAAACAATTGGTTGGACGAAACAAGTTAGTAACAGTGTGGAACTGTAACCTATGAAATAAATTGGGTTATCGAGATAATTGTTTTTCAATAGTAGTAGGAAAGTGTATATCACTATACGCACTGGGAGTCATGAACCAATCAAAATTCAGAGTTTTGCATCAGCATGCACACTGTGAGTCATGAGTCAGTCTAAATCATAAAATCAAAATCATAACAATATAAAGTAAATCTTAGAAAAGAGTTTTGTATACCAACATGATGGGAGATAATCAGAACTTTCTTCCTGCCTGTGAACTCATTATTGATGAATTTCATTTAAATCCACAACAGTCAACATATTGTCGATCATTATGTGAAATTGTGGCATTGCAAATGAAAAAGCTATTTCTCAATCAAGTGAGATGTTATACTTGTGAGATAGACCATCCATCCCAACATGACATGATTGTATGATGAAAACCATTGAAGAGCTCATATCGAAAAATTTTGGAAAATTGTTTTATTCAGTAGACTTTGAGAAAAGCAACAAGTTATGTCAAAAACGCTTTGCACAAAAATACGTATTTATACATCAAGACGAAATTTTTCCACGATGAACAATGCATCGAACGAACTGAATAACTTTTATATAAATTTTTAAAAAATTTTGTATATGTTTAAGAGTGGATAAGAATAAATTAATATGAAATTTATATGTTCCTTTCATTTGTGTTTTGTCTTTCCAATAAACATATCTCTCCTCAACCAGAGTGTTTACATTGACAGCATTATTCAACAAGAAAAAGATCGTCATCCAGAACTGAATATTCGTCAAATTAAATCTACCTTAACTTATAAATTTTTGGATATGGTTACTTAATCAAATTATTCCGTTTGATGAAATTATATCGAAACATCGGACTTATCGAACCTGGCCATGGTTGGTTGTCTCAATTGTTAGAACAATGTTTTAATCGATATCGAATATTTTGTATGCATGTGATACCACATGATGCGTATGGAAGATTTTACAATGACTATAAGTTAGGACAATGACATCATCATGGATTCCACGATGTGCACATGCTTCACCACTACTTGGACATATATCGGGATTTTTGTTTTGTATTTTTAAAAAGATTTAATAATAGTTAATAATAGTGTGTGTTGAATATGATTTTGATTTTATGATTTAGACTGACTCATGACGATGCAAAACTCTGAATTTTGATTGGTTCCTGACTCATGATTCGTATAGTGATGCAAAACCTTCACTTTCCTACTACTTTCAATATCTGGATTTTATAATTTTTCCGATTTTTATAGTCCTGTTTTTCGGATTTATGCTTCGAAAAATTAAAACCTTCCTTACAATATTAACAACCAAAAATGCCCTGAAATGGCGTTTTTAGAGAAAGTAGACCCAAAAATTTTCTTTGCCCAGTTTTAGGCAATACACAAGGGCAAATGAACCAGTTACTGACCGAGTAAAGGAACAAAAGACAAAAGTAGGGGAAGGAGTGGAATGTTGATTTCCAGTAAAAAGTTCCAATAGTTTTGTCCAGCATTGTAGACTATATGACAGCTTATTTAGAAATGCGAAGTAGCATCAATGTACGCAGAACTTAGGTCTAAAATTTCACACATATGCTGGACAGTAATTATAAAGACAACCATTTAGTTGGGCATACTCCTATCGAATTTTCCTAATTATTTTGCAAGTTTATCAAGAAGACATTTGCAGGTGGAAGAATGGTTGGAAAACAGATTCGTTGTACCTATATCATTGGAAACAACATAAGAAAACATAAGAAGAGATCAATAAGTTGGATAAAGAAAGCACGATTATACTTCAGAAAAAAGAAGAGGGCATTTTTAGTTTATACTTTTTATACTTGTGAACACCATGTAATATTTTCAGAAGACAACTGTCTTTTTTATAATGTAACTTTCGTTTTTTTCCCAAAATTTTAGTTAACATCTGGGCACTTATCTTCATTCATTGTATATAATTGCAATTATGCATCATCACTTAATGTGTTGTTGTCAAACTCCATCAAAGGAAATCATAATAGAAATCTGATATAGAAGTAATTCTGTCTGTGATGGAAGATTATAAATACCCTTTTAACATTTGTTAGATTCTTAAATGAAATTAAAGGAATCAATTTCAACCGAAGTGAACCACCAATCAAAATTCAAATTGTATATATAATTTAATTAATATATATAAATTAATTCAAATTGTTATATAAAAATCATAAAAGGAACCTTTTAGACTTCTACATCATTGAGTTGCTCTTCTAGACGGATCTTTCGAGTCCTCACAATAACCAATTCCAAAAACATTCATCAGCCTATGTTGGAATAAAGTAAACAAAAGTATATAAATACAAAATGCAGATAAAGTTTTGACTTACAATTATTCATCAAGAGAACATATTAATGGCAGAGAATGTGTACAGCATATTATATATTTATATATATATTTACTACTATTTATTTATATACATACTACATTTCTTATCATCCCACATATCAGATCCCGTTTGTTGAATGTCTGTCTTTGCTTCAATTTCTTAATAAATCTCAGAATTCCCCTCATTTACTTACTAATGTGAATGAATAAGATTTGCCAGTCAGTTGATCTGTGTAGTGTGATATCAGTTAGATACACCAAAGCGGTCAAAATTATCACTATTTGAGAAAAATGAGTTTCGTAACTTTTTCTGGGGGGGGGCAACTGACAAAAGTGATTTTCAGGGGGGGGCATTTAACACGTGGGGGGGGGGGGGGGGGGGGGGGGGGGGGGGGGCAAAAACTTATTTCAAAATTAGGGGGGGGGGGCACTCCAATGTAGGGGGGGGGCAGCAAATTTCTGGGGGGGGGCACCGGAACCCCCTTCCAACTATGAATATATGAGTTTCTTAGTTCAGCTATATACATCAATTTTTTCATAAAAGTTCTTAATACAAAACTGATTTACAATGGTCAGACCCCTTAATAAAGCAAGATAGAAGAGTGAATGGACTCAATAAAAAGGCTTTAGTTATTATAATAGATCAACTAACCTCTTCTTTTATATAGGAAAACAACAGCATTATCTTTGAATAGTAAATGGCAAACTTTCACAAGTATCTGCTTTACTTGTTCTGTTTTCTTGTGTGTTCCACCACCAAGAAACTGAAAACATTTTCATAACAAACCACAAAGTTAGAAAAATATGTGTATCAGGTAACACATCTAACTCCAAATGTTTCTCATGAATGAATCACATTTTGCTGTCTTTAAAGTTCAGTTGGCAGACAGTAGCTAAAAATATGAAAACATTTATTAGCTATTGAACCCTGAAGCAGTTTCATAAAAGTGCTATTTATAGCACAGGCAGAGAGAGGGAAAAAAGCAGAAGCAAACTTACCAATTAGCTTAACATTCAGTTTGCAGTTCTCCTAACTCAAGCATATTACTTCTTCTGACGGTGTGTTTATAAAGCCGAGTTCAAAATGGAACTTTTGGCGCTGAAAAATCAAGCTATTTATGGGTTAAAGAATTTATTGATTTAATTGTCATGTTTTAATTGTCATGTTTTAATGTAACTCCTGGGACCTCATCATAATTTAATGTGTGATATTTTTTTTTCGGTATCCTCCTAAAAAACACCGCGGCGTTTATTAGAGGAAATATGGTAGCTAAAAAGCACACGTGTTGTTCATGCTACAAAAGACCCTCACTCTATCTCTCTACGGCTGTTTCAAGACTAATTTCAAAACACCCGACCGGACATCTCAAACTCCCGGCCGGGCGTTTAAACATCCGGCCGGACATCTTGTCTCCAAACTCAAGATAGGATGTCCAAATCTGCCACGGTACTATAGGGAGGGGGTAGACTTTTATGATAATACGCTCTAAAGTTTATAAACACAATCCAGATGTTTTCCCAAAGAGAAACCAATTTTGTCATGTTTTAATTGTCTAATGTAACTCCCGGGACATCATCAGAACTCAATGTGTGAAATTTTCTTTTTCGGTATCCTCTTTAAACAGAGTGTGAGCCGCCATGAGTTTATCACCTTTGACGAAACGATACTTCAGACCCAGGGATTCTCGCTTTTATAATGTAGACATTGGCAAAAAGGCTAAAAATCCGAGGTTCGAGGTTGGTAAATAATGCAAACAATTCAAATACACCCAGTAAGATCTGACCTGAGGCTGGCTGTTCTTATCTTTTGAACCTTGTTCTTATTTTGTTAGGTTTCAGCCTCATTTTGTTCTTTTATGGAACATCCAGTAAAAGAAAAAATAAATGTTTTTAGCAAAAAACAAGTGTTGTTCTTGCTGAGAGTCACATTAATTTGTATTGCAGCGTGTTAGTGAAATAAATTTATTGCCCCGCAAGGGGCTCTGTAGCTTCACGACCTAGGCGAAGTGTTGGCAAATTTTCTCCTTTTTTAAGACAATCCGTTTTCGGAAATTGAGTTTCCATTTCGGATAATTTGTTTATTCCGAGTAGATAATGACAGACCAGCACTCCATGCTAAACATAATGCATAAAAGGGTATTTTTAATATTATTTCATCAAATTGTTATTCTTTTATAACCTTTTACTACTTTTGGAAGTTATTTTGGACGTTTTATATTTCCATTTCAATCTTTAAAAGTTTTATTAACTAGTCCTTAAAATATTTACGTGCGACACGTGAACCGATTTCGTTATGTTTTGTAGAAGTTGTAGAGAACTTCGTAAGAAACTTTAAAGAAGAATTTTAAGAATATTTTCCTGTTTATACCTAATGTTAATCGTTAGAAGACTTCTTAGAGAGAAAATGATTGTGTTTTTGGGAAATATGCTCGAGAAAGAAGAAAATTAAGGTTTCATAACAAGTTAAACTATGATGAAAAAACATTCAGCATCCATCAAGAATATCAAAATTACTGGGGGAAATATGTAATCAATACATGCACAAAATTTTCTAATTAATGCATGAAACGTGCTCATCTCAATCAAAAGAAAGTTTTATCGACTTATGAAAGAACTGGCACAAAACTTTATAAAGAGAATGTTTTTTGTTGTTTTTTGCACGTATTGATGACAAACGCTAATTTAAGAATATTATGTGCATAATGCTTGGTGATAGAACATTGGTATCTGTATCAACTG
Organism: Turritopsis dohrnii; assembly: GCA_027922465.2. Classification (NCBI taxonomy): domain Eukaryota; kingdom Metazoa; phylum Cnidaria; class Hydrozoa; order Anthoathecata; family Oceaniidae; genus Turritopsis; species Turritopsis dohrnii. The sequence goes on along the minus strand of BQMF02000378.1, from coordinate 418,625 downwards.
TCTTCAAAAGAGCACTGACATTTGAAGATATCGAAAAAACGTAGACAACTAGAACTGCCAAAGAAGGACAAATTTCTTAAATTTGGAATTGAATTGAATGTAGAGTGTGTCTACTTACATACTGAAAGAAGTATAAACATAATGTGCAATACAATGCAAAGTTTGTTTCTGGCTACGAAATGTGGATAAGCTATAGTAAATTGAAAAGTGGTTGCGATAACGAATGCGTTTACATGAGAGCCGTACTGAACTCAAACCGGTTTGGAATTTCAAGCCTCCAGTTACGAGTTTCGATATAGGTTCTTATTTCAGTACTGTTCCTGGTCACACCTTCAGTGATGTTTACATGATAACGGCCATACTGAAATTTTACCCGTAATGATTTCAAACCTATTTCTCAAATAATAGGTTTGAAATTTCGATACAGCTTGGAAAGGTGTGAAAGTTTTCACATTTCATTGTTTTATCATAAAATGTGTTAACAAGCATGCGCAATTTAATTAAATTTTGCTGACATATAACGAAATAAAAATGTAGAATGTGCTAAATTTATTCCATCGTGTATAAAAAATTTTTCTACCGGTATTGAAATCTCAAACCGTTCAGTATGGTTCTCATGTAAAAACACACTCGTAGAGAGAACTAGAACTAGTAAATCTATTGTTTCGATTTTTAGTTCACTACGGCTTTCATGTAAACGTACTCTAAGTTAATTAAAAGTTTCATCTTTTTGTTCATAATGTATATATTATTGATAAGCTTCAACTGGTGAATTTTCAATTTGCTCCCAATTTGTGCCAATTTTTTAAAGAGTGCTCAAAGAAGTGGAAAGTGTTTATTTCGAATTTTTCAGTCACTTTTTCTAATTTAGCCATAAATAGGCATATGCCTTCAATTTTTAGACCTGTTTGACCTAATCATTTGGTTGTAATAGACCTGAATAGTGTTGAGGCATACAATTGTGGAAGTTGTCAATCTATATAACTTTTTTCAAGTGATTTTGGTTCACTTCTACCAAATATTATATTTTAAATTTATTTTGCAAATTCTTGGACCTATTCTCTGTATAAGCATTTCAAACAAGAAAAGAATGGATAAATTCAATGGATAAGCTTGAGGCGGGGCATTTTAGCTTTAGCTAATAACTAGTATTAAAAATGGTAGCCACTAAACGAATGTGTAAGCAAGTTTTTGCCGTTAGTCGCGCCGTTATTAATTAATTTCGCACATCGTATTGTAGGTGAGAAAAGACGTGATCACAAGTGAAAACAATTATTTATAATTTTAAACTGTTTATCATTGATTTGAGTCTTAGGTTGTTCTTATTTTATTCTTATTTTTTGGTCAAATCTGAGGCTCGTGTTCTTATAAAATTGTTCTTATAAAAAAAGCGTGTAGCTTAAGAGCACACGTGTTTTGCTATGCTACTCAATCTCTCCATCAGCTAATAGGGAGGGGGTAGACTTTGTGATAATATATGCTCAAAGAAAAACCATTTAAATCGTGTTCTTTCCATAATTAAAATCTGTCCCCTTCGAAAATCATTGTTCTGATGGTGAGGGAATTGCTAGTGATGACAGCAAACTGCAGTTCTTTTTATGAAAGTTCGTTAGATATGCTTGCCTTGATTGATTGTCCTATTTCAACTTACTTCTCATGTTATTGAGTACACACGACACAGAATATTGTTGTGATATCATAACAAAGCGGTAGTAAGGACATATTAAATGCAAGGGTCCCTCATGACACCACTTCCATCAAAATGAAAACATGTTAGTGTATTTTGCGCAGATTTAGAAATGGTATTAAAATATTACGACATAAAAATAAAATCTTCTTTTTTGATAGCTGTAATAGAAAATGTCATATTAGAAAATAATGTCGCACCGTGGTTCCAATATTATGTCTATTTCATTCTTCGGCTTTATCATTACGCCCTCTATATGCTCCCCCGCGCATATAAGCCCACTCTCTGAGTCCATGGGCTTATACCTGCCCACTGCGCCTTTTATCCGGGAGACCTTTTTCAATTTAGTTTTAGGGGTAAAAAGTAAAGGGAGATGCATCTATTCAAACAATTTTTTTTTTTTTACAGATATCTTTAATTGCATGTTCCGTGTTTTTTTTGGATAACTTTAAAGATTGTTCTTTAAATGACATATCGGAACCTCTAAACCATTCCTTCTTTTGTCTTTTCCACAGCTGTCATTTCACCCCCTAAGTTTTAATGCACAGGAGCAAACGCGCAACACTTCCCTCGGAACATCTCCAACAATAGTCGCATTCTTTAACTGGGTATTACTTATCGTGAGAATTGCCTGGTTCTGGGTGACATATCAATTCTTCGTTCAACGTAGGTGACCAAATGTCTTTATATACATGATGACCAGTAACCTTAAAGCCCAGCTGAGATTGTTGAAAAGGGGTGTTGTCCATTATAAGAACGAAGGGAAAAAACTGTAAGAAATGGATAATAATGTATTTGGAGTGTTATGTGGAGTGCTATGTGGAGTGTTATGCCAAATTTCCTGATTACTCTTGTTCATTACGTTTGACTTTTTTGATTTTCTGTAAAAACCATTGATAAAAACGTGGATGGTCTGGGAATAACATTTTTGATATATTCAATCAGGAAACAATATAATACAAGTGGTTGGTAGAAGAAGTTAATCTTCATACAAACAAACAATACTCTGCCAATTCAACATGGCGGCTAGCTTGTGGTGAATAAAAATCTTGCTTCAGACAAATGTTCGGCAACAAGTTCTTCGAAACGCTCACTTAACCTTTTTATACCTTCTCTTCCCTCATTTGATTTCTAAACAGATATAACATATACGCTGACGCAATGCAAATACATCAAGCACATTTCTAGATGAAAAGTCAAGTGTACTGATTGGGGCATACAAGAAATTGGGCAAAAACGCCAAAGAGCATTTTTATTGAAATAGTGTGTGTATTTCTATAGAAATGCACTCCTCCTTCGTAGCAATTTTCACTGGGAATCCTTACTTGCTTATTTATATTTTTTCATTTGCCATGCTGTAACACACAAACAAACAGACAAACTTATATGGGTATAAGTATGGGCGTTTCATCTAGCAATGGGCGTAGTTCAAACTAATCTTTCTTTCTACCGGGGCGTTTTATGATAAGTGAATAAGCTTGGGTTACCTGGTATTTTCGTGCGTTTTCAACGATATATTTTACATCTTCTAAAGTGTTGAAAACATCATCGTAAAGACAGCCATCCAATTTCTCCATCACAGCAAGCAAATCCCTTGGTTTGTCATTTTCTTTTTGGTTGGTTGTCTGTAACACATGACAAATACAACTATCACATATCATTAATCCTTTTCTTGTCAAACAATGCACGACTTTCCCTTCTGAAACTTCCGCCAATCAGTTCGCGTCCTTATTTTAGGACAGTGAAACCACAGTCATTAGAACCTCCACTAGGTAATATACACACCAATACATACAGGAACTACAGACAAGCCTTACATTCCCAGATTGAAATTATGCAATATGATTGGTCAAAAACAAAAAGAAAAGCTAAATCAGACAACTCACATTTAGAAAAATGTATTCGATAAAAATGAGTTACATACTGTTTCCAAGGTAACAGATGAAGTCAACCAACCGGCGTCTTCACAGCTTTTTAACGCCATTATTATTTTTCGACAAGCATTACGCTAAAAGTCGAAATGTCAAAAAGCAAGATGGATGGTAACATGACATTTCAAAAACCTGAAGATTTGAAATATTTCTTTTACCTCGTCATCGTGAGCGTTAGATTTCCTTGTTCGTCTTCTTCCTCCGTCAACTCTCCGATTTTGTCGGGATGTTTCGACAGTTTCCGACGCGTCTTTCTTATATTTCGGTCGCTTGTTACCCAGCGTCAATATCGAACTATCGTCTGCCCAGTATTCTTTATTCAAGTGAAGGCCACTATTTTTTTGTTTTCGTTGCATTGATTGGTTATCTGATGAAGTATTCGAACGTTCACTATTGTTTATGTTCGACTTCCTTCTCTCCTTTCCATTTATACTGTTCTCCATCTGAGCGCTTTTGGAATCTTCTTGTTTTTCAACTACAAAGCGAATAACGTGAATGACATAAAAGTGAAAAATAAATAAATAAATAAATAAAAAACATGTAACACATTCACAAGAATATTTCCTTACTCAAATGATGTTTCCGTTTCCGGTTTTTCGGGTTTCGACACTCGTAGCAACTCCAAGCACCTCTACAGTACAATCGAATAAAAACGTAATTGAGAATCCACAGCAGTTTAAATAATCATTTGTGATTTATTGTTACCATAGCTTTACCTCGGAGCTTTACGTAATGGCGGGTTATGACAATCAAGATGGTAGCTGAGAGGACACGTGTCACATAGAATCATGAAACCAGGTGCTTCACAAACATGACACGAGTCTTCGTGTTCTGACATTCTCTCGTCGTCGCTGTCGTCGTTATCTGTGACGGAGTTACCGTCATCCGTATAGACGGATTTGGTTGTAATCTAGAGAAAAGCAAACGAATGAACAAGGAAACCACCTCAGTAAATTCCGTGAAATAGTACTAGAAAATCGATTGAGCAGGCAAAAAAAAAATTTGACTGAAATATCAGAACTCATTCATCAAGAATGGCGAATTTTCACCTCTGCTGATCTTGCTGGATACCTCTTCCTTCCACTGTTCGAACCGTTTTGAGGCTGAAGAAAGGTTTTTGGTTGTATAAACGCAAAACACTTCAAATTCACATCCTATGCGCTTGTACTTACCGAACAGACAGGACAGCTCCACCGTGAAGTGGGTAGTTCCTTTAAAGCGGGACGTAAACAGTTAAGATGGTAGGCACAGCTACAGTCGTCGCACACCACAAGCTGCACGGGGTTTCCACGTCCTCTCTTCCGGTGGCATACTTTACAAGCCTGAAGAACAATTCAAAAACCATTTTCTTTTATACTGTCACAACTCGAATCAAAAGTGACTTCAGTACTGAAATATAAACCCGTTTATACACATTCTTATTGGCTCAAAAGAGTGGACAGGACCGATTGAACTGATCTGATATCGAACATAACCAAAACTTTCTAGGAAAGACTTATGGTATAGTGTAAGCATTAAAAATGTACTATTCATTCAATCAAACTCTCTAATTCAAATCAGATAACCGGGGGTGCAACTCACCAATTTTTCCGTGGATTTTTCCCAAAGTATACTGTTTTCTAGAACCCCGAACAAAGTGTGTAGCTTGGAAGATGTTTTGGCTGCAGAAACTGCCTTACACCATTCTGCTGTCATAGCAACCATCTCTTCGGAGCAACACTTTCGATAAATGCAATTTTGGATTTCCAAAATGAAGTCTTTCTGTAATAATGAACGCAAGAACGAGTGACGTCAGCGAAACAGCAGACCTCGAACATTTTATCAAGAGTACCAACAGATCAATAAATATATCAAGAGTACCAACAGATCAATAAATATATCCTGCATTACGAAACACAAAGAAATAAGGTTTTTAAGCTAATATAAGTGTAATAATTCAGACATAATTCATAATTCATAGTTGTAAGTCGTCAGGAGAGCTTATCTTTAGGGGTGGAAGCCCGAAGACTAAAACCTCCCAGTTACTTCCTTACAAGGTACAGAGTTTACTATAGCTGTAGAAATAGCAAGTTGAGTGACAAACACATACTAGATGATGGAAATCCTGCACAGAGTCCAGCCGAGCTGTCCAACCTGTCAGATCTTCCACCTCGCCTAAGGAGCCATGCACGATCCTTTCAGCTGTCTCCTTTATGTCCTGTGTTAAGAAGGTCAGAGAATGATATATGCAGTTAGATTGGTGGCGTTTTACATGGTGACGTTTTTATCATCTTTAAAAAAATAACTATCTGTTTTTGACTAAACACCACACATCAGCTTACAGAGATAAAAGATGCTTTGAACTTACAGAAATAAAAGATGTTTTGAACTTACAGAGATAAAAGATGTTTTGAACTTACAGAGATAAAAAAATTGCTTTGAACTTACAGCTTTTAAAGCGCCTACGGATGCATCATTGTACGACAGCTTTTCTTCAAGTGATGTGACCCCATCAAGTTTTTTACTATGAACACACTCAAACTAGTAAACTCTTGACAGGTTAGGATGAAAAATACACCTTCCTTCCAAAACAAATTATTTCAATGTATGTCATACGAAAAATCTTTCCTGTACTTAAAAAAGCGTTACAATCATCCATCTCAGTCACAAGAAGGATCTTATCTTTCACATAAAACTTCATTCAACATGCAGAGTACAACACGAAAGCTAAATCTCTAATCAACCAAGCCTAGTAGTAAATGCTAGATTTTTGCAAGAAATGTCTGTGATGTAAACCACTATTACAGTGCATGCAGATTACCTGTTGATAGCTTTAATACTCATACAGATATCGTTATATTTAGTCTTCAGATTTGATAGAAGCATATGCTCACGATTCCCTCGACTGGAAAGTGTCTGTAAGAGTTTCTCAACAGCTTCAATTGTATCAAAGTACTGCCAACTACAAAACAAAGAAGCACATAAGAAGAATGAACACTGATGAGTGTCGTTTAAAGTACAGTCAGTCCTCAAACTTGCAATGAACCGTATAAAAAGTTCCAAAATAGCGCGACTTGGAGATAACGAGAGTCAACTGCATGTCTGTGATTGACAGGTCTGTGATTGACAGGCAAAAAATTGCTCAATCATTACAAACACATAAAAACGCAAGAAAAACAACTTTATAACATGATGAACTGTCATAACCATGATATTTTCATTTTCCCCATCACCGCTTACCTCCCACTACTATTCGGTTGACAAAACTGTGAAACGTCAGTGCTAAAATTCACATAGAGTCCAAAGATTCCACTTGGAAATAACCAATACCATCGACAGTATCTATCACTACCCAGTGGTTGCAAACGTACACATTGCTTATGAAGGACAGTTAATTTCTAAGAAAATATAAAAATCATTTGAAAGTAGAATTGATTTCATTGGTAGATTCACAAAAATTTAAACATTGGTGACATGACATCAATACAAAACGAATTCAAAAAATCGTACTTTTAAAGAGAAATCAATCCTTCACCTTAATATCCGTGATGCATTTTCTTTCTTCTTCTTGGCAAGCCTCCAACAATTTTCTGTGAAGAAGCAAGCAAGGACAAAACATAATGGAGTTTTTTTTTCTTCGATGGTACAGATAGGTTAATAGAAGTAAAAACAAACTTCTCTGCATCTTTTTTCTTCTGTTCTTCTTCCTTCTTTTCTTGCATGATAGCATCAATCTGACGTTTCGTCATACCACTGAATGTATCCTTACCATAAAAAAGAAGCTTAGTCAAACGTGTTCAAACAAGATGACCTTTCCATAAGAAGTATACTATTCAATAATCGTAATATTTACTTACCGAAGGTTCCTTCTGATCTGATTTTTCCCCACAATCAACATCATTAACAGGTGGTTTTGCGTCAAAATACGAATCAATGATACCAAGCTACAACAAACAACATTATGAAAGAGGCTAGTGATGAGTTGAGTTTTCAACTTCAATTTTCTAAAAACACATACCTTTTGCTTGGTATAGTATTCTTCATTTTCTGATCGCAGCTTGGCAGCCTCTTTTTTGCACGATGCAAGTGCGTCACTAATTATATAAGAAACAAACAAATGATTGGTTACAAACATACAAACGTGAATGGAGTAAATTTTATTGATAAATAAAAGAAAAGACAATAAAGAACAGAAAAGAGTATAAACATTTTGAAAAGCAGTTTGAAAGTGTAAACAAGTTTAAAAAGAAAGCTGTTTTCCAAGAAATATTTGTTTCTTCTAGCTAAACAAATTAGCATTCTCTACTTTTAATTCTAGTGTTTTACTCAAATACCTCTCACAAGATATTGTAATCATGGGAATCTAAGGTTGGTATACAGTAAAGACAGATAACATACAAGGCATTCAATTTTTCTGCTTCTAAAGTTTCATGAACCTTTGTGAAATCTTCAGACTCCAGTACCAGGTTTAAGAGATGTGAAAGTATCTTGAAAAGAAATATTATAATATGTAAAAACCAATTGGTAAAAACAGACATCCACACTTCCCAAACCCTTTTTATTACTAAAACTTCAGCGAGACCTTTGCTAAAGCAGAACAAGGATCTTGTGATCTCAACTATGCAAAGAAACAAACAGAAACTTTCATTAGTCTGGAACTGTTAGAAAACGCTAAGAAATTGAGATAGTTTCAAGCATCTTCCAACAGACAGGAAAACACTTTAATCACCTCCAAAGAATATTAAAACAAACCAAATTAAAAACAGTATTTGAATACATACCAGAACTTGTTCTTGGCAATTCAACTTGAAAAACTCATTATGTTCAAGCTTTTTTGAAATAGCATCTAACTAAAAACGAAAGAAATCGGCCCAATTATTGTAATGGTCACTATGCCTTCTTTACAAAAAAATCTCAACGGTTGAGTGTTCTCTGTAAATCTGTAACTTCATCCCTTTTAATTAGGATTTTTTTCCGACAGCAAAATTTTGCCGTCATGATATGATGATTTTGTTGGACACGTCGGCAAATACGTTTTTCACGTCGGCAAAATTGTTTTTATTAAATATGCCTTTCCACTCGTTTTCCTATACGTATCTAAAAGTTAGAGTAATCGGCGCATTCCCGCTCGCTTTTCAATAATCCTCGCGACATTTTATCGAAAATCATGATGGATGTCATAGACTAGTTTAAACAAAAAATTTCTTTGTAGGTAAGTTTCTTAATCAGAAATACTTCTCGTGGTTAAAAATAAAACATTTTTGCAAACGTCAAGGAAACAATAATTGAATAAGAGAATACTAGCAAGTAAAATAACTTTATCATTTAAATGTACATAAAAGAAGTTACAACTGTAGCAAACAACGAAAGGCACGCTCAAACTCAGCAAACAAAAAAGCTGAGGCCCGGTGGGAATTAAAATTATTTCTTTTTATGCTGAAGCAATTTAAATGAATGAAGAAATAAATGAACGTGATGAAAGAAAAAAAACAAATACTGAAAGAAAAAAATGAATGAACGAGTTCGTAAAAGAAAAGAGAACATGTTTTTTTCCTTTGTTTCATTTTTTTAACGGGTTGTTTATTCCGAAAATACCAAAATTCTAGCGACTTTTTTTTTTTGCCGACGTGAAATGGGCTTTTCTCAAATTACGACGGCAATTACGTCGGCATTTGCCGCGTGCCGCCGTGAATTAAAAAGGTTGAACTTCAAAATTATTAGCCTACAAAGTCTACAAGAATAGGTACAAAGAGTAAAGATAAGTTTTTGTTTTTAATTTTGGCAAAACAATTTATACAGTGATTGTAACTCATGCGTAAGCATGGCTTTCATTCATCAAAAAAATTCTGTCATGAGAAAAAAGATAGGCTGGACAGATCCGTTATTAGAGTGAAACATGACAGCGCGTTTTAGAGGAGCTGCACGAAACTATTTCAGTTTTGAGAAGCATTTATGCACACAACTTGAATCAGCAACCACATTACCTACCTGACTATCTAAAGAACCTGCTTCAAATGCATCTTTTTTACGCTTCTTGACTTTCTTTTTCTGAAAGATCAATTATTACATTGCAATCAATTTTTCTCACTACTGTGCTTCCATTGCAGAGGTATTGAAGTGAGAGGGCCTGTCAGACCATATTTGCCTCAACCAACTGTGCAACTAATTGAATGATATTGCTCTGGTTAACAGTAGAGGAGGAGAGCAACCACTCAATTCAACCTGAACCTTGTGGACCAATGAATGGAGTTCATCCAACCCAGTGTTTTCTAATTGTTTTTATAGAAATCATTATTTTTCATTTCCATTTCCTAACTTGTTTAAACTGAGAAGATAAAAAAGACATGACAACAGCCAATTAATTTGAAATGAAAATGTTACTCTAAAAAAACCAGAAAGTCAAAACATAAAGATACCATTCGATAGTCGTCATCATCTTCACTGTCACTGATCATAAAAATATTGTCAACATCGTCATCATCTTCACCATAAGCATTTGCAATGTATTCTGCCCTTTTTAATTTTCGTTTTTTATCAAGTTGTGACTTGATAAACTGCTGAGTGACGTATGAAACAGTGAATTCAGTCAGTGGAAGATCCGCTAACTCAATTTTTAGTCCGCTGACCTGAAAGAAGCATTACGTGAAATGCAAAATGTTGACAAGCACAAAACTTTAGTTTGCTTGATGCAACAAAATGACAGATGATGACACAGACTTGATTATTAATGACACAAGTACATGAACAGTACTGACCAAAAAAATCTTGCAATAATAGAATTAATTTCCAAGTTCTGTATAACACCTGTCTAGTCATTCACAGTAATGTTGATTTAAGAGGAAAGTAAATAAATTCTGCAGCTTTTGTTTCCAGAATCAACATTAAAATTCAAATTCATCCATCTGAACACTTCAATGAAATCTATTTCATTATAAACATTTTGTCATATTTAAAAATGGAAATCAGATGTTTCGTTACAGCTCTCAGAACCTACATACAACAATGAAAACTTCACAGAATCGTACTTTATAAAACATGAACCGACCAGAACCGACCAGAACCCAGCAGGAACCCACCAGAACCCAGCAGGAACCCACCAGAACCCAGCAGGAACCCACCAAGAACCGACCAGAACCCAGCAGAGACATACCAATACGGACCCTGCAAATGGGACCCAGGACCATAAAATCAAAGGTGGGAGCCGCGTCCCGCGACACTAAAATCAAAAGTGGGACCCGAGACCTGAGACCCGAGACCCTAAAATCAAGGGTGGGACCAGGGATCTTTACATCAAAGGTGGGACCCAGGACCCAGGACTCTCAAATCAAAAGTCAGACCCGGGATATGGGTGCCGAAGTGTGCACAAAAATTCTCTAAACAAACAATTCTCTTGATTGTGTCGAGTTGCGTAATAATAATGTATTGCAATGTAGTTTTACAGCTTTGCAAAGTGGATCTATTTGAAAGTGCAATAATTTCCTAGACACCAGTCACCAATATCACCAGTGTGATATTGTGAAGTATTAAAATTTATTTGTGCACTACTTACTTAAATAATCGTGTGGGTGATTTTTTGTAACGTGGTAAAAGGCCTACTGGAAAAGTGGGATTCGGGAATCGGGACTCCCAACCCTACATACAACAGGTGGGACCCAAGACCAGGGAGCCTATATGTGATAGGTGGGACACACCAGATTCAGATCCTTTCTCCCTTATACAATTGTAGCTCGGAGAACTGTGAATTCTTTCTTGTTAACTTCAAAGCTGGAGCCACGTGTGATAATGTAAATGTTAATCAATACTTCTTTTAACAAAAAGTGTCAAATCATTTTCTCATTAAAAATAAAAGGCTGTGTGTTAATATATATCTTTTCAAGAGAATTGTTTGAGTCCTGGGTCCTGGGTCTCGCCTTTGATTTTTAGGGTCCTGGGTCCCGTTTGCAGGGTCTGTATTGATGGGTCTCTGCTGGGTTCTGGTCGGTTCTTGGTGGGTTCCTGCTGGGTTCTGGTCGGTTCCTGCTGGGTTCTGGTCGGTTCTGGTTGGTTCTGGTCGGTTCATGTTTTATCAAGTACGTCACAGAATCCATTCATGCAGAGCTATGAGCATGACCTTAGTTCAAGAAAAATCTTGCCCCAAATCGTACCTTATAATCTTCATTGCCAAGAACAATCCACAAAAACTGCAGTAATATATTTGCAATAGTGCTAACTTTTCCATGGTTAGAATCTACAAGCGCTGTCATTATGTCATCTGAAATATAAAAAGAAATCATTATATCATTATATATAAATTTTAAGAAAACTAGCCGCCAAGGCGGCGTCGCTCGCCGCCCATGTTCAGCTTGCATTGTGTCACCACCTGCTCCAAATTATTGAACTTAAAACCAGCAATAAGACTTCCTTTGCTGCTAGCTTTATCGTTTAATAAAGCTTGTTTGCACATGAAGAGAAATACGTTCCTGGTGTTTCAAATCTTGCATGTTCTTAACTCAGCCGTTCATTGTCGCGGTCGCATTTAAAATGTCAGCAGACTTTCTTGCTTTACACAATGCATTCCGAACGTGAACTTCACGTGGTTTTTATTTACGATTTCAAACCAATCAAATATCAGTTTAACAATACACTTAAAACGCAGAGAGAAAAAACTTTTCAACTTATTATTAGCTTTTGTTTTGTGCGCTCTAACATGGGTGCTGTCAGAAGTAGGTGAAAAAATGGTTTCTCTTAAAAAGATCACACGGGAGGAAAAAAAATTGCACGTGCTAAATGAATGAAGTGAATAAAAAACGTTTGATCAGATTAAAATAGATTAAAAGAAATCGATTAAAAGAAATTAAGACAACTATTAAGACAAAAGCAAAAAACATTTTGTTTTGATATGATACTCTTTTTTTACCTATCGGTTTTTAAACATTTTGATTGCTCGAAAAAAAGTTCACCCATCTCAGACAGTCAGGCAAGCGTTAGGATACACTGGCAAACCGCACATGCTGCCACGTTCTGCCACTGCTGCTTTTTGTCCAAAATGTTTAATCAGTTAGTTTCTTTGTATTTAGTCGATGTATTGTTTTCAAAGCCAAGTCAACATGGAATATAAAACTAACAATAATAATAAAAACAAAACGTTATCTCTATAGGTTCACCAGCCAAAAAAAGTCACGTTCGATTGGGGGTTGCAGTGTATTTGTTTCGAACTCACGTCGCACACAAAAAAAGAAATAATTTCGCTCACAACTCAATCTACCATTTTGCGTGACTTACAGACAGACAGACAGACAGACAGAGAATCGGCTATTAATATATAGATAACAAGAAAAAAGGCAATACAATCTGCGAAATGATGTGTACTTGACTCTTGGAAACTTTATTACATGGTGTATAGTATGGATTTCTTACTTTTCCAAAATTAAAAGATCAGAAAAGTAATACATGATTGTGTCGAAAGTGAGTTCTCAAAATCAGATACAGAATACATTGAAGTCGTGGTGGTGCATTCTCTGCCTTGCTTTGTTATTAAGTGGATTGTCGTTCATTTCAAACAAAGTGTGCTTATCGCAGACTTTCTTCATTCAATGATAAAAAAATAAGCAAGTGTGCAATTATTAATGTCAGAAAAAGAAAAAAACTATAGTGGTTGTAGCATTCATCTTAACCCTGCAACAAGATTAATGATATCAACAATTCATGAAATTCATTTTTTTGATTGCTTCCGAATATTATGTATAAACTACTATATATAAACTAAAATAAACAAAAGTGATTAGGTTCTGTAAATTAGGTATCAATCAGAACAAAAACAAAGAAGTTAGAAACAGATGTTAACTCTCTATAAAGAACAACAGAATGCTTGAAGTTTATGCTCACCTACAACAACATCTGGTTTATCTTCAGTACGGAGAAATTTCTTAAAGGTATTTACGAATGTGACAATCATCGCAACATCACCAAACGTCTTATTAGGAAACATTTTTGGCATCGGAATTGGTTTTGCTGCTGGTAAGGGTGGCAATCCGACCATTTGACTCTCTTCGACTTTCTATGTATTGCAAAAAGAAAATCAAGAAATGATCTTGTACTGAACGTTTGAAAGACTTCAATTAACTTGAAATTCATCAAGTTTGAATACAATAGAAAAGCATGTTACAGTAACCTGATTTGTAACTGGAAACTGTTTACTAAAAGCTATAGCTTTGTTGTTTAGCAATGCTGATGCAGCAGTGGGAGTTGAATTCAACTGATTGTTCGGTAGAAGCGGACAGGTGACTCCACTAAGAATCTTTGCAGTTGAAGCTCCTACATTGCTTAAGGATTGACTTCCAATGGTTTTACCAGTCACGTTGCTAATCAGTTGAGGTCTGATATTATTGGTTCCAATAACTTTCACTGGTTTTACGATGGCCTTTTGATCAGCCGGCAAAGTTAAAAGATGCTGCTTTGCAATAAGCCTTTAAAAGAAAAACACAAAATGGCATAGACTCTTGAAGTTTCAAAATAAATGATATCTAGCAAACCAATACTTAAATTTTGATTTTCAAAAACATAATGTAAATACTGAAGGAAGTCATTTCTAGGATTACATTATTTTTCTAATGGACTACATAGTTATTTTGGACAACCATGCTGATCGAAACAAAACTTTGGAGTTTTAGGATTGGCTGTTTAAGATAAATCATAAAAAAATAATTGACACTAATTTTAAAAAAATACACCAATGTTGTCAAGAAATTCTGAAGAAGAAATCCTGCTGTGATTCAAATGGGAGCTTTAATACAACAGGACTTCATTTAATCAGGATGGAAGAAGCATAAGTAAACATAAAAAAATGAAAAATAAATCATTTTATCCTAGTGGGTTAATCTGTTGAAAAATCTCTGCGATCGAGTGCACTTCTTTACTTTCACGTAGTGACTTTTCGACAATTAGGCCCACTAGGTAGTGATTTCAACATACTTTTTTTCATCAATAATTTTTAACTGCTCAGTCGGTGTTAATTTCTTCCTAAAATTAAGAAATATCAACAAAATAAAACAACAGGAACATAAACGACTAGTTAGGGTAAATTTCAAATAAATCATAATAATATAATGTCACGCGAGACAAGGTTTTTCGCAAAAGTATCACTAAAAATGTATTTACCATTTTTCCGGCTCCATATCAATGGCAATCACAATGCTTTTGGCAGGTAAGGGGGAAATAATCGGAGATTTCATGTTATTTAGTGTCATAACCTTCCTGCAAGTACAGAGTATTAATGTTTATTGAGTGCATTATAGAATTCTTAAAATGTAATAGTTTCGTCAACAGATCTTCATGTTTTAAGAAACATTTAGGAATTATAAGAATAAAAAAACTCACAGCTGAGGTTGAGAAGGCATGGGTCCATTATGTAGTTTGATATTTTGAAAAGTTACTTTTCCGGGATCACCCTGCATAGCAACATGTTGAGTAATACTACAAGATATTATTACATTTGAATGATAGCTAAAATTTACTCTAAAACGTTCCTTTTTTTTATAGAGAACTTTTGAAAAAATCTTGAGACAGTTGACAGAAATCTATGAAAGATAGATTTATCAAATTACAAAACATAGAAAACTTACTTTTGTTAAGATAAAAACATACCTTCTTCAGTTCGACTCTTCCAGGATTTTTCATGTTATTCATATTAAGCATAAGTGGTTTGATTTTCAGTGAAGATAATGTGGTTATGTTTTGCACAGGTTTAACATTCAATTTACTATTTACAATCTTTGTTTGAGGTTTAACAGCTGACATGGAAACAGGTTGTTGCTTGTCTACTGATTTGTGTGCGAGTTTCTTCTTCACAACTGACAACGGAATGTCATCATCATCGTCATCAGAGTCAACTACAATAGGTGAATTTGATTGGTTTGTCAAGTCTATTGGTTTGTTTTCTGATTTATCTTTGTCCGAAACAACTTTCCACTTTGAAAATATCGATTTACTTTTAATTTCTTTCGTAGAGCTTTTTGGAATACTGTCCTGTTTTTTTTTATTTGTGTTCTCAAGTAATGAAGGAGAGTTTTTGTTATTCTTTGGTGTTACAACATTTTGTTTCATAGTACTATTCACAGATTTGTTATCTATTCTTCTGTCATTGCAATTTGATTTAGTTTTATGAGATACAGTGTCTTCTTCAGCCTTTATAGTTGTACGTTCTGTTTTCAGTGTCTTGTCAATATTTTTGTCCCCTGGTGTAATCGAGTTTTCCTGACTACTTCTGTCACTTTCAGCTTTCTTCAAGACGGTGATATCCTGATTTTTCTTATCGACTTTTATCAATGTTGGTAATGTTTTCACACGTTTTGCTGGGAATCCCAATGACATTTTATTTGTATGACTACTTTCCATTAATACATCTTTGGAAATCATCACATTACTTCAATATGTATAGGAGAATTGAGTATTATGATTATGATATATTATTATACACAGATTTTCTAAAAACAACAGAAACAGCATAAAAATCGAGAACAAAGCCTCAGATTTAGCCAAAAAATAAGAACAACCTGAGGCTCAAATCATTGGTCCGAAAATTAAGAACAGTCCGAGCCTGATTTTCTAGTAAAATAAGAACAATTCATGATGTGAATTCCCTAACGAGTTTAGAAGTATATTGGGTTTTTTTTTCAACTTCAACTAATGTGCCGCTTAAAAACTTAAAAATCAAATATCAAGCATTTTTAATGTTCACCACTACGCTGCGTTACAAATTAATTCAAATCGTCAAGATCGTCACTAAAAACACCAATACAGTTTATCTTTTCACTGAATACTGACAAAAGAACTGCTCAATAAAGTACTCTCACTTTGAAATGAAAATAATTCATTCCTGTATTATTGGGTTTCCTTCTTTACAGTGAAATATATGTTCAACTAATAATGATGTTTTTCTCAATATTTTATGTTTTCGCCAAATAAGCGCCCAGTTTCAGTTTTGGACCTGGGAGCTTAATCAGAACCTGGGCGCTTAATCGGATGGGGCGCTTAATTGAGTCCTGCGCGCTGATAACCTGCCAAGAGATGCGTTTGATGTCTACAATCATTCATTCCCAAACAATAAATTTTCGTTTGCGTCAAAATCGAGAAAAAGGGACTCCATCACGGAGGTTATATTAAATCGTCATTTATTCATTTTCAATCACGTGGAGGAAGGCTGTGTTTTGTGTTGAATGCATTGTTTTTGATGAAAAGTTCACCTGACAGTTCGTTTTATTTAGAAGTCTTTTTCATGAGTTTTACGGCGCGCTTTCTATGTTGCTGTTCGTATAAATAAGTCTACCAAAATGTCTTAAAAATGTTAGTTTAAAAAAAATTATATATAAAATGAAATGCATCTGGAAAGAAAAAAATTGTTTAAAAAAGATGAAATCAATTACATCCATACACCCAATGAATGTGGAGATCAAACTCGTCCAACTGTCTCTTTTGTGTTAATGTGATGATAAAAGTTATTTTACAAAAACTGAAGTCTTGTAATTAAAAGCATTCTGAGTAAATTGGAGTAAATGAAAAATCACTGTGTATTCAGTATATATTTTTAATTCCATGTCTATTATGTCAAATGATTTTTGTTAAAGCTTACAATGTCATTTTCATTTCTTTACAACACATTTCCCCTTATGATGTCACTCGAAGAACCAGCAGGCCTTAAAGTTGGCGTTGAAAAATTCTATACAAGACTTGGTATTGAAAATAAATAATTTTGAGCATTTCGGCATGAAGTTAATAAATTGCCAACCTGTAGTAGGCACCTAAAATATAGCTTAAGTCAGCAAAATTTCTAAGTAACGCGCTGCCCTCACTTTTCTTGAATTCAGAGGACTGAAATTGTGTTCTTAGAGCTAAGAACAACATAAGAGAAATTAAACTTATAAGAAATTAAAAATAAAAGAACTAAAAAAGGCTCGAAAAATAAGAACAGCCAGCTGAACAGAACAGGTCAGATTTTACTGGTGCTTATAAAAAAGCGTCTATGGTTAAGTGGTTCAAATGAAAGATTGTTTACAAACAAACAATCTCATGCCTTTGTTAACTGAAATGAATATGAAAGACACTATTAAACAATCAAATTTCTAGAAACTACAGGTTCAGTTATTTTTTCTTATGAAGACTAAAAAAAAATTACAAAAATAGTATAATTATATGTTTTCTTTTATAAGAACCAGTCAAATCTGACTGAGATTGCTCTTATTTTTTTAGCCCTTTCCAACTTGAATCATTGCTATTTTGTTCTTATCATTTAGAACCCAGTTTTAACTTTTAATCTGATTGATACCTATACTATAATACAAGTATTATAATAATAACTGGTTTATGATGTTGACAAATTTCTGATGTCATACACTTTTAAAGTAAAAATCCAACAAACTAGCACAAACTACATTATCCAGATTATGCTGAAAACATATTCTTTGATAAAGAACGGAAATAAACAAAATAATCATCATTAAGGTGATTCTTGGCTGGGCTGCTGAGGATGATATTATCATTACACAGATGAAAAATATTCTGTATATATATATGAAAGTTCTTGTACACAAAAGTAAAAACAAAAGTTTGAAACGAATCCAATATTTTCAGAATATACAATAACAGATAATCCCTCAACTACTGAGGTCGAAGGTAAAGAAATCGTAATTGGCGCGTTTTTACATCCGTCATGTTTTTGCGCGCGCGTGAAAAAGAAAAAATGATCAGTCATTTATTAGTAACTTTACATGGCACAATTTGCAACATCCTTAATAACTGCTTCACAATCGTAAAGATTTTAGAGACAAAGAATTTAAAAATATCGGTGAAAAAAACATTAAAAAATAGTCACCAAAATAAGAGATAATCCTTTCAGAATAATATTGGAGTGCTACCATTTTCGTTTTGAGTACCATTCCGGACAATGCTGCACATCCGGGATTTCATTGGTCGTTGGTATTTTTGGTGAGCGAGAGACGTTTTCGTGCTCTCCTCTTCTCGCGTTAGTTTGGTACTCTCCTCCCCATATCATCCGTGCTGACCGCACCCACATCACATCTTCTTTAATCTTGCATCATTGATGATAAAAGGATGAAATGTGATATATAGCGAATGAAAGATATCAATAGAAGCTTTTCAGAAGTTGCTACACATTAATTCGCTCCTGGTCATCAATTCCTCTTGGTTATGATGATGATTATACGCAAATTTTTTCCTTACATATACGACAGTTTGGCCGTGTATTAAAAAAAAATCATGTCAAGGGAGTTTTCCACACTTTCTTTGAAAATTAAAGTAAATAAACGAGTATATAAGGTAAGAAAAAGAGTGCCACTACTTTCCTGATTCAAAAAAGACACATCGGATTTTTTCTTATTTGGGGCAGGTAGACAGTCTGGTGCTAATTGTGACAACTAGTTATCGAGTCATCGTTTTTTGAAAATACTTCCATTTGTTTATTTTATTTCATCATCAAACATGAATACAATTAGGATGCAATTCGAATGTCAATCGAACGATAAACGGCATAATGAATTTAAAATGGAATTACATTTTTGAAAGATCAACGATACCCTTTTTTCGAACACGTTTGGGAGAAATATACAAGCCTTTCTGAAGTTGCTCTTGTGTTTTTGTTTTTATCGCTTTCCCAAATACAACATGTAAAAGATTTGTTTATTAATTTATTTATTTGTTCACGCTCTGGATTCTAAAATATAGGAATCCGAAAAACCTAGGAGATAATGTAAGGTTAGTAAGGTTTTTGAGTTTGAGTGCATTCTTTCAGTGGACAGCCAAAAATTTGCATATTGTAAGCGCAATGTTAAAGTTTTATACTAAGTATTTTAGGTAATGCGCTCCTACGTATCAACTTGTTCATATAATAAGCCTGTGCGTATCAAATCTAAAAAAATAATAATAATAAAAAAAAACAATAAAAAAAAAACAATAAAATGAACGAAACGATTAGATATCAAATAGAAAAAACATCTTTAAAAAACCACCCATTGAAACAGTTAGCCGACAACAAATCCAAATTTTTCTTTCTTTACGTCTTAGAAATGTTATCCAATTTTTTTAAGCTTCCAACTTTGTAAAATTTCCCACAATGCTTTATGATACGCACTTAGCGAACCAATCAACTGATCACACATCAAATTCCGTACATTTAGCCTTGGTTTGGCGTTACTAATATAGCAAGCCTAATATTGGCCGCTTCTTCTTATTTCGAACTAAAAAATAATGGTTCGGCGTACAGTAGAGAAACCAACCTCTCAACAGGTCACCGATATAACAAAATCGTGTGCATTCTATATTTTACGCATCCGAGAGGATAGAAATATTCACAAATCGAAGGTATTTAGGAGAATTTCCCGTTAGTTGCATTGAGCATTCTTCGGTAGTAACGTGTAAATTCATTGAATTGTTGAACGTATAAAAATCCAAACATTTAGAAATAAGCCTGTGTTTGCATACTGTCATGTTTTCTTTTGAAAAATGTCCAACCATTGCTGTGCTTATATTACACAGCTCACTACCTAGTATTGTCATTGAAGCGGTAGTAGGTTTCGTCGTTTGGGTAATCAAGACCTCTAATTTTGTCTTGGTCTAAACATCTTAAAAAAGCATTTGTATATGACTTTCCTTTGATTGTTTGTGCTACAAAAATCAAATCTAAATTAGGATATTATAATCGGAAAGACACTAAAACTTGCACAAGTAACCTAAATAAAATTTCGTAAATTAAATTTCATAAGATTTCGGCCTCGATCTCAGGGATTTTTGAATTTTCAATAGACAGCGATTAGGTCTGGTGCACACTTGTTAAAACATTATACTGGTTGTTTTAATTGATGTAACATCGTCGTTATTTACCTCTTTTAAGAATTTTTTTTGAAATTCTGTTAACTCAAGCGAGACATGTAAAAGCGTCAAGTACGTAATTTATAAATCACCGCACACGCTATTGTAAATCACACTTAAAAAGATTCAGATATGCAGTTTTAAGATTTGTGACGACAATGAATTTTTATCATTCGTATTCAATGGGATATTGCGGTATTGCAAGTTGTAAAACTACCTTTCGACAC
Source organism: Turritopsis dohrnii (assembly GCA_027922465.2). Taxonomy (NCBI): domain Eukaryota; kingdom Metazoa; phylum Cnidaria; class Hydrozoa; order Anthoathecata; family Oceaniidae; genus Turritopsis; species Turritopsis dohrnii. Next base: position 397,944 of record BQMF02000378.1, on the reverse strand, counting down.
GCCATCCACGCAACAAGTTACCGCCTTTCATCACGCCATCCACGCATCAAACAGCGAGTACGGTGAATATATATAGTGCTTATTTGCTGATTGGAAAGATTACGAAGATGGTACAGTTGTAGGAGGGCTTTGGAGATCAGACAAAGTTCATGATACATAGCTTCTTGACTTCAGAGCATGGTAATCACGTTGATGAAAACATTAAACTAAACGTGTTAAGTTTGCTGTATACTGTAGTAAAATGTAATGACCCCTTAGAATATTTTCACCCCCCGTGGTTTCCGCTTATGACTAACCCTAACCCTGACCCTAACCCTAACAATAACAAAGAAAACCTAACAAACCTAAGGGGTCATTATTTTCTACCTTAATAGAAGAAGTTCAATCCAGTACTGTTGTTGCTGTTGTTCATAATCGAAAGAGATCCATAATGTTTTTCTAGACAAATCAACATTTCATTAAACTATCATCCTCAGTTCTGGAAAATATCTTGGCTCTGTCACAAAGATTGGAAATAGACTGCTTGGATTGGTTCTGTTCCTTAGGTGCAGAGGCTTCTTCTTATGGTGGTGAATTTAAAGAATTTGCAAGGAATTTCTAAAGCTCTGCAGTTTTTTCTTTTTAATCGGAGGAATTGCGATGTCATCTATGGTGTTTAATGATTCATCAACGTTACATGTGGCTTACAGGTCATACTATTGAAGTACTCCCAGGTAGACACATATACATCCATAGCAACACATACACATCCCTAGTGACTGATCCACTAGGTGTAGATGTCTCTTCCCTTCAATGCTCTCTTTTAACGAGGTTTTAGATGCTTCTTTCCTTTTGGGTGTATCACAATCATTAATTTCCAAGTAAGGGGTCACGTAATTCATGATTTCTATAATCATCAATGCGATGATTCCATAGCAGGATTTGACCGGCAGTAATCAATAAGTATTTTAATATCATCTGAGTCAAAGTTTACATAGTTTCTTCTTCTGTAATGACATCTATTATAAGTTCAAGGTGTGTAACACTTTCGATTTTTCTTTCTGATGAATTTCCCTATTTCTTTTTCCTTTTCTCAATTGTTTCTTTTCTTCAGTTTGCATCATCAAACCAAATTTTGAGGTTTGATGACAGTTTGTTGCATTTGAGTCAAATTACATCAAACTAAATGTAAACAAGAGCCAGATGGCGCAAAACGGTAGCAGCAAGTTTACTTTTCACGCAAACGCTTTCGAAATTTTACTTTAAGTACTAAAAACTTTTTTACTGGGTGTTTTCTAAGATATCTCACTGGTGGAAAACAGGCATTAACGATAAATTTGATGAAAATGATTAATTAGTGTAAATAGGGTCTAACCATAAAACACCAGCAATAATTTATTTAAAGACAAAAGAATTATACATGCTGTGTGTTTTTTATAAGAAATTTTTTCGTAAGAGCTTATGTAGAAAAAAAAAAGTTTGTTTATAATAATAATAATTTTTGACGAAACCAAAATTGAATTCCAACAAATAAACTGCCTTTTTGAACTAGATCTTTGAAAACTTTAATAAACAAACATAGTGTAATAGCTAACAAACCAAACGAGGTAATAAGAAATTTTGAAGTGATAAGCTTTACTAACAAGAAAAGCAACATATCAAGTATATATTTTCAGTTAGCGTAATGAACTAAGTCCCATTTTTATGTACGCCTATTTGATTAGAATTCGAATGAATTCTAATTTCGTGGATTAAGTTATAAAATATCAGGTTATGTACTTTTAAAATAAAAGGTAATCTACTTTTAAATGTTCGATATGAAAAAGCTTCCAAATTACGAAGGCTGCGTTCCTTCATTAGAATTTACATTGCGTTTTTGATAGAGTCCCGCAGACTCTAAATCGCAGACTAATTGCCATTTCGGCCGGAGGAGGAGTAGTAGTAGTAGTAGTAGTAGTAGTAGTAGTAGTAGTAGTAGTAGTCCACGGGTGTTTTAATACGGTATTCGCTTTCGCTGCTACCGTAAAAAAGACCGTGCTGAGTGCAAAACCTAAACGTTGGAGGGTTTTTCGAATGTTTTAGGTATTTGAGTTTCGAATTTTAAGTTTCGAATGTTTATGCTCATTGAAATAGAGGTCAAAGGAGTAAAAAATGTCTTCGTTGGAAAGTAAAGAACTGGAAACTCAAAAATTTGAGTGCTTCACCAGTATCTAAAAACCTAAGTTTAGTGCAACCCTTTCATCTGCATTGATGGGATTAGTTCCTCGAAATCTTTCTTTTGGCGAAATTCAATCGAGAATCTTTGTTAAAATGGACTCAAAATCAGTTATGTCCATCCGGAACATTTCTCTGAAATCAAATCGATCTTCAGTACCCCTTTTCCTTTCTTTACTTAATCCAGCCACGTGTTTTTCCACGACGAGGTTTTTCATCATCGGAATCCATGAGTTCATTCGGCACAACTAGCATTGCTATATTCGTAAAGGTAACGACAAGGATTTTGAAGTACAGTTTAAAATCTGAAACTTTATCAACTATGCATTTTATTTTTGTATATGATCAGGGATATGATGTTTTAGCTCTTTTAAATCTTTGCTACTTTTTACTTTGAATCAAAGCTTCAACCGCTTGAAATGATTTCTACTAATACAGTGGAATCTCTCTATCTCGACTACCCTCTATCTCGAATATCTCCCTATCTCGAACAAAAATCTCGGTCTCTTGAACAGTTAACTTGAAGAGCTAACTTTCTTTATCTCGAACATTCTCTATCTCGAACAAATTTTTCGGTCCCTTGCGAGTTCGAGATAGAGAGATTCCACTGTATAATGGATTTTTCGCTTTAAACAAACAAAATCTTATTTTGATTATAAGATACGTATCCATGGTTGCAGTTCACACATTTCTTTTTTTTGTAGCAATACTTTCTGATATTACTTGTTAAGCCTTATTTACACGTTTTAAAACGTATGTTAGCATTTAGTGTGAGTTAGGCCTAAGAGATAACAAAAAGTAACAAAATTTTATGCAGATTTTCAGCTGCGGAAGTACATCTATTTGGTTTGCATATTCCCAGTTAGTGTAGCCACCGCTACACTATGCCACAAGGTTACACTACTCATTAAATAATTCGTTGTCTTGTAAGTATTTACACTTAAATATGTGATTTTCGGCACGCTCTTTCTTCACTGCATACAGATGATCACGATTTGTATTTGAAATATTGTGTATCATTTGCCATACATAAAAGACTGGCTTTGTCGAAATATTCAAAGTATGCCACCTATCAGGCCCCAAATCAACCAAAACATTTTTACAAAAATCCTTAAATTACAAAATGTTTGGGCGGAAAGTTTTCTTTATTAATGGATAGCTTGCTGTGTGTAAAAATTGGAAAGCTTGAGCGCAGGGGCATTTTTAACTAAAGCTACATGCTAGTATGTTAATTTGGCAGACACTTTCAGATTTGATCATAAATAGACGAAGTCTTCAGTTTGATCTAAAATCATTTCGTCGAAATAGATTTGATAATAGTGTTGAAGGCCAATGCAATTTGTGAAAGTCTTCAATCCATACAGCTTCCTTTTTCAAATGATTTTAGTTCACTTATCAAATATTCTCCATGTGAACGAAAAGTGGTAATTTTGTGATATCTTCAAAATGAGCCTAGATGCGGAAATTGTTCAAGTTTAAATATGAAAAAGAAAGTGATCAAGTCTGTGGGGGCGTATATTTAACCGCCTTCGTCTTGCCATAGTCGTCGGTGATTCGTTTTACCGACAATCTTAAAGAAGTATTTCCATTTGTGATAACAAACGAGTGAGATTCATAGAGCGTTGTTCAATGGATTGAAACAGAATGATAAGATATAAAATATAAATTTTTAAAAATTAACGTTTCGTAATGCTCTGATTGTGAGCGTTTCACACAGTTGTCAGAAAAGAATTTAGCTTACTGCCAAGAACATTGACATAAACCAACATCTGTAATGAAAGAAGGTTCAGTCTGTATTCATTATTAAAGCGTGAGATCGTGTAGTATAAGCTAGCTTCTCATTTACACACAATATCAATAATTCAGAAAATCTATAGCTAAAAGACTGAAAATATGCATTTTTGATGAGCTTCTTCAATAAGACAGAGTGGGAAGATCATTTAAAATGCTGCATGATGTAGAAAAGGAAGAAATATTGAATCTCCATCCAAAAAAGGTCATGGATGATGTTCCTTTAAGCGATGATGAAAAACTCCCTAAAGAAGGTAAAGTTGTTTTTTTTGTTTTTCTTTTCTTATCTACTACTTTTAAGTAATAATATAAGTATCTACTTTAAAAAAAAAGAATAAAATCTTATCTCTGTCAGAAAAAGCATTCGTCCAATGTAAAAGCGGAAAGTTGAAATTTTCTTTCTCTGAGAAAACATACCATTCATTTGATGTTTAGGCGTTAAAAGTAATCCCCGAAGGTGTATTGACTAATGCGCTGTTAATATTTCTTAGTGATCTTTGTCGGATACTCCGGTGGACTGTCGTAAATAAACACTTCAATATCATTTTAGTAGACAATGAGAACATATGAAACTTTGCTGGTTTGGGGGGACAATACTTGGGGTTTGGGTTTGGGTTTGGGGGTGGGAGGGGGGGGGGGGGGGGGGGGGGGGTGGATTTTCCTACCTATATGGGGGGGGGGGGCGATTGTCCGGGAGGAAATTGTCCGGGCAAGAAGCTCGCTCCAGAGATATCTTAAAAAGAAAGATAAACAACTCACTGTTTCTCGTAAAAGCTATCCGTGTCCCTTTTTCTGGTGTGAGTATTGTTTCGCGCGAATATTTTAAACATATAATTAATTCTAATTGTTAAAATTCTAAATATTCATTGGTTGAAAATTAAAATTATATGAATATTCATTGCATAATTTGCATCTCGTTCCAAAACTTTTGAGCATTACTTTTGTCCTGGAATTGACTGTTGACCCTAGATTCAGTTATCTCCCTATTATATACTACAACTACCAAAATGCAACAAAATCATTAAAAATCCCTCAATGGAAAAATAAAGAGAGTTTCATGATCAAAAGAGATATTCTCACAACTATATAGAACAGTTCTCAAAGCAGTTGCATTATGGTGGTTTTATTCGGGTCATATCTGAATTATGGGAAAAGCTAATAGTTGGAAAATTTGTTACCAATCCCATCAACCTTTGAGAAGTTTAGGTTTTTACAAAACGCAGTTCTGGTGGAAAAACATTTTCCACCATTTTTTAATCGATAAATTGTGTAAAGACTTTTTTTATTTTTACACTTTAGCTTCGACTTTTTTTAAAGGATGGTATTTAGGTTTCCACAAAAACGTTGATAGCTGTTTCGTTTTTAAATGAGGGTTACAGGAGCGGATACAGGATATTTATTGACTATGTGAAAATTAGTGCGAAAAATGCCGCCCAAGATTTGCTGTATTGGTTTGGGTGTTTTTGGCGCACGTTCTTTTTTCTCGCTTTTCCGTATCCAGAGTTAGCTTTTCGTTTTCTTTCTAGTCGCGTCGAGGTGAATGCGCTAATGTAAAATTTACGAAACAAAAATGACCTTGTGAAGTCACAACTTTCACAAGGTCTGTATCCGCCCCTTTTAAATGAAGGTAAACGCCTATTTGCCCTATCTTTCTTCTATCTTTGCGACAAATCTCATTGCTGCCTAAATGCATTAACAAAGGTGCAAAGACACTCCAATGTGATGAACAAGAAAGATTTGCATAGTTTGGTTTAAATACTAACTCAGTACAAATGTTTTTCGCAAATGACGTTTCAAAAACAACCTAGAGTAAACTTTTCGTGGGAAAACATAGAAAACTGTTTCTTAATGGAAAGGAAGGTTTTGCAAAATTCATCAACATTTGTGTGTCGTTTTAGTGTCAAAATGTTTCCCAGAAAAAAATATTTTCAGAAATCGACCTTAGAAAGATAAAGATAACTTAGGTCATCAAAGAGAGAGATCATATATATATGGGGACACCCCCGTCCTTTTAAGCCGACATGACGTGTGTCTGTCTGGGTCTATTATCAAATCAGTAACATAATATACATAACATGTTGTACAAAGGCAACAATAAAGTTGATACTTGAACATATTTTTGCTGTTGTGGTATTGTTCTTAAGACTGCTATCTGTCACTAATAATGTCACATGTACTTAGCATAAAATGTTAAAAAGTGTTAAAAATAGAAACAAAATTCTACTAAAAATGTTTGAGAGTCGTAAAAGATTCCCACGAATGCTTTCAAAAATTTCAAAAAATATTTCGAGATGTTTGTCTCCATCAATGAAAGGCACGACTGTCTGAGGTTCCTATATATTGGAATATGGGGACAAGGTTGGCAGGGTTGAAATTTCATTTTGCTGGATACTTTCAAAATCTCGTATTAAAATTGAGGAGATTGAGATAATTCTTTTAGTTCCAAACCACGAACTAGCTAAGTCTTAATTCAAAAATGTTCTTAATTCTTTGGTTAACTCTTGATGTTCTTCGAGATTAGATTCTTACATAAAAATATTCTTCTTTTAGACGTTGTGCAAAAATACCATCACCAAAGCTTGAAGTTCTTGTCGACCAAAATATTATCGTATTTTTACTTCGGATCAAAATATCTCCTGATTGCTTTCTTGGTGCCTTTCTTCGCCAGCTCAGGCTTACAGACCAGTCAAGCAGGACTTATCATAAGTGTTCGATATGCTATGCAAATCACAGGGGGTTTGGCCCTAAGCTTTCTGGCGGACAAATGGAAAAAGTACAAGTTTTTCAGCATTCTATCCATTTTGATGATTACGTCATCAATGCTTTGCACACCTTTTATGCCACACCTGCTGAATGACGTAAGTATTAACAACAACAACAACAACAACAACAGCGGCTGCATCAAAGACAATAGTAGCCGCATGAATAGTTGCAACAACGAAACAATTCTGGCTCAAGGGAATTACGAAGCAAACAGAATAACATACAATACGTCACACTTCAGATCTTCTGTCATAAAAAATCCTATTGGACATCACGTACATTTAAATGAACACAATGTCGGAGGGTCGCCATCCAACCATTGGGTTTTCTATGCTCTCCTTGTTTGCTGCACAACATACGCAGTTTTCGATGGAGCTTTGAACGGACTGGTTGATGCTACCACTATTAGCATTTCGGAAAGATTCGGGGAACAAAAATGTTACTATTGGCAACGTTTATGGGGTTCCATTGGCTATGCAACAGTCCCTTTATTTGGTGGCCTGTTACTTGACTACGCAAACGACATCCATGTATCTGCTTACATGTCTGTGTTTTATCTTTTTTGCGCCCTACAACTCGTAGTATTCCTTTCTGCAATCTTCCATCTGCAACAGTATGACCGAAGCGAAAAAAGAGTTGCTCTGTTACTCAGTGATCGGCAGAAGCAGCAGGGCGGCACAGGGCGTAATTCCTTGAAAATGCTGCTAAAAACGTTGGTCAAACAAGAAATCGCCATCTGTCTTTTACTTCAAGTAACTTTTGGCATAGGGACTGGTGCGCAGTTTAGTTACTTGCTGTTGTATATGGAAGATCACATGATCCATGGCAGTAAATCCATTCTCGGATTTTCAATCTTATCGCAGTGTTTGACAGAAGCAGTTTCTGCGCCATTTGTTGGAAATCTTAAGGCTTGGATAAAAGATCCATTTATTTTGATGGCAGTTGGGTTGCTAGGTTACAGTCTGGGTTTTCTGTTTTATTACCTTTCAACAAATGCGTTGTTCATTATTGCTATCAATCTTGTTTTCGGCTTCTCATATTCAGTCTTCAATTTCCCCGCCCAAGCAGAATGCTACCGTTTTACTTCAAAGGATTGCTTGGCCATGATATTTTCACTCTCTGCAAGCTGCTACACTGGTGTTGGTTGCGCCATTGGCGGCCTGTTGGGCGGAATTTTATACGAGAAAGTTCAACCAAGGAATATGTACCTGGTCGTCTCAATAATGTTTATGGCAGTATTTTGTTTTTTGGCATGTTACTGTGTGTTTCGAAGAAAACGATTTAAACTGAAAGAGATGGAGATGAAGTTGGATATTTCATAAAGAGAACATTTTATTTTTGTTTATTTTTTGTGAAACTACTTTGAAGAAATATGTCAAATGATTTTTATAATCTCTTTGGACGAATGGATTTTTCCGCGAGAACTTTTCAACGTGGAAATCGATCCTATCAAACTAAATCCTGGTAAAGAAGACCTTGAAAATTTTATTCATGGGTTTCTCGGAAATATTTGTTCATGCACAAAATCATTATCCAGATATGCTCTTTCTCTTCTGGCTGTAGCCTCCTTCCTACCATTTATTGATTAAACGTTAATTCCAGGCTAGTTCAGCTGGCAAGATGATACAGTTGTTTATCCAAATGTAGATTTTCGACCTCTTCATAATTTCAAATGTAACATTTGTAAATTTGTTTATACCATTTCGTTATATACCACCTCGTAACTTTCCTTATTTTGTTGTTACTCATCTTTACACAATCTCATTCTCTCCCAATCACAATTTCTCCTTACTATATAATAAAGTTATGTTGAAAAGCAAATGACGAACCAGGAGAAATCAAATCGTACAAATTATAAAAGCCCTTTTGAGTTTCTGCTTTAACGGAATGAACGAAATCCTCTGTCTTGTGTTTTGTGAGAGCTTGTAAAGAGCACGTGTTCGAATCATTCTAAAAGAAACAGATGAAACGAAGAATCACAATCAAAGACAAGAATATCTTTTTCGAAATCAGGAGTAAGGAAAGTACACCTGCTACTTTTAATATTTGTGCAAACATTCAATTTTATTTTTGAAGTTACATTCTCAAATTTCGACAGAGATTTCTTTTGCTTTGGTTCATAGAATCTGTGAGTAAATTTTTGTTAGGGAAATTCATAGGACCGGTGAGTAGTTACAATCGATCATTCTTATCAGCCTTTTTTAACTGCTTAACTCAGCTAAGAGGTCACATCTTTTCCTGCAAATTAGTGTATTTATCTAACAATTTAAAGGGATCTTGTGATGAAAAAATATTTTTTGGGGACATGGTAGAGCTCTAAAAGTTGATTAACAAATCTTTTTACAGTTTTTTATAATTCTTTGTTGTTTTCGAGATATCTCAATTTAAAGATCTAAGATTTAATTTATGCGACACATAATTATGATGTAATAAGTGAGTAGTTAAAATTTTTCATTGTTTTTTGATATATTTCTGATATATAAAATGAATATTACATCTTTGTACTTTATTAAATGGATCAAGAATTCTAAGGTTAATGATATGATGAAGTATGAACTAAGAATAAGTAGTAGTTCAAAAGTTACACTCATCAACAGTACACTCTCCTATTACATCATAATTATGCATTGCATAATTTGATATTTTTAAATTGAAATATCAGGGAAAGGGGAGGAAATTTTCAAAAACTATAAAAAGACTTGTTAATCAAGTTTTTGAGCTCTATTATATAGCAAACTATCATTTGTCATCACAGGATCCCTTTAAAAGCACCAAACCTCTTCTCAGTTAAAGTTTGTTAAAAAAAGTCTGAAAGAACGAGGCATAGCCTGAATGTAACCCTCGCTTACCCAAGAAAATTTTACAAGATTTACACCATGAAGTTTCGATGCTTTCAAATTGTTAGATGAACTATATGTATATGAAAAAGATTAGCAAAGATGTGACTAAAACATGATTTCTGTGAAAGGCTGAAGACATGGTTTGTAATCATTGCATTTCGTCTATATTTCATGAAATTCATCACTGAATAGAAATTAATCTTGTGTATAGATAGACTTGCAATTAACATAACAGGGGTCACTTCCCTTACTAGTCGCGTGGTTAAATATCACTCTTGATCTCAAGATAAACAAGCATTTTGTAAAAAAAATTTCATTTATGAACATTGTGAATACTTATTACATAGAGTTCTGGACCGTGTCCAGGGTTCTTAGGTCTCGGTTTTTCATCATAACGTAACTTGTAAAACTATTACGAGTTAACATTATAAACACTCCAGCATGTTTTGAAAATAAAGTTTTAAAGACACAGTCATAAGAAATTTATTAGTCTTTTCTTTCAAGCACTAATTACCATATATTTGAAATGTGACTTTAATATCTTTTTCTGACATGTGTGGGTGAGTGCGACTTGTGAAGAAATTAGGAAGTTTTTTTTGTTGGAAAGCATGGAATACGAACAAGAAAGTTTTGATAAAAGTTTATTGAGAAAGAAAGTTATAGCGACATCATGTTGGAAAAAGAAAAACTGGTCGTCTTAGAAATATATTGCCATGGAACTACTGATTGTTTACTGTAAGAAATTTAATTTTGACGAAATATAACAGAGATGTATGTTTGCTCCATCTAATCAATAAACTTACACAAGAACAGGAACATAATTAGAAGAGTTATATTATCTTCGTGCTTCTCTCATTTGCGCTTGAGGCTTTTGAACAATAACAGTACCGATATTTGAGGTCCAACTAAGGAAAGAGAAACCTTTTTTTAAGTGAACTTTGCCGAAGGTCATTCATATAAAGCCTCGTAAAGTAACCGTAACCGGTTCGTCCGAGAATATATTTTACTTCTACATACCTGAGGTGAGTTATTGTCGGAGCCTGATGTCTTAACAAAGCATTAATATTCCATGATAATCGTGTGGAAATCAAGTAACAGGAGATGTCCTATTTTAAGGGGATTTTTTTTTTTTTGCGTGGACTAATTTTTGCGACTTTTGCGACTTTTGGCCAAATTCGCAAAAATAAATCCACGCAAAACGTCAAGACATGAACGATTCGCAAAAAAAATCCACGCAAAATTTTATGATTTCATTTGCTCATTTTTTGGCTCTGTGTACCTTTCGTATATTAACTATTTCCTTGGTTTTTCAATGTGGCAGGCATGGGAATGGTGATTTTCGCTGCTATTTCTAAGCTATATAATAAAATGCACGCATTGCACTTTGTTTACATTTGCAAAAATAAATCCAAACATTTTCTTTGAGAATTTTGGCCAAATTCGCAAAAATTAATCCACGCAAAACGATCTCAAACTGTGGCTCTCAAAAATTAGTCCACGCAAAAATAAATCCCCTTAAGGTAAGTATCGCATTTTTATTTTTTTTATTTATTTCTTTATTTAAAACAGTAGTTGTATAATGCACTAACTAAAACCAAAATATTCATTAAATCCTAAAAACATAAAACTATAAAATGTAAAATCTACAAAGAAAAAAGTAAGTCAGAGGAGTCTCAGAGGAGTTTACATAGTTTTCACTGGCAATAAATCGATACACAGCGAACCCTAGTCTTGAATTCATTCAAGTCTATCGCCTTTTTCGTCTCAGCCGGCAAATGGTTCCAGTTTAATGTGGCCTGGAAAAGAAAAGAATTTACACTAGCACTACTACACTATCAGAACGCAGATTAAACGTTGTTGCTTTTCGGTAGAATGTATTCCATATAAATTCAGGATTGATTTTATACAAGGATTTAAATACTTAAATCACTAGAAGTTCAAGATTTCTTTCATGAATCGACTTTTGCCCTGTTTTATTGAGAATATCAGTATAGCTGTGTCGGAACAAACCACTTTTTGCACATAATGCTCTTTTATGAGTTGCGCCGATCAGGTTATGTGCTTGCTTGCTACAAAACATCCATACTAATGGGCAATAGTTTAAGCATGGAATGACAAAAGTATTAAATAACGTATCTACAATATCCTGGCTTACAAAAGACCGTATTCGTAACAGAGCTTCTGTGTTCAAGGAAGCCTGATGACACATTCCCTTAATATAGGAATAAAAAGAAAGCTTATCATCTAGTGTTATACCAATTTGAAAACAATGTTTCGACTATCAACACCTAGGATTAGCATCTGAAACTTTTCCGCATCTAATTGTTGATACCACTTTTATCGAATTTTGTCTTGTCGACATCTCAGAGGAAATAAATAAATAAAAGGTTGCACTCCTCCACGTTTTCTGAATACACCTAAGCATGTTGATTATCTCCTTCGTTGGTCATCAAAATGAACCTACATCACTACCGAATAAAAAATGCAAAGCAATTAACTGCGACTAGATAACAACACAATTATGACCAGGTTTGGTCTCATATGCATGAAATTCAATGCAAAACACCCTCAATGAATATTTTTCTTTCATAGACTGGGAAAATGCATGTTATTTTAAAAGTGTTAGGAGTTGTTCTACTTGTGGTGTCCACTGTTACGCCTTCTGGAATAAATCTTGTTATCAAACCAGCGGACGAGGACTGCATCTTCTTGAACAAAGAAAAAGGTGACCAGATCACAGTTTTTGTTCAGGTGAGTGAGGGAAAGGCCAAAGCTTACTCCCAAATAACAAAATCATTCCTAACAGTCTCTTTTGCAATTTCACAGTAGCTTTTTTAAGGGAAATTTTATGGTAAACAAAAAGATTCCTTACTGTTGCTAAGCATATCGTTGTTAGGATCAGACATGAGATGGAGGCCGTTTAGTCTTTGAAAATTGTACCAACGAATTTTTTTTGTAGATTCTCTCCGAACAAACAAAGATCGACTTGACTGTTTTTGCACCAAGTTCCAAAACTTTGTTACAAGCCAAACAAATTAAGGAAAAGGAAATCAACGAAAAAGCAGAAGAGACTGGAGACTACCGGTTTTGTATTGCCAATCATTATAGTTTTATTGACAATTTGGTTGCTGGTTTTGAGTATGACTACCATGATGTGCAAGATACAAAGGAAGGGAAAATGAAAAAGCAAGTAAGAAAGTGTTCTCGTAATCATGCAGTGATCTGAAAATTTTTTGAAGCGGTAAAGTGGTAAAGCGTCAAGCCTTCATGGTTAATTCGGCAGACAGTCGAGCAGTCAAAATGTCCATTGTTTTCATAATATAGCGTCACCGAAGGGTATATGCTATCAATTACATGTGTGTTTGTCTGCCAAGATCAGACCATCAATCGTTTGGTGAAAAGCTTGGAAAGCATCTCAAGGAACAAGGAATAACTTCACTGACTCAAACAAGTTTTACACCGATCATTTGATCGTCACAAATTGGATCATAAACTGTATGATATATGCCAATAATGTTGTAAACAATACACTCGGTCCGCCATCAAACCCTCATTTTCCCCAATCTCCTTCTTCCCAATCTCCCACTGAATTCTGTGAATCCCTTACACCACCATGAAAAAGTGAAATAAAAACGGAGAAAAATGAAAAAAAAGAAAATATACGGATCAAAAGCCAAAAAACCCTGGGTTCTAGGTTGCAATTTATGATGTATGTTTGTGAGGACTAGTGATTTATAATTTCAGGTTAAAGTTGAGAAGAGGTTGTTTTTGAACAAGATGTTAGATCGAGTGTATCCTTTGGTTGAACAGCAACAAGGACTTGTTTTCACAGAAGAGATGGTGTTAGGCCAATTAAAAGCAACAAGAAATATCTCTGCGATGGAGAACTACTATAAAGATACGCTGGACGAAATGAAAGTGAGTCACAACATCTTGTGCGGACTGTTTTCCAGTTCTGACACATAAAACTGAAATCTTATTTTTGTGTTTTTTTACCCGTGATAAAACTTTTGTCAGTTACTAGCCTTTAATTAAATAAAATATAAAACTTTATTTTTTGACGAAAATTGGAAATGGCGACCAAACTAAATATGTTTAAGCTGAAATTCGAGGAAAGTGTATTTTTCAAAACTGTTGTAACCAGGCTAGTGTAGTTATGAAACCAAGCTAACAGTGACTTGAATTTGCTCACCACTTTTTAACGAAATTGCTAAAGATCTTTGTTAGCTTCCATCGTCTTCATTATCATCAGGATGAACTACCCAGAAAATGTTTTAAAAAACTTACTGAGTCAAAAGGCAACATAATGCAGTGGATTCCAAAAATAGCCTAACTCTAACACTTCATTCCACCTAATATCTTCCATCACAAGGAGCGTAAGGAGCATAGTTTCTTGTTTTGTATTGTTTATCTTTATTTTAAGTTTTTAAAAAAAGGTTGCATCTCAAAGCAATTAACTTTTAATTAGTTCGCTCCAAGTCGACTTCACACATTGTAACATTACCCAGCACATTTGTCCTGAGAAACATGTTCGACCAGACACGTAAGAACATGGGTGTCCGTGGTCACGCATGATTTAAATTTTCTACTGACTGCCTGGCATTCATAAAAATGTCGCTAGGATTTAAAAACTTCGGCAAACTTACAAATTCAGAAGAAATTCTCAAAACTATCTTTTTAGAGTTTTCTTGCTGCTTTTTCTGATTATCCTTCAAAAAGTTTGATGAAGGAACTTTAGTTGCTTATTGAACTATTCATCTTTATATCTTGAAACATTTGTAAAGAGATGTTGTGGTGATTCTGTTGTGACACCTTCATAATGTAGCGTATACAGTCAGCTTTTGATTAATATGAACGACTATTAAAGATAATTAAAAAGTTATTCCAATTACATAGTTTTAGCGAGTTAAAGTTGTACACGTATATGTTGAAACAGGAATTGTGGCGCATGTTTTCATGTTATCTGATTTCAACATTTTTGTGAACTCTCAATAAAACCAGAAGAAAACATTAAAGTTTTATTTTAGTTAAGTAATCTTTCTTCTCAATGTAAAGTATGTTAGTGATAGGTTTGAGATATTCAAAAGACGAATTAACAAAATTCAGCAGGTCGTTGTATACAACTGAATCACAATACTCCATCTGAGAGTTGACAACTGCAGCTTCAGGTCAAATGGAAGATTAAAATTGCAGATGGGTCCTTAACGATGACAGTTCTACCAGATCTAGCGATGAAAATGTCTTGGTTGTATTCTGTCTTGTTTTGTATTTTAGTGTTCACTGACCTTCATCTCACTACTAGCGGACCGCATGAGCAGTTATCTGGAGATACACAAGAAAAGACTTACTCACAATCTCTCTATACAGCAGGCTAATCGATCTCGTGTCACGTGGTATTCGTTCGCTCAGTGCATCTTAATGATTGGATTAGCAATTGGCCAAGTTGTCATGGTGAAAAAATTCTTTCAGGCTCCCAAAGTCTGAAAAATGTTGTTATGATGTATGAAGTGGTTTTATGGCGTATTTATGAGTACGGCGACCGCCCATGCAAGGTGTTGTGGATAGATAGAATATTTCAAATTTCACTTTCGCCTGCCGCCATACTTTATTATGGAGGATTCTCATGTTTTTTGAACCTTTGGTTTGCATAACATCGCGCTATTTTATTTATTTATTTAATTATTTATTTATTTATTTATTTATTTCAGAGTATTAATTTGTATATACTTTATAGAAGATGTACTATGTTGCTTCACCTTTATAACTTCAATAACTGTCACTGTTGATGAAATGCATTTTTCGTTGATTAGCTTCACACTGTGTAATCTGTACGAACTAGTCCCCTTGCAGAACTGTTTTGCTTTGTTTTACAAAAAACACTTTGGTTCTGAGAGAAAAGTTTTGTTGGAAGTATGAGACAATCTGGAGAAAGTTCCTTTCAAGAAAGAACGTAGCCAAGTGTCTTTCAAAAGACGTGTATTTCTCTAAATCATGTTTATGTATTGTTGCAGTCGGCATTGTTAATAATTTTTTTCTTTTCGGTTAGGTAAATAAGAATTTGAACAAGAAAGGTGATCATGGTCTTAACTGCACTACTGTTATACGCCATTTGGCTACCATATTGTCTGACGTCATCTATAAGTCTCATAATACCACCTAATCGCCAGGATTGCTTATATTTACAAAAGGAAGTTGGTGACAAGATGGTCGTTGAACTACAGGTGAGTGATGTTTATATTTGTTTCTCCCTCTCGTTACCATTCCTTTCGCTTGTAATCGTTATCACACAAAGCCTTCTCCTTGAAGTCTGTTAACACTTTGAATTGCAGGTGACACAAGGTAAAAAAATCGCCTTACGGATTCTTGATCCTCAAAAAGGAGTTATCGAATACAAACAAAAGATCGAAGAATTCGAGGTGGACGAGAAAATCAAGACGGCTGGTGAATATGCGTTCTGTTTTTTAAACATGTATTCGTACACAGATCCGGTTGCCGTTCATTTTGAATATGACTTACACGAAGAGGCGGAAACTGAGATGGGGAGATTCGATAAACAGCTGAAGTACGAAAAGAAAATGTTTATCAAGAAACAGCTGCTGAAAATGAAACCGAAAGTTGCTGATGCAGCGAAAGTACAACTTGGTTTGGATAAAATACCAGAACCCGTTATTGATAGTAAATATGATAATTCAACGCTAGGGAAAATAGAGGTATGAGTATTAAAGCTTCATTGACGTTGCACTGTTACGGCAAGGCATCGTTATCGCTACTTTAACGATGTGTGTTGGTTTTTAGGAAACCCTGATCGTGTTATCGATCCAGATGGATCGCATGGATCATTTCATTAAGATGAAGACCGCTAAAATGGCGTATTCTCATTTTATTCAACGAGAAAATAAACAAATGGTGACGTTCTTCTCCGTGGTGATTTGCATTTTGGTTGTGTTTTCCGCCTGTGTTCAGGTTGTTGTGCTCAAAGGTTTTATTAACGGAAAGCGCTCATGGAAGTTTTGGAAATTCTGAAGATCACTCGTTCGCTTGGTCCTTCTCCATCAACCTTTCTTAACTTGAGTCAGAATTGCTTGTGGCTTACTCTGTCTCACTTTCGTGTTCCAATCCTTAGATCTTTTCTTTAACAACATTACAACACCCATCGCCTCGTTTCTGATGTTACTAACAGTTACCAGCAAAGGGTAAGAAAAGAAATTAGTGGAATATTATCGAAGTTGGCCTATAGTTGCGAGGGTGTATTTTAGGGCGTTTCTCATGTCGTTTTTAGGGCGTTTCTCATGTCCTTTTATATTTTTGTGCTGATACCTATTTTTTTTACAATAGAATATTTTGTATTTATTTGTAGAACATGAACTAATTCTTTATATACCTTCGGATATGTTTGATATAAGACATATATGTCGAGAAAGCTAGACTGTGATGATTTATCACCACGGATGAAAAGCTAGTCATAAGGGAGATAACAACATTTGCTTGTAGATATATTTTTGAAAATTAAAGAAAGATTTTCACCGGAATGGAAATTATACCTAGGACTGATCACTGAACGCATGATTCTTTATAAGGACTGATCACTGAACGCATGATTCTTTATAAGGACTGATCACTGAAGAAACCTATAGAACTCTGGTACTTTAATCGGATTAATCTTAATTAATCTCGCAAAAATTAATCCGATAAAAGTATGTCCCTGAGAAATTTTGAGATGTTTGATCTTTTTGTTAATTACCTGTTCCTATAACGCGGTAATCTCCTTAACCGTTGACTAAAAACATTAAAGCTGGAACAACAAAATAGGTTTCACAATTAAAACAGATATTCTTACATCTACTTAGTACAGTGGCTAAATTAATCCCAAAGAAAACAGTTATCGCATTGGATTATGACAGTTCTATAATGTATTCGGGAGATTTGTTCGTTCATTCTTCTTCACCTCTCCCAAGTCCCACTTTCTATTCTTTCTAACTCGAACTCTCACGGGGAATCAGAAATCGTTCGAGTTATGGAGCGGTTCGAGTAATGGAGAGTTTGGAAATTTTGCTAAGTTTATCCTTTATACATAAGCCCCTTCTGTAATCTATTCTATAATGAAAGAATCCGTAATTCCAGTTTGTTTACTGGTCAAATTGATATGATGTTTAATATTATCATTCCACTTTGGCAATCAATGCTGGTGATGGTTTTTCCCTGCTACCACAGACGCCATTTTATTCATGGGAATGAGAACTTCAAAACAAGAATATTTGTAAACAAACCACTTGACATTCGAACGGCGCGTTCGAAAATATTTGAATCCGAAAAAAACTCTGAAATTCTTCAATTTTCAGATTGTTCGAGTTATGGAGAGCGAAAATAGCCTAATATGCTTTCAAGGGACCAAAAATATTGTTCGAAAATATTTTCGAGTTATGGAGATTCGAGTAGTAGAGAGTTGATTATGAGAGTTTATTAGGAAATTTTCACGGTGCCTCCTACGAATTCGTTCGAGTTAAGGAGCGGTTCGAGTTATAGGGTTTCGAGTCATGGAGAGTCCACTATCATTACTTCCTATGAGGATATCAGTTTTGATCTTGAAACCCTATTATTAGTCAAATTTTTTCTCATTGATTGCATGACGGTAGTTTTGTTATGTGTTAAAGAGTTTAGGTAGTTTCGTGGACACATGAACTTTTGTTTTCCTTCAAAAGAAATTAAAATCAGAAATTCCTCACTGTACGAAATACTGAATTGACTTCTGAAAGCCCTCCATTGCACAAGACTTATTCGTCATCCGTGATATTGAACAGATAATACTGCCTACGGAATGTAAACAAACATGGAAAGAATAGGAGATGATCTTATATTCTTGTTCTAATGAAAACTTTTCTTTGATTATTGATAAGAATAATTTCGACTACACAACACAATTGTTGGATTTCTAAAGCATGATGCACACGGTAAGCTCAGTGACATAGAATATTAGTCAACGTGTCATAAAAATTTTCCATACTGCTGGAAATAATGTACTAGAATACTGTTTTTACTTCAAAGTTAAAGCGATCCTGACAATATGCTGAGTGTGGATATTTCTTTCACATTCCATCAAGCGAGATGCTTCCCGTTTGTCTTGTTTATTTTTACTTATTACATCTAGTGTCTGGTTTATCAATACTCGGTGCAGATACTATTACTGACATAAAAATTCTCTAAGAATAACACAGGCTATCAAGGTTCAACTCAAAATAACCCTTGTGACTTAATCAAAGCATATTAAAATTGCTAGCTCGAACGTAATATCATGAATAATATAGTGTAAATAGGACTTAAGGTGATGTGCCTACCTACGGGATGACTCAATGAGTAATCCGTTTCAATTAGTGACAAGCGTTCGTGTGTTGTAAGCAAGCAAACGGTTAAAACGGTAGATAGACAACGAACGAAAGTTTCGATCGACAGGTGAGATTCTTTACAGATTCAAATAATAGACTATAACTAAGTCAACATTGTACCCACATCATGTTGAGAGAACTATTGGACTCGTTTGTCCATACTGTTATGTGTTTAAAAGCCTAACAATAATGGTTGCCTCATAGCTCTCCTGAGAAAAAATATTCCAAGAGGTTTTTTGTGTAACAGATTACAACGGGGTGACTTTCCGAGTAACAGTCAGTGTGCTGGTGATCTAATTTTGATGTTGGAGACATATTTTGAATGATGCTTATTTTAACGATGTTTATTTTCTTCCATTCATACAGAACACAATGAATGCTGTAGATTTTCGAAGTTTGATAATATGTATTACCACTCTCCTCCTCCGAGGTGTTATTGGAGGATCACTGACCGTATCCATACCTCCTTACAAAGAAGAATGTTTGTCGGTTGAAAGACATGGAGGAGAGAAGTTGGTTCTGAGAGGCCAGGTAAGAGACGTGTAGTATTGATGAGTTTGAGTAAATGTGTAAACTCCATCTGCCATCTTGTAAGTATCCAGTGAGCAAACTTGTTGAAAAATCACTGTGGAGGAGAGCATTTCTATAAAAATATACACACTATTTCAATAAGAATGCTCTTCATCACAACGAGTTTTGGTCTACTGGGTACCAGTAGTGTTGGTGACATGAAAAATTAAAAGATACAGAAATGCTCAATCAGAATATTTCGCAATCACATTTTTGCTTTACAGGTGAAATACGGCTATAAATTTGATTTTCGCCTGTTAAACCCACGCAAAAAAGTGCTCGTTTCCGAAAAAAGGAGACTCACCGTCGAAATTCAGCAGACAGTGGCGATCTCGGGATTGTATGACGCCTGTTTTTCGAACGGCAACACAATGACGGAAGCAATGGCCGTCACACTAGAATACGATTACCATCTGGATAATTCGACAAAAGCCAGAATTTACCGACAGATTAGCGCGGAGAAAAATCAACTTCTTAGACAGAAACGAGTCGTGTCGGGCGATGAAGACCAGGAAGGAGACAGGAAGATTAAGGTGATTGAATCCATCTTCGTCTGTGTGAAAACCACGTGGACAAACTTTAAGTATCATCTCATCCAGATGACGTAATGCTTCTTCTTTTGTTTTGGTTTCAGGAACAGTTGCTGGTCATTTCAATAAAGCTTGAAGCAGTTTACCACTACCTGAGGCGGCACAGTTCTCATCTTACGTCACAGTTCCACCTGCAAGAGAAAAACCTTAAAATCATCTCCTACATCTCTCCTGCATTGTGTCTCACAGTTTTTCTCACTGCATATCTTCAAATCATCATTTTAAAAAGATGGTTCAAATAATTCAACTAACTTATATTATGGATGCTGTCAACACGAAATAAAACTTCTTTCAATCTTTTCAGTGTACTGAGGGAAAGGTACATCAAGTAAGTGCGGAGCAATTCCCATTCTAAAAGAGCCAGTATATTGAAACGCTTGTTTGTCTGCTGCGTCAGCATCTTATGAAAATGTAGTTCTGTTACATGGAATCAACCTATATGTTCCATCGTTTGGAAAAGGCAAGCGAGACATGACCTCGCCAATCCAGTCTCAAAGTTTGATGTCAAATAACGGACAGTGGAGTTGTATATATTAAATTTGACGTGTAGGAATCGCAAAGAATTATGGGTTGAAGAAAAAAATAAATCATCAGCAGATAGAAAATTCATTTTTTACAGTAAAAATACAATGCAAACACTACGTGGTTACATTTCCTTTATAGATGCTCAAGTCTGATCTCAGGGTAAATTAGTGGGGACATGTGAAAGGCTTGAAAAATATATCTACGCATTAGAACTAGCTTTATAACCCCAAGTAAAGCAAAGAATTGTTTGCTAAATTAATTTGTCTCCTGAGTAAAAAATCATGAAAACTAACGGATTTACGTGAGATATGTATGAGTATTTAATAAGTGTTGGTGAACCCACGGCTTATTTTTAATACCATAAGATTTTCTTTGGAGTGACAAGATCTTCTTAATCAAGAAATTTGAAGACTGGAAAGGAAGTGGATAATTCCCCTTCTCATCATTCTGAAAGCGTTGGTTGTGAAATCGATGGTTGTGAAAGAAATTTGTGAAATTTTTACACCCTCAACCACACATAAATATTGAAAAAATTAAGACTTCATTCAAGTCTGATTCAAAAATTCGGCGAGAAGGAGATCGGTACAAAATTATGTATTTCAATTCTATTTGAAGTAATTTCTACGGAGACATGGGGACGACTTTGTATTCACCATCAGTAACATATCTTTTCATGGCTTCGTCCAGATCGAATGGTCTCTCAAAGTGTTCAATCAATACCGGTTCTGATAACATGCATGCTAAAAATTGTCGGTACCGTATTTTCCATTGGCGGTCTAAAGAACCGGCAACCAACTGTCTAGAATCAGTTCCACCAATGGGACCGGAACTAACAAGATGCGAAGATGGCGACTCATTATTCAAACGAAGAACCTCTATCCCCTTGCAAATATGAGAAGTGTCAGATTGTTGTGTATTGTTACTAGGTTGTTCTCGATTACTCCCACCTCTCACGTGTTCTTCTTCAGTTACTATTTGAGAGTAATCAAGATCATTCAATAATGTAGGAGCTGCTTTTCGAGGCGTGCTCTGATTGGTTTGAGCAGTCACGTGGTCATCATCGTATTTCACATTCAAATAATCAGTAGATGATGTAGACGATGTTTCGGAGTCGTGTACTTTCGACACGAATATGAAATTTTCTTTAAGAAGATTATCAGTATTTTCAGTGAAGTCTTTCGAAGTCTTTGTCACACTTTCGTGCGTGTTACAATCCCCCTCCTGTACCGCTTCTTTTGCCACGTCACCAATTTGTAACAACAATGTACCACATTTAGCAATGGCTTGGTATAACGCTTGTTCCTGGTCCGGATCATTACGAAATAGAGAGAAAAAACTCTTCCATAGTTCAACAAATTGCGCCTAAAAAAAAACAACATGTTTCAGAAATAGAGGAAGAGGGGATTCAGTTAATATAACAATTCCAAGTAAAATTATTCTGAAAGGTGGTAAGTATCAGGATATTTACAATGGGTGGCAGTAAGTAAGTGTTTGATGTTGTATTTTCGATTAAACACTTCTCACATTCTCAGATGAAAATTGCTTCAATTCTACTGATACCACAGCCCTACATACGAAAAGTTCAACTTGAGTTAGTTCAAGTCTGTTTCTGCTCATCTTCTATTAGACTGTTGTAGTACTAACAAAAAAACATTACTATGGGTTGGATCAACATCGAGTAATAACTGTCTAACATCACGTTCAGTAAACAAGATTGATAAGAACCCGATGGAGCAGATTAACTCGAATCCCCAAGAACAGTACCTCTCCCTCCCCCGTCATAATAAACCATTTCACCATTTTACTCTGAAACAAGAAGAACGTCAGAATATACTTAGGGGGTTGTTATTTTCTAGGAAATAATATGTTTAGGGAGTCGAATCTCACAGGTATAAAGTGCTACTATGCGCTAGTTAATATGACAAGGAAGTCGATATAATGCTACTCCAAAAGGCTAGCGAGTCGTTATTATGGAGAGCAAATATTCTCGATGACAAGTAGTAAACAAACAAGCTAGCAAGGAATAAATTCATCTCCACAATACACAATTGGAACATTAATATTCAAATCGTTTTGAGCATACTCCATTTATTTCCCGACAGTTCACATATCAAGTTTACAGAGAAAAAGAAATGGATTGATCTATCATTTTGTCCCCATTCCACTAAGGTGATTTTTAAATATAGCATGACGGGGGGAGAGGTTCCTCTGTCAAAAATCATACCGAAAAATTGTGAAGTTATTGAAGTACAAGTACATTCGAGTGCACATGATAAACAAACGATCAAACGTAAGGGCAAACGTTTTTACCTGGTTCAGATCAGCCAGGTCATCACGTTGACCATTATCAGCATTTTGCTCATCAATCATCGATTCCACAAAGTGCTTCACTTTCAGGCGGGCAGCTGTACTTCCAGACGACAAACTCAGCAGATTTAATGAATTCACATCAAAGTCTTCCTCCACATCCTCCTCAGTAACTCGCTCAATTTCCGCACATCCTGATTCACCTGCATCAAATTGCTGCGATCGTTGGTCTACAATACTCGAATCAACTGAGGGATTAGGGTTTGCAGAACCCAGGTGGCTCGAGTTCGTCTCGTCTTGAATAGCATCAGCTATTTCTTCCTCAAAATGTTCATGATGAAACTTCAGAGGACTGTTGGCGATTTCTTTGCTTTCGTCGCTACTAACATCATGTTGCGATTGATGCGAAGAACCTACAGATGGTCTGCTAGGTCGACGATAACTGTTCGTTATCACTTCGCCCGATCGGGTTAAAGGGCAACTGGAATCGGACGGAGATAAGACAATGTTTTCCTTTTCTTCAACCTGTCCTGTAACTTCCAAAATGTTTTTTTTCATAAAAAAAATATGCTCCTCTGCATCTATTCCTGCAGCCAAATCTACAATCTCTCCATCGCCTTGCTCTTCAGTGACTTCCGCTGCAAAATAATCAATAAATACAACACACATACAAATAGAGGTTCTATCACATGGAGGAGATGTGAAAACTCTGCATCACCTGCACTTTCGACGATATCGTATGTCTCAGTTTCAATCTTTGAAATTTCTTCAAGTTCTTTGAGTGACAGCGCTGGTGGTAGGTGCATTTGGTAGAGAAGTCGCAGCTTTTGTGTGATATCACCATGACATATCTTTTCGAAGATCATCGTAAATTCTTTGAAATCAATCCTTCCGTCGCCATTTGTATCGATCACCTGAACAAACAGTTATGTCAGTCTTTATTCAACACAGACATCTTCCTCAGTATCATGAAATAATGTCATCAAGATTGGTGGAGATGTCTTGCAAGCAAAGAGGAATGGAAGTCAGCATGATTAGGTCGTTGGTTAGATATTTAAATTCCTATCAAGTGCAAATCAAGAGAAAAAACGCGAAATTTACAATCACATGAGGAAACTAAGCTGAAAAAGGTCAGATCTTTGGTCTTGTCCATTCTCACAAAACGTAAGTGCAGGTTAATGGAAGACAAACCCTGAAGCATCTTTCGGCTAGGGTGTCACTTAAGTCGCCACCACCCCACGGTGAGATCTCTGCAAAGAGTTGTTGGAAACGTTGCACGTCAATCCAAATGCCTTCGTGAGGATCTCTCCAGCTACTCGTCTCGCTTGGCAGTGGTCTTTCATTTGTCTTTGATTTCCCCCAATAACGACTTTTCATGTGAGCACTCTAAAATACAGACCGGATTTAACACTCTCTTACTGTAACCACACGTCAACGTTTCTACAGATGAATGAAGTGATGATTGAATGAATGAATGGAATGAAGCGCTATCTCCAAATGAATCACCTTGAAAAGAACAAATAAGTTTTCCAGTTGTTCGGCAGGAAACACGCATTCTGGTGCCAGGCATCGGATGACGTTGCGTTTAACTCCGTCCTCCAAATGCTGTGAAAATAAAAACAACACATCATTTACATTTGAGCTCTCAGAAAGGGTTCAATCGCAAACATTTACAACTTTCTGTTTTTACAGAATACGCACACTCATCGTCTGATGGAAAAAACTCTTCTAACCTGCATGACCCTCAATCGCTGTTGATTTCGTTGCTTATCGATATTCTCTGTTGTCAGAAAACCGAACTTTTGGTACGAAGCTATGATCAAGTCATTCACATCCTATAAGAAAACCGAACTTTTGGTACGAAGCTATGATCAAGTCATTCACACCCTATAAGAAAACCGAACTTTTGGTACGAAGCTATGATCAAGTCATTCACATCCTATAGAAGAGATATTTACGGATATTTATTTCATGTACAGGTATCACAGAACTGTTATCAATGACAGTTTTTCAAAGAGGGCGGTTTGTGAGTAGGTAAGGCACACCTCAGTATCTCTCCTCCACAGAGTTTACCGTTCTAAAACCTTAAGGTTGATGCACAAACGCAGAAATTGAAGCATGCGGTGGAGGAAAGATTCAAAATGTTTTCTTGCAGCATTTGCTGCTTCATCAGTTGAGATGGTAGGTTGCTATTTCGCCGATGTAAAACAGATAGATATACATGAAAAAGCACATGTGAATGGCTTCACGCTCTGTCCGAATCTTTGAACAAATGCTTAATTCATTTGCTTCACAAATGTGAAGCAGTCTTCATAGTCGTTGCTTACTGATAGTCAAGTGAAAGTGGAAATAGAAGAATTAAAACATTTTTTAAACTGAAGTGTAGGTAGACATGCAAAAATTGAAGAAAGGAAAACTGCAGACCACGTTAGTATTTCCATTAGCCTTGGTTTTTCGGTAATCCTTTCGTAATTCACTCAAGAGGTGCGCAGCGTCACGGCTCGTCACTCGTTCAAAATATTCGCTTAGAATCGTCATTGCCTCTCCATCGTCGTTACATTTGATTAACCTGTCTTTATTGGCTTCCAGGATTGCTAAAGCCATTTGAAATAAAACCTACGAGGGAGAGAGAGAGAGAATTGCGTAATTTTACTGACGAAGATAGGAAAGGAAGATCTGAAACAAAAGTGAACTTTACTTTTGCACCATCGTAGAAGAAACAATCCAGGATGTTGACAGCACACGGCAAGGGAACAACACTGTACACAAAGATGGAAAGTGTGAACAAGGATAGAACTGATCGTTTAAATCTATACGTTGCATACGTACCTTATGAAAATGGTGAGAAACCATGACAACGAAATCATGCTCAACACACCCAGTGCTTTGAGATGAGCATGTAGGTCAGCTATATATTCTTCTGTTAATACCTCAAAGACAGCTAAAAATAAAACATGCAAGGTATTTATATATGTGATCATCCGTGTAGTCATAGAAACGATGAAAATAGCCGTACCTTGGTCGACCAACGCTCCGACAACTTTTGTATTGTAGTAATCTGGTAACATGTTTTCACAAACACATGTTAGCAGCCAAAAAGCTTCTTCTTCTGTGCAATAAAGTAACAAGACAGATGCTACGATGTTCATGGCTTGACAGTAACCTACGAGAAGAGAGGGAGACTTAAACGAACGTGCTTGCGTCAATAATTTTGTTGACCGATTGACCAATGCGTAGCCGGGCTTGAGTCAAATCACATTAGTTTTGATGAATGAATCAAACGCAATGACCTTAAATCGAAGTGAAAGTTAGTAGTTCTATCTTAATATAACTCCATTATATTTCATACAACTACCATGATGCAATGGTGTATTTACTTGCTGTGAGATTTGCATCAGCCTTCCCCATTGTGTCATTGAGAATATTAGTTATGTTCGTCAAACACTTTTATTTTTCCATTTTTAATGATTATTTCCCGTTGCATGCTGGTAGTTGTATGGTGCATTGAGGAGGTAATAGAATAAGGGGGATGCCAGTTGAAATTCTTTTTCGCTTTCGTATGTATTTTGATCATTTGCAGATAAAATTGGTGAAAAAAAAAATCGAAATAATACTTGGAACTTATGAACGACAAGACGTATCGATATCGGTGTTATAAACGACACGACGTAACGATGTCGGTGCTGTGGAAGGCAGCTGTTGGGCAAATTTGTGGCAATGCTATTAGTGTCACGAATATCGTGATTCAAAAAAATGGACCAAGTGTTGACAATTGAAAAGAAACATGACTGACTGACGTCAAGAAGCGATTAACATTCTTGTGTTCGTAACATACTCGTCTTAATCGAATTAAAAGTCGACCAAAAATCATCAACAAATATCAGCGAACAATAGCGGCAGTCTAGTCCAATCGACTGGAGGAAATTGAAGAACAAAAAACTATTGAATAAACGAGATCAACTCAATTAGATTCAAATTGGTGAAAACAATGAAATATTAAACTGCTTGAAGACGTTTGATGAGGGATGAAGACGATCGAAATCTTCCATAACTACTTCCAATTTGTTTGTTTGTTTGTTTTTAAAAAATGTAAACAAAGGTAAACAAAAAGAATTTACAGTATTTGTTTGTCGATATACTCAAGGGCTGTATTCAAACTCTGTTTCATTCTTGATGCTGGCTGCCGCACAGGGAGATTTGACTAAAAAAAACCTTGCACCTTCCTGATCTGCCTGGCGCCCTTGATGGCGTTAACTATGACGAAACTATGACCTTACGAAAATATGACGGCAATGTGGACGACGACGTGAGGCAAACAAAAGATTCACTTTACTCCATAGATTTACTTTAGAATGGAAGTCTATTTCACACTATACTATTGGGAAATATTTTTAATTTAACTAATTGTCAGATTTTCACGTTCTACACATAAAGTGAAAAGTAGTGTTCTGAAGTCGTGCTGAAAACGAAGACGTGAGAATAGCAGTACTTCGAATGAATTTTCCTTGGTTCCTTCATGATTCTGTCTCTCTGTAAGAAACAAACTTCATAAACATTATAAACAAACTTGTTAACACAAGTGTACTATTTCTGCTGTTTTGTGATTCATTGAAGATGAATATCTTGTACGTCGTCGTCTTCGTTGCCGTCGTAGTTTCGTAAGGTCCCTAATGTTGAAGAACGACGTTAAATATTTGAGAGTTCGACCGTGAGTGAGTTTTTAAAATGAGCTGACGTTAAATTACGACTGGCATAACGACTACTCAGACGATAAAATCATTATTTAAAAAGGATGACAATGTAAAGTTGGTTTTCCTATATGCCAATATTCATCAATTACTACAGGGTCGTTTACTTGCTGTTTTTGCCAACACTGATTACGTCTAACCATACAACCCAATAAAGATGGAAATGGAAAACATAACGCTGGGAAAACTTTGTCGTCGTCGTCAGAAACGTCGCCATCTTGATCTCAGTAGTAAACTCGAAATAATTAAGGGTTTAATTGAATTATTCAATACGTGCGTCTCTCATTTCATTCTACCCAGCCGATCGCATAAAAGATGTTTCGTAGGACGAGCGATAGCTGCTAAATTTACTCAGTTCGTTACGTGATTTCCGCTTCAATAAGACAGTTATCAGCTTTTTCTATTTGTGGCAACAAGTGACGACATGACATACGTTGTTATCGCCAACATTATCGCCACGACAAAACAAATGGCTTGTGATGGGTATTCTCTATGAATGGAATTAGCTTGCAATTTCGAACAGCTGTCACTACTCATTCGATGCACCTCCAATGACGTAAAAGATTAGGGAAACCATACAGAGAAGATGTCCTTCTATAAGGCGGGCGGAAATCCACCGTAATGGGGTGCTGATCTTACTACGTGACTCAGAAAGTTCCATGCAGAAGCATGGAGACGAGAAGCACGGAGACGAACTTCTTCGACTGAATCAACTTACAGAACGCTTCTTTTCTCAAAAAAACAGAGACGTGAAAATTGTCTTGGAAGTAACTTTAAAATGAGGTTTTCCGTTAAAAGTACCCTCTAATCAGTAGGAAATTGCTTTCAACTCACGATATAATGACAATGAGGCAGTTAGAGCATGGCCACCATGACAAAATATAAACAAAGTGATTTGAAGGTGTGGCAATACAAATTACATTGACAGTTTCCATGTCAATGGTCATCTTTGAAAGTTTGACGTCGATGGTTTTTGGCATGTATCAGCTAAATTGACACAAGTAATCTGTTTATCAAAAGTATGGAGAATTTAACATTTGATCTTAAATAAAATGGACTTCCTTCTTCATTAAAACAAAATTCATTTGTTCCGTGGTCAAGCGCACCAAATATTGAATTTAGCATAGCAGGGTTGGTAGTTTATGTTTGAGAAATGAGCTCGTGTTTGTTTTTTTTTTACGAAATGATTATTACGTAAACGATGGTTTGGCAAAATATTTCTATATATTCCACGCACCCTGTAGCAAATTTCAATCTCCTTCATTTCACCTTCACCCTCATTCGTGTGTGGTCAGGGCATAGCTGCATACACACAGCTAGCTACTAGATGCTTATCTGAACAAGAATTGTGCGAGAGAAATATTGCTGCACACAGAATGTTAATTAGCATACTTGCGAATACACATTAATGTTTAACAGCTCATCCAGGGGGAGATTGGTCCAGAAAAAACTATTGATAAACAAAGCAATTAAAACAAGGTGAGCCAAATACTAGCTCATGTTTGCAAGATGATATTTACGTTGACAAAGCATTGTTAAAACAGAAAACTAAACGACCAAATTATGCAGAAGGAGCTGGGAGTTTGTTTCGTGATTCATATTCCTATGGTTTGACAGAAGAAGTTAAGTTTATCAGGGAGGCCACAGAACTTTTATGAAAAAAAATAGAGGACTTTGGAGGAATTTAGGACATTTTTTTCTCAAAATTAGAGGATTTTTCTGAAAAAAAACCAACGATTTTTCGAAGAAAAAAATAGGATTTTAGAGGATTCAAATTTTAATTTTTATTTATTCAAACTTTATTTTGTATAAGAATTTTCAAACCATTCAACATCGATGCAAAAAACGAAAAATATTTGACAGTTTGCAGCTGCCTAAATGACAAATTATAAGTGGCCTGATAAAACTCAAACTTCAAAAATATAGGCTACTATCGAAAACATTCCATTGCATTTTTTATGTTACCTGAAAAAATAGATAGGATTTTAGTGGAGATTCTAGCAAAAAAACCCCAGTTTTTTAGAGGACTATAGAGGACTTTAGAGGACTTTAGAGGAGGCATGGCCACCCTGTTTATTTTCATGCAAGGCTGACTGGCTTTCATTTTCCATGAAAAACGCATTTGCTTTTTGCAAGGAAATCAAATTAGAGTTCACTATCCACAACCACGAATAAGAATCTTAAAAAGAGAATGCACCCTTAATTGTTGAAAATGCGCCCTTAGTTGTTGAGAATGCACCCTTAGTTGTTAACAGCAAATTTTGCGCAAGTTCCAGAATTCCAAGGATTCCAAGTGAATTCTTATCTTGTTTTTCGTGACAGACATATATTGCAACATAACTCAACGAAGTGATCTATTTGAGCGCAACAACAAAATATTTGGACAATGAGAAAACGGTTGATATTATTGTCAACTACCTCGATATTAGCTCCACCGATTGCTGTGGATACGAAAGAAACCGAAAGAAGAAACGATTTGAAGTGTAGAAAATATCAATACAACAGGGTGTGGTTTTGGGGAAAATTAATGTTAAGAGCGTTCCAGTGGCGGGGTTATTATCCAAGGGACGGCTTCACAACGTCAATTTCAGGCGCCTGGTAACTAATCTTCCACACATTGTTCGATGTGTTAAGATAAAAGAACATGGACAATATATTGTTGTCACACACCTACATTCATCAGGACAGCATGTGCGAATTGTTACAATATTTCATATTTTTACAGGAAGTAGATGTTGAAACAAATGATGATAAAGCAAGCTACATGCTACCTTCCCGCAGATAAGCTGGAAAACAAAACTGCATTGATAGAATGGATTGAAAGGGAAAATTGTTCGATGCAGTTCCTTCGTGTAACTTGCACCGACCATTCCTCGAAGTTTTAGTTCAAATCTATTAGAGTAAGATTTTACTGTCCAACTCCAAAACATTAAATCACAAAGTCACAAAGTATAATTTTTATCAAGTGTTTGAAAGAACGGGAACAAACTCAACCAAAAAAAATATTATCAATTTCATTTTGGCAGAATATAATTCAACAGACAGTTTCTTTCGGTGTTCCCTTCTTACAGAGTGTAGACGTGACTTTACAGTCGTGTCCCTGGTAAGGTTCTTTCAGAGTGTAGATGGGACTTTACAGTCGTGTCCCTGGTAAGGTTCTTTCAGAGTGTAGATGTGACTTTACAGTCATGTCCCTGATAATGTTCTTTCAGAGTGTAGATGTGACTTTACAGTCGTGTCCCTGGTAAGGTTCTTTCAGAGTGTAGATGGGACTATGATAGAGAGAAAAACCCGAATGGGAAGACGTCACATAAGGATCATGAAACCTGGTTTGTTTCATAACCAAACAAATGTTGACATTTTTTTAAAAAAACAATCGTTGCTGCTTCACCCCCGTGAAGATTCTTCTGATTTCAACTATTCTCATTAAAATGAAAGGAATGTTTTTGAGAATTGACATTTTCTGCGACACCAGCCAACTACAACATTCCTCACTCATACATCAGAGCAAGCCACCCCATACCACGTGACTGTCTGAAAAAATATTTGTATTTCGGTTTCGTGGCAGTTTGGACTTGACTGTTGCAACATCTCCAGATATCAATTTTCCACTGATAAAAAAAAATCAAACCCATGTGGCCAGCTTTTACGTCATCGCTTACTTATGCAGCATAATTATCAGTGTGGCAATTCTGCACTCTTGCACGTTTCCATTGGTAACGAGGCTATCGCACATGGACGATTTCTTAATATATTCGATCAAGATGAACGCCGAATACAAACATCTATCAGCATCACACATAGTTCTTTACCGCAGTGACAATAGCACACGTATCGCCACCGTCTCATGGAGATTTGCTGGTAAACTTAAGCAAAAGACAAGCCAAGGAAACTCGTCAACATACGAGAGATAACTGTAAATAACGTCAGTGTTCAAAAACAGACTAAAGAAAGAAAACCGACAACAATGCATAGTCATCATGATCATGTATACGTCCAAACTCTATTTGCAACATTTTGCTGTTGGATAGCGCGCTATTTGCAACATTTTTCTGACATTTTCTCGAAAATAATACAATTTTAAATATACACAAAAGATATGCTGAACTATTTCGACAAAATGACATCACTGTTGAGAGGAGAAAGTTCAATATACAAGTTCAATCAGCGTTCTTTGATAATTACTTTGATTACATATGATTACATGTTATCAGCTGAAAGTTATGTGTTTATTACTCTCAATAAGTGGTTCGTTAATCTCAAGCTTACTTAAGCAGCACCATTAGTGATACGCGAAAAGCCGCTTGATAAAACATCTCTTAATGCGAACGAAGCAGGAAAGAATTTAATCCATTCAACATAATAATCCATTCAACATAATAATCCATCTTCTGTTGAATGAAACATATATAAGGATTTTAAACACAAAATTACAAAGGTTGAGAACAGCCGTCTATTTATTTGCAAGTTAGTGGCGTGCTGTTCACAAAGTGCTCGTCCACTTTGCAATCGCTTGACTAATACGCATTAATCTGCCGAACAGACACATTGAGGACACGAACATTCAAGTTTTCTTTGGATTGTGGCATAGCGGCTTGTTTATCACAGAGTTTTGAAACAGTGGTGGATCGTTCTTTTGAAATAACGCATTCTTTACAAACAGAGAATCGCTAACCACAACTAAATGGTTGCTAGCGAATAGCCTACGGTCCACATGCTTAGGTCACCACAAAAAACAACTTAAACGCAGGCTAAATAGCAAAACAAGAAAGTAAAAGATATTCACAAACTGACGAAAGCAACAGTTAAAAAGATTACGTGCAACCAGTCCAAGAAGTAAGCGAGAAATCATGTTAGAAAGATTGTTATACTAGATGTTGTTGCTCAAAGGAAAGTTTGTGTTTTGAAAGAAAGTCCTTAGCACTCGCTTGAGCATAGGCCTGGCTACTGTTTGTACAGAATATTATCATTGCTTTGAATATGCATTTTTTTAAATTACTTCTTCACTGTATTCAAAAGAATTTCCTCCCAAATTTCTAAAATACCATAAACTAAATTACGTTACGTCATTTGACACGTAAAATTGCACACAAAATCCATTATAAAATGGCTTAATAAGCAAAATAATGTCAAGATGACATCGCAAACGTCCTGCAGAAACAGCGCTTCATCATGCAGCTTACAGAAACAGCGCTCTATCATTTGTTCACTTTTCACGAGGAGGGTTTATACAAGACTTAGTATTTTGACAACCTCAAATAATATATATATTGAGAGGATAATCGATCTACCGCTGGTTTGTTCAATGCCTTGAAATCTTTACTGAGATCTAACGTTTATAGGCGGCAGTACAGAAGGCTGGTAACGACAAAAATAACCGCTGGCTCCACCCACTAGATTGCTCTTTCAATAGCGAACAAAACCCCGTGTCAAACCTGCTTTAATGAAAAAGTTAAGCCTATTTTAGTTAAAAAAATTGACTTATTTTTAATCAACTTTAATCATACAATGTGCAAACTTTGACTATGCGAACGAACTCCGAAATCATTTACGATAATCACGTACTCATAAACAATCTGTGAGTGAAATCAGATCAGATTTCTGTGAACGGCACGAGCACAAGGTTTGATGTTGTAAGGCCTCAAGATGGAGGTCGAAACAGGAATGTGATGACTATTATGAAAGATTTCGAATCTACTGTTGCTTATATAATACTTGGCTTTACAAGACATTCTCAATTTCGTTTGCACGCAAAAGAATTTTTACGCGGTCCAGTTAATCAAATTAAAACAGAGAAAGTGGTCGCACTTTCTCGTGTTTAGGATCATTATACAACACCTGACATGATACATTGGAGCGTGAAAACATAGTTTCCATTCCGTAAATGCTCCGAAGTTTTGTATGAAAGCGCGAAATTTTTCGGTTATTAGAACAAAGAATTTACTTTTTTCCATATAAGGAAAAACGTAGTTTTTTCCAACATTGCATTTCCTCTTCTCCCTTTGTCATCCGTTCCCAGAAAACCGAAAAAAAAACTTACAGAAATGAAAACAACAACAACAACAACAAAACGACCTCGGGTTTTCAACAAAGTCATGTTTTATTCAAATTCGAACAATAAAATTTCTTTGTTGCCAGCTGCCATGTCATTTTTTTTTCTGCGTCACGAATGTTAAAAAAAGAACGAGTTAAAAGAAGATATTTTGGAATGACTCCTATAAAAAAACATCTAAGAACAGAATTTCAAGCGAAGTTCGACAATAGGGATTTTGTATAAAGACATGTATAGAATTATTCGACAACTAAGTCATCGTTTTCCTTTGCCATATGTTTTGATTCAACTGAAATACCAATCATTCTCAAAAGATTCCAAAACTGCTGATGTCATCGTTTTAGTTCGGTATACAAGTAGTAGCAGCATTACGGCGAGACTAGATGTAAGGAGTCATATAAGTTTCCAAGGGGAGAACATAACAGTTGTCTTGGTAACAATAATAATATATTTGATTTGTAATGCAGATTTTATCATCTAAAAAAGTTTCTGTTCATAATATTTATCCATATATATATATATATATAATAACAATAAATTATTTCAGTTTTAGGGACTAATATAGATACACGGAAGATAAAAACATTTACAAAGACATTGTTGTACATACACTATCAATAAATTATTTTCTTCATGCCTCCAATCGAAAACACTGTTTGTGGTCAGCCGTCCCTCGAGAGACGTGGAGGGTTTCTTCAAATGTTCAAATAAAAATTTAGGTTTTTGTGCTGGTAAGAAGGTCCACATTTTCGTTGAGATTTATCCCCACATTCCGAAAATGTTTCCTTTCCTCAGATGTTCTCGTTTCACATTACGTTTTTTGTTGGCATCAAGCACCACGTAATGTGTCTCAGTTTTTTTCCCGTCCTGTGAGATAGGTCTTTCAAATTTTGCTAGCAGCATACCGGAAAATTTTCGGATATTCTTGGAACTATCCTTATCTTTATTGCGCATGACAACAGCATCGAATTGTTTTTTAGAATTTTTTAAGTTATTGTCTGTAAATTGTACTAATTCTAATCCATCGTGCATTGTGGACAAACGTGGCGTTGGTTCGACAATATTATCAAAACTGTCTTCGATAGTTTGACGTACATCGTCTGTCCGACTGTCGGACGTCGATTTTTCACTGTCTCTCGAATCGGTTTTAACTTGACCAAAGTTTCTAGGTGTATCCATTAAAAATCGAAATCCTTCATCTAGATCGTCTGCCCTCGTTAATGTTTTTAAAAAGCGATTTCTGATGGCCAGCCCTGAAATTTCCGCGCTCAATAATAACCACATTAAGAATGTGAAACTCCTGGTAACAAACCACATGTTTCTTCGTCGGTATGAAAAAGTTCAATGCAAGCAAAAGGTAATTGGCTGAGGTAATTATGTAATTTTACTGAAGATACGAATGACGTGCCGCTATATTAATAAGCCACCAGTGAACATGACAATCTTTTCGACAATGTGTTCTCTTTCGATGGAACTCTGCGAATGTTGTCGTGTTTGTGTCAGTTCTGTGTAATACGATCACGTCAGCAGTCGGTCAGTATACAGCAATCAGTAGAAAACAACGCTGTGTCAATACAACTGTCAGAAAAAACAACACGACGATACTTGTCCAGCAAACCAACCAAAAATATTGTTAATCTCAAGCTTTAATTAGCAACAAAAACTTTTGACCTTTTCCAGTGTAGCAGTTACTCTTACGCGTACAAGTTTTAAATTAAACATTCGAACACAGCAATTTCGTCTTTTATACAAGTAATTAATCTTTCTAATTATCCCATTTATTTACTTAAGAATAACAGATCTGACTTATCAGTATCATTACCCCCTGACTTCAATAGCAAAATGCTGACCACAATTTTACTCAAACGTTGACCCCCTGATCACTAAAACAATGAAAGTACGTCTTCATTATTGTATTCGAACAAGAGATAAGATCATGAAAGTGGAATGGAATGTGTCGAGGATAGATCGACAGTTTCAGAAAAAAATTTGACAGGATATAGAAATATATTGTAGTGGTAGAGAATGATAACAAAAGAAAACTGAAGCAGTAACATATCGAAACACAACTTCTGACAGTAAAACTAGACCATCAATCATTACGAAAATACGCATGCGCAGAATATAGAAAATTTAAGAAGCGGTGTTGACCTCTATAAGATGTGAGAGAATTATGATTGATGGTTGACAGTTGAGCGCTTATCACCAGTAATAGTACGACGAGATAAGCGACAAACCAAAGAAACCATGGCAACCAAGATGACAAAACACACGACAAAACACGTTATGCAGCATCAACGTTCGACCGCAGAAAAGAAAGACGAACGAGACGTTATCAAACCTTACTCAAAGAGACGTTATCAAACCTAACTCAATGCCACAATTCGTTTTTTCTTCACACAAACAAGGATAGCTTCATATCCAACTTTAAGTACAATCTGCAAATTGTGACATCCACTCTCGTCATAAATTCAATGATGACGTTAAACGCCAAATACTACCTCACATTATATGGCTGTCCAAATGACAAAGTCTGGGTGCGTCCAAGGCAGAAGAGATGTGTCATCACTACGTCGAAAAATGTCGAAAAATGGTTGTTCACGTGTCCCATTGTTACGGAGAGATTAATGGATTAAATGACGTCACATTCCTCTCTTTCATACAGATTGTTTTGGGCCTTGTAAACTGTAAAATGTTTTATCCACTGTTAGAACCAAACTATTTTTAGACGATCTCATGTTGTGCTATTGAGTGGACAATCTCATTTATTGGTAGTTGACTATCAAGGCATCTGTCAAAGCAGCACAACCTTGAAACCAGGTACCGTCTACAGCAGTAAAAGGAAAACCGTATCAGTTTGAAGAAACATTAAATTTATTAACATCAACTCAACGTAAAGATATTCGGAGACACAAAAAAACCCCGTCTAAGACGATTTCACAAAACCGGTTAAAATTGTGAAAGCAACTTGGAATAGGTCAATAGAACATAGCAAGAAGAGGATTTGAATTCCAGGGGGTTGATGGATAACATCGAAGAAACTTTTTTGTATACAATCTGTTTATTAAATGAAAAGGAAATAGTGTAATCTTCAAATTACAAGAAGTATTTATATCGCTCCGATATATAACTAGAGAGGAAATACCAAATCTACTATCAAATCTATTCTACATTCTTTCGGTATAACATTTATCCTTTTTCTATAATCCGTTTAATCCGGTTAAAATTTTGAGCTGATCGGATGAGTGTCTGAGGAGAAAAACTTCAAAAGCCATCCTGTGTGTAGAAAGGGATTACCTCACTGGAAAGGGTCACGTGATTGAGACGAAGAAAGTTCTGTAAAGTGAAGGAAATATTCCCCTACCTATCTCACGTGAGATGGAACAGCTATTTAAGTCGATTGATTGGTTGATTATGCTCCACGTGTTTATCATGTGCCTGATTTCTACATAAATAACACAAGAGTTACGAAACAATGGTTATGCATGTTATCGACGGATAACGTTCGGAAATTGAAATGTCTTGAAATGAATTTAGCAGAAATTGATATTTCATATAATTCATTGCACTAAACGTGACAGGAAAGTTTGAAAAATCTTTCCGCAGTTTCCATTACGTTTGTAAGGTTTCATGCCTAACAAAGTCAAAAGTCAATTACCATGGCAACGAGACAAAATAATAAAAGCCGTAGGCGAAAATCATATGCAGGATTATGATGAACTTGATTGAGTCAAGTGAACCAATTAATGACGTAGATGTTATGAGCCTGTGTCGTAGATGTTATGAGCCTGTGTCGTAGATGTTATGAGCCTGTGCCAAACGAAATTCGTGTTATTATTTTTCGAGAGTGGTGTTGCAGCATAAGCAGTGACTGACTTAGAGAGAAAGTGTGAATTAGGTGAACTGTGTATAAATTACAGGGTGTGAAGTGAAAATTAGTCTCACAGATAGGAGGCGTGGAGAGTCGTGGTGTTGTGTTGGTGCAGGGAGTGTGGTGCAATATAAGCCTGTGTCGTAGATGTTATGAGCCTGTGTCGTAGATGTTATGAGCCTGTGTCGTAGATATCATGAGCCTGTGTCGTAGATGTTATGAGCCTGTGTCGTAGATGTTATGAGCCTGTGTCGTAGATGTTATGAGCCTGTGTCGTAGATGTTATGAGCCTGTGCCAAACGAAATTCGTGCAAACAGTTCGTTTACGCCAAGCTCGATGGAGGCAAATAGTTTTCTGTTCTCCATCCTGGTGAGTTTCTGTTGACTTTGTTGCAAACAGAAAATCAGGAATGAAAAAGAAAGGGATAGACGAACGTCGACGACAGAAAGACCGACGCTAATAAAGTGACGTTAAAGTGTCAGAAGATGGTTGCACATGAATGACGAGTGAGTCAAATAACGCATGGAAACGAAAGCAACACCTATTGGAAGAACGCGTGGAAGAGTTGAATGAAAACGAAACAATTTTAATTTTCCTGAAGTTGTGAAAATTATTATCTTCATAACGATCTTGAGTTCAACTCATAAACAGGAAAAGAAACTGAACACAGCATACGGAACGGATTGCAACGAGGATTTGGCGAATGACTTTAAGACAAGAGTACTAATAACTCATCATTCCAAAGATATGCTAAACATGTATGACTTTAATCTCTCCTTCTGATCACTGATAAGAGATTTACAACACATCTGGTCTTTTGTACAGTCAAGCCAGCATTACTTAACAACTACTTGTAATAGGCATTTCTTTCGCTTGCTAGTTTATTTTCTTTATAACAAAACACAATACATAATCAATCGAAATTTATTAGTTCAATAATAGGCGTGTGGGGATTCCTTGTAAAAGGATGTTGAAAGAGGAAAGAGTTATGTCGAATGTTATAATGTAACGTTGCCATAATTTAATAGGATTTCATGGCATAATTACATAACTGAGAGTTATGAGGAAAAGCTAATTGAGTCGGTGGCAGGCTTCAAACGATAACATGTTTTCAACGAGAAGAAATGCAACCTAGACGTATTCACGTTGAAGAAGAGAAAAATGGAAGAAGAATTGAGCTTTCTGTAGGAGGTTCGAATTCAGATTCATCCTGATAAATTTTACAGTGCCACGACATGAATATTAAATCAGTTATCAGGAAAAATCACGGGAAATTTAATCCGACTGTCTATTCCAGGTTTTATGGGGGTCCATTCTGTACCCCTTAATATGGAACCTTTTGTTACAGGAGAAATCTTCGTAAAATATATAAATAAATAAATTAATTAAATAACGGATCGGTAAATTGATTGTGGTCGAGCAAAAATATTAACACAGTACCACGCATTGATTACACTTTCGCAATGTCTACCGAATCAAACATGGTTGCATCAACTCTGTTGAATATCATGTCTAAGAGATTCAAAGGATTACCACAGATGCTTGTGAGTAACACATTAGCCTCTCTTTTACTTCATTGATCTTCACGCCACCCATGCGCTGCCACCTCCACAATGTCGTGTCATAATGAGGCTTTAAATCTTCCACCCTCTACCCATTAAATATTGCACATGGTTAAGCTTCATTTTATTTAGAACTTAAAAGCTTTTTATATTAATACTTGATGTTAATATGACAGGATTCTTTGGAAAGCAGTACATATGACAATCATTGTTAGTATACCGAAACGGTCATTCCGCACGAAGATTCAACAAAGTCTACCAATACCATGAAGTAACCATCATGCAACAGGGGGTAAGAAAGGAAATATGCTGGATCACATGGTTGGGATTTTCGGATCATATGGTTGGGATTTTCGGATTGCGGAAGAAAGTTTAGATAGCAAAAATAATATTTAGACCTCGTTGTCAGTGGTGAACAAAAATATGAAAGACAAATAAATCAACAGCTTCTTCTTAACACCGGCAAAAAACTAATCTCACAACATCTGATGGCCCATGTGCACAAACACGCTAGTCCCTTGTCAGAATTCCTCAAATATTTCAAATATCACAGATCTCCACTGGTACTTCACTTCAAGTGTTCTTAAAAATAGAAGTCGCTGCGACTTGGTGGTGGTTGGAGGAAAATTGTCATCCACAAAAGATGGTGATTCATCAACAATCCAACTGTGTTTCTTAACGATGTGATGGACTTAGTTTTTCACCTCGTAACGCAGTAGTCAGTTTGCTTTCAACGAAATGTTCGTGTCACCTACTTCCATAACAATAAACCAACGCCTTCAGGAGGTATTTGAACGCTGTCCAAAACAAACATAGAGTACTTACTCTTGTGTTTGTGTTAGGATTAACAATCAGCCGACAAAAGAGACGTTAAGGATCACTTATGTATCATGGTCGACAACTCGAGCAAATAAAAGTTCCGTTACACAAACACTTCAATGATGGTAAAAACAAGACAAGAGGCATCCTACTAGATCAGGTTTCATGTAAACATTACACAAGAAACAACTGATGTAACCTGAATCACAACACAGATCCATGTTTCTTTTTATTAAAAGAAAAATGTTAAGCACAGCTCAATGTAAACAACATGTCATTTCCAAAGTTACACAAAATTATGATGACCTGACATTTGATAAGGTCCAAAGGGAGGTTTGAAATGTTATCGTTGTCTCACAAACAGTTTCTTAATTTTACCGGACCATCATAACGAAGCTAAGCCTTTTCATTAACTAATAATTTTTGTTACAAGAAAATTACGACGGATTGCTGCCGAATAGGGCGCAAAAAACACGCCCGACACAAACAAAAGATTCTTAAGCAATATCTCATTTTGAATAAGAAAATCTTAATTGATGTATACAGTTAGATTATATATATATATATAGATTATTATATAGCACAATCGAAACATCAATCTCTTTGAACTGTTATTAGACTAGCTTTTGCCAGTTTCTGAAAAAGCCAATTAACCAATCACGGAACCCACAAAAACGCCTTTGATATCAGGCGTAATTACAAAACGACCTGATTCAGTTCAATTCATTCGTTTCATTGATAAGTTTTGAATTGAACTTCAAGAAAACAAAGTTTTAATCCTATCTAGATCTGAACAATCTTGTTCAGTGTGAATTTAGAACATGAC
This sequence comes from Turritopsis dohrnii, assembly GCA_027922465.2. Taxonomy (NCBI): domain Eukaryota; kingdom Metazoa; phylum Cnidaria; class Hydrozoa; order Anthoathecata; family Oceaniidae; genus Turritopsis; species Turritopsis dohrnii. The sequence continues at coordinate 357,106 of BQMF02000378.1, read as the reverse complement.
GCTGACAAGTTAAAAATATCAGAATCCATCATTACGTGTTTTTTCAACGAGTAAAAAAACCCGCAAACGTGCTCGTTTAGGTAGTTGAAGTTTAAACGAGAAGATGGAGGAAATGTGTAACCGCAATGACTATGTAGTGGAAGGATAGTTCAGCTAACACACACGTTTGTTTCTTGAAGATGATTGCTTCCGCTGCTGTAAAATCTGTCCTTAACCTTTTTGTAGACCCATGACAAAACCCAGTTACCCGGTTGCTATGAAAGGACGCTTCCATGAAAGAGGCTAGTATGAACTACTCCAAAAAGACAAATTTTTACCGAATTAATTTATAAGTTAATATATAAAAATTATAACAATTTTTTTTCTAATATTCGATTCTAACACACATCGGTTTACATTACGTTAGTCCTTAGGTTTAGTAGTCATATCCCATTTTCCAGTTTTATTATCTTCAGTCGATATTCTTTTTGGTTTACGACTATCTGGGCTTTCTACTCCTTAACCATACCTAGCCACGTCCCACACTACAATTTTATCTCTATTTAGTATTTTTTAAATATACAATATTTTTTAGACACTGCATAATATAATTTTCTCAATTTCCGGGCGAAGAGCCAATTGTAAAATTTTAAAGATGCTGTGAAGTATATCGTTATTATTATTATTATTAATTTGTTTCATGAGTGTGTTTGGTTTTCACCGCAGTCTGCACTTTGTAGGTTGTACAGATTGCCAGGACGACGACAAAGATTAGACAGCTATATATACCGTTATCTTATATTTTAATAGGTTCACTTCCAATTGGCTCATCTCTTACGCAAACAAACTGTCGATGGAGATTAGAAGCCACAAGCAGTAATTAAGTAGATACAAGATACCTTAGTGATGAAACGATGACGACGTGAAAATGAAAGAGAAAATCAAAAGAGTAACATGACCAAAACAACAATCGTCAAAAAACGTGTTGAGGTTGGAAGGTTGGTTTTAATTCCCCAGAACTTTCTCATGCCTATCACCATTATAAAATCAATTCCCACGAAGATAAGAAAACGAGTCTATTTCCAACCTTGCAATAATCAACCTTATTAATAGCTCACTGATTCATTCAGCTCCTTTTTCGTCACTATGAGACATCTTGGTTTAACCGAAACGTTGGTATATTTAAACAATGGCCTTTACCATGGTGACAACGTTTTTACGTAAGGTCATGGTAACAAACCGATCATATTGACCAGTTTTCCTGAGGATAGAGGAAGAAGAAAACTCTATTTACGTGAACGAATCAATTAACACGAGAAGAATTCTAATTTCAGTGGTTGTTCTGCAGTCATTTGGACAAACCACACAATATAATATGAATTGCATTACTCGCTGAGAAAGTGGTTTTTTCCTCTTAATAACTTCTCCATTTGCAATTTGCTGGAAGATAATGACATCAAATACATCAAATGACAAAAATAACAAAAAAGTGACGTTATGTTTACGGCAAGTGCAAAACAGAACGTTCTCAATTATAGAAAAACCTATATCGCAAACTGATAAAAGTTTATGAAATGTGATTGGATGAAAGGAGGAACTTGTGCTAGGAAAGTAATCTACCAGGGGGTTAAATATCTCATTCAATTTTCTTTCAGGGGGGTAACCTTAAGGTCAACTAAAATCATCAGGAAATGGAAAGTTGAAGGAACAACAAATTAAAAGGTAATTACTGATCCAGTCTCGCATGTTGTATGCAAAAAACAAATCCATTTTAGGAAATTCGTTGAAGTCATCTTTCAGAAGTAAAAACGTCATTTTGAGAAAAATATGGAGAACATCGAGAAATGGAGATTATGACGCAGCAGACAGTCACCACCTGATGAGCTGGTCATGCGACGCCTGTCCCTTAATCAGGATCGTCGGAACAAAGATGATGATTGGGACAATAACCTTCAACCAGTTGAACTTTAAACTATCTAAGGAGTTGGATTGGCAAAATCGTCAGTATGGACTTTGCCCCTCATGAAAAAGACATTGTGACGGCACCGAAAATTTTGTATAAAGACAGATGTTGCATAAAACAACATAAACATTAGGCTTTTATCTAATCTGGGGATGCAATGCAATGGTTCTCCCGGTGATGATAAAAATATCGACGTCCCGCCACGTGTTACTTTACTTATCCTTACGCCATCTTTTAAGTATCATTTCTTTACCTAGAAGATGGCGTAAACCAATTGTTGTTTTCAATTTTCTTACTTTGAATTTGTTTGTGGCATTATGAACAAAACTTACAATTTACACATAACAGTCAATGCAGTGCAACACCTTAGAGTAGAATGTTTATCAGTTGGTAACTATAGCAACAAAACCTGAAATAGGGTGTTGCGTTTGTTGTTATCAAAATATATTAAAAAATAGAAAAAGTCAAGACGCCAAGTGACTGTATAGTGTAAAAATGTTCGGCGTTCGAAAAGGACGAGATGACAAGTATTAACCGCCAAACGGACAGATAAGATGGAATCACTGCTGCAGAAATAGACCAATGTTAAACAGATCAATGCTAAAAATAGCTGAAAAACTGGATCAAAATTCTTCTGCACATTAATGATATTAATTTTAGCCTCAAATTAAGACCGCTATTGAATTATGAGGACTTTTTACCGCGGCATGCTTTCTTGTATTCCTCGCTCAGCGCTAATTCAATCCTCCATTACACGAGTACAACAAAACGCCTGTGTCTGTTGTTTAACTAATGTCTGGAGACAGCTGCAGGGTATCTATTAGAAATCACTGATTCGGCAATTATTGTTCTGATGGAGGTAATGAAATTAATGAGGATGAAGACTATTTTCATCCTAATAACCATCTTTTATATTGGCATATCGCACACATCAGAACTTTTAGGTTAATTACTGTTACCATGACATTACACTTATTAGTCATGCACTCGGAAATAAACTTCAGTGGAAGAATTTAGAAGTCCAATCGAACTTACCTTGTAATGAATCGCGCATGCGCAGATGTTATTTCTCAAGACACTCGCCCGACAATACCCGGTCGTTGCGCCGAGCGAATTCTTATTTCTTGCGCTCCCGAATTGCAGTCCGTCTTTGATGGGCTTATTGGATTGCCATTTTATTTTTGATTCAAGGACAGCCTTAACCTGAATAGATCTTTCCATGAATTACGTCACAACAAACAATGCCTCGTATTGCGCTGTCTGCGCCATTTACAAAGAGAAACAACACCTCAGGGAAAACTTTTTCACGAAATTCTTTTATTAAGGTTAAGCACGTGATAATCCATAAACTTGGAAACGAGGCGATGTGTGCAATGACGTAATTAGAAAGGATTTTTGGATTCGAATCGAAATTATGTTCAGTAATCTCTTTGAATTAAAGAAAGTAGCAGGTAGGTTGAATTTCTGCGGAGTAGTTAAAATAATTTTCAAATATTTTAGGTAAAAGGTCCAGTAAAAAAAACCAGTCCCACGTCATAGCATCTTAGGAAATTCACTAAATTCAAAAGTGCAATTCTTGGTCTTGATTGGTTCTTACGTCTCTTAACACATACTACTTTTCGTTGATGAGAAAACTGTTCAAGCAATCCTACCTATGCTAGGGTTTCTCCATGCATATGCAGTAAGGACTCTGCGAAGAGCCGCAATCCCAACTTCAGATTGGAAAGCTGGATGACCGGGAAGTGATCTAGCAAAAAACAAAATGAGGTTAAAGCTAAAATGAAAAAAATAACATAAAAGGAAAACTAAAAAGGGTGTGTTGAAGAACATTATGTGACAGTAAACCTTCTAATCTTCACACAGAAGAAGTTCGGTTTTTTGTATCTATATTCTAAAGATGAACGTTGCAGTTTAGCTGAAATATGGAATAAGTTGGAATAACAATTTTTAGTAAAGTAGTAAAAAGATGTTTGGGATTAAAACGTTCGATCTACTTTTTCTACTGGTGTTTGAATGATAGGAAAGTATGGCGGAAGTAAATCAAAGTTTCACTAAGTTTGCATCGTGTGAAAATCGATAAAACATTTATAAGATTTTTATTAGCAATCAAGTTATGTTTGGTTGGCAACTGCAGGCAAAACAAATTGCACAGTTAAGAAGGAAAATCCATCAACAAAGTATTTGTAATTCCCAACCAAAGATAACTTGATTAATCGATAAAACGTTTACAGACATTAGGTCATAACAACAGTATCATTTCACTGGATATACCTGTGTAAGTCTCTCTCAATCTCTTCCGCGGTTGCCATCATCTTGCCAACACTTTCATCTACCAATTGTCGATAGTATCCAGGGTTTGTAGCGATCTAGAATACATCAACTATTTCAGTCGTAAAATTTCAATATAAAAACCTATTTAATCCTGAATAAGAAAGGTACTTTTGCTAATATCACGATCACCGAAAACATAAAAGATAAAATAAAACAAAAACCAACCTCGTTCACAGTGCCTGAAAACAAAATCCAAATTTCACCACGCAAACTGTCTGGAATTCCTTTGAGAATCAGCTCGTGAGTTTTGGGTGTTCGATACATACATATACCTCTAGCACAATAGAAAGACGTTAATAATGGCAACGAAACTTGTTAACTATCCCTTGAAAAAAAATCAAAAAAGACTGAGCATCCAAGCTGGTAAATGTGACCATTTCATTTTTTTTTTTTAGACTTTATACCTGCCATACTCAGCAAAGTGTAAACTCCACAAATGCTCTTTAACAGATTCTTTTACTGGAATACCAGATTCATTAACAGGACAAAAGACCTTTTTCAAAGCTGGTTGGAATGCAACAACATCCATATCTGGATTTGATCCCAGTTCAGGCAGAATTCTACAAAAAAAAAACTTTTCTATAATAAAACTTGTCGTAGAGAGACTAAGGCTTTCATTGGAATGACAAGAAGTCATCAAAAATCACAAAGTTACCATGTTTGGATGAGTGGGTGAAAATAATGGGATGAAAATGAATGGATTAAAAAAATAGTGAATTCAAACAATTTCTTACTTTACACTAGGTGTTTTGGAAAGGAAGTCTGAAATCTTTTCCATTAAGAATTCTCGATCTTTCAAGGAAGCAAAGAGAAACGTCATCTAAAAGAACAGTCAAGAGAAATATACTGATGCCTCCAACCAAACAATTAAGTTGGTGAAAGGCTTAGAGGATTCTTAAAATCACCCCATGGGGCGCTTTAATACAGTCTAGGAGTGGACTTTACTTAGGTTCCAAAGTTATTAAAGAAAGTGCAGCGAAACGTATCAAGTAAATCCATTGAGTAAAGGAACACAGGGAGATTTAAGCAAACCCTGAAAACTTTATTCATGCAATGATATTAGACTGAGTAAAGATCATTTGTGACAAACCTTTGACTTGGTTGTTATATGGACAGCGCTGGAAATGATACCAGTTGTGTTCATCTTCTCAACAACTGAAACCTCGCGCATTGGCACGATGACCGAGCAAAGTTGTTTGATCTATCACAAAGAAAGATTTAATAAAAACACCAATAGGAATTTTCAAAGTTTGAATAAAAAACCTGGCAATGATGATGGACAAGGAATCTGTTTGGCATTGTTGCAATTTTTCCACTTCTATTTCAAAGGTATAAACAACACACTCCAGCAACATTAGCAACTTACCTTACTCTCAAAGCAGATAAAATTTGGGGAGACATACAGCACGCCCCACATATGGGCCTTGTTGAATGGACTCCACAAGGTACACTGTGAGGTGCCATCTAACTTTTCATCTTTGGGCAAGTGAAATGTACGCCTGAAATAAAAAGAAGGTTTTAAACTAAATTCTGCAGACCATAATGAGAACAGGAAGTTTTGCTAACATTAAAATCTTGTTGTCACAGCAACCTTATAATACATTTCAACATTGAGGCAACGTGGAATGAGGCTGGCTGATCATCTCATTAAACTTGAATTAAATCACTGATTTATTAAATTATTTATAATTCTTAAAGCAGAACCTAATCACATACCTTAGTTCCATTAATAGTTTTCGTGTCCCTTTCATTTTTGCTCCCCGAGATTTTTGTGCCTTAAATTTTCGTTCATTTCGTTCATACACCTGTCCAAGAAAACTATTTTGTCTGCTATATTATGTGGGCTGATTCCCAATAGAGTGGCACGAAAATTAATGAAAGGTATACAAACCATGTGCAAACAGATGAATACCGTAAATATCCGAACAAGTGCCCAGCATTTATTAAGCGCCCCCCTTTAATAAGCGCCCAGGTAATTTCCACAAAGTTTAATAAGCGCCCAACACTTATTAAGCGCCCCCCTCGAACAAGCGCCCACCTTCTAAAAGGGGGCGCTTAATCGAAAACTGCCTTGAGAAACTGGGCGCTTATTTAAAATTTATATCGGGAATAAAAAAATACATAGTTTATGTTGTGAGCATCTTTTCTATAAAACATAAATGGGAAATTTTCTATAAAGTCCTTTTTTTCTATGGTTCAACTCTAAGGTTGAAAAATGACAGGAAGATGACATCGATGTTGTTTAAACTAAAACTAAAAAACTAGAAAACAGTAGTAAGACGAAACCTAACTTTTTGTTAAATCTTTTTTTCAGTTTTATTTTCCAGGGAAAATTATAAAAATCAAAATTACCGCTGTCTTTAATTTGTACAAAATTATAAAAGTTTTATAAGCGCCCAGCATTTATTAAGCGCCCCCCATGCAAAAAATCCAAAAATTTAATAAGCGCCCAGGGCGCTTGTTCGGATATTTACGGTAAGTAAAAAGTATTATTATGAGTAATATTTTAAAAATTTAAAGGATACTATCATTTCAGACATACTACATTCCTTTTAATTTTTTACGAAAATTGTAAATCCTGCATAATTTGGCACAATCAGTATTACTAGGTGCATGATGTTGTATGATGTTTAGGACGTCACTAAAAGCTTTGATGAACAATGCTATACATTTTGTTGATGAGTTTTTCTCAATAATATTTGGCAAAATGAAACCACAAAAAGTTCTTACCTATAATGTTCACTTTTTGCTCTGGCATCTAAATCTCTTTTTAGCGTTGATACAACCTTGCGCGAGGACTTCTTCTTTCCTCCTTTCTTTATGCTAGCATAATTAAACCAAACATTACTTCAAGATCTATGTGTTTCATTTGTATCACACAGAACAAATCAAACTTAGTATTTAATAAAACTTTCTTTAAAACACACCTTGACACAAATTTGCGTTCTTGGTCAATAGATAATTCCTCAGACAATAACCTAAAAATTCATCCCAAATATCGTTCTTGCAATCTTCAAATGTTTTCAAGTGAACTAAGCAGAAAATCATGAACAAAACGAACAGAAGAAAGTAGTAATTACCTTTTCATTCCTATGTTGGCTAGTTGTTCAATGAGGTTAAAAGTATCAGATGCATGCAGCAACATTGAAAAGTAATACTAGAAAACATAAAAAACAGGTAAACACAAAAGAAGCCTTTGTTATGGTTTAGACTAAGTGATGTTGAACACTCACTTCATTGGATCTGGTGCATACTCGGATGCCATCAGGTAAAACAACACCACTTGTTCGTTCCAGTCCCTGTAGTTCAAAACAAGAGGCTTTAATAAAATAAAATTAATAATAACTTTGGATAATAATAAACCACACATGCAGCACACAGCCCTTGATCTTTAAAAAAATTTTTCAAGTGTTCATTTTTTTTGCACCTTTTTGAAGTCAATAAAATCGCAAAGCTAAAAGACTCCAGGAATGCGAATTCAACTTAACGGTAAAAGGTAGATCTAAATGCATTTTCAGAGTTTATTTTCATGTAAGAATTACAATATAGAAAATATAAACTATTTCAAAAAAATTTAGTAATAAGTAAGACAAAATAAAGCTTGTTTAGTAATACGTAAGAAAAAATAAAGCTTGTTTAGGGCAGCAGAATAACCATAATAGCAATTTCTAATAAATTTTTAATTGGAATCCTGAAAGTTTAATCATCTCTCCTCAATTTTCTAGAGTATGAAAAGTTCTAAAAACTAAAGAATTTAGAAACGAAAGTTCAGGAGATCCTGCCACAGTTGACTTGATAGAATGACGGAAAAACAATACCACAATTTCAATCCAAGGGATAACCAGTCGTGCTTCCTTTCCCAGCAAGAATGAATAAAAACACAAATGATTGACAGAAAGATACATCCAGCCTTGACGAGGAACCTTGCCCTTCCAGTAGCTACATGAATAATCTAAAATTAGTGAAACAAAAATGATTAGAGTTGTTATTATCACTCCAGCAATATGACAAAATAAAGGACTTCCATTCTTAGACTTGCTAAAACCTTACAATTGACCAGCTTCTCTGCATCTGGCATTCCAAACAGTCTTTTAAATCTAGCTGTTGCTGCTTGGAACTTCTCCGTTTCTGTATCACCTATAACATCATGTTGGTGACAGTAAAAACGTCAACCAAATTAACAACAATTCATCTGATCATCGAAAATAGGTTTATCGGCAGATACAAAATAACTTCTACTGACTGAAAGTACTAGATGAATGTGGTGACTTTATCTGATAGAAACATCAGCATTTTGATCAAAACAAGCAAAGGTTAGGGATTACAAGTGTTTAACATGGTGTATTGATTACAACACATTCATAACAAAGATTTTTTGAGCAGAGGAAGAATCAACATCAGTTTTTAAAATTCCGAAACACGGTGAATTCCCAGTATCGTTTTTGCCATTCACCATTGAATATAATTTTATGAGAATGTAGTGATACATCATTACTGATAGGTATTGAAACACGATGAAATGAATTTACCTGGGCTAACAGGAGTACTTTGCAAAAGTGCACTAGCCAAAAGACTTTCAATTTTGGCTTTAACGAATTCTTTCATATCATCAGGATTTTCAAAATTTTCTATGAACAAAATAAGTAAAAACATGGAATCATAAAAATACAATAGCAACATAAACACAACAAAATGTTTAATTTGAATAAAATAGTTCTGTTTAATGTGTCATGGATTGCCATGGAAACACAAAAACAACTTTAATAGCCAAAAAATTGTTTATTTTCAAACTCCATGTTTTTCTGCTTATTGAGGAAATGTCAAGTAACATTTTTGTTGATTAAAGACATTTTTCATTTCTTAAAGTTAACAAAAAAATCGAAACCTTTAGGAGGACTGCATGAATTATTGATTGACTTCATGAAAATATGTGATATCTATTTACAAAAGAATCGTATATTTGAGTGATGGTGATAATAAGATTAACTGTTGATGTAAAAGGATGGAAAGTTTCCAATACATAACCCAGCATGAAAACAGAATAAACCAGGAAACTGCGAAGACCGACCTAGTGTGTTGATCATAGAATTTTGAAGCCATTTCCAATCTTCTTCTATTCCTGATCTCGATGTTGATGTAGCAATCACTTAAATTAACAAAAAGTTATGATTTTATGCTAAAATCTAATATCTAGTTATCAGATTATATCATTCAAGATTATATACAAGATTACACATCAGTGTGGGAGGACTTTACACACATTTTAAATTTCCATTGGTCATTTTTGTTACAAAACCAATGCGGAAGAATTTCCACTACTTCAGTTTTGCCATTGTTTACTATGTTAGAAATTCAAGCACATGTAACCTTAGACATAACATCAATAAAGCATAATCCCCAAAACCTACAGATGGTGAGAAGACAAACTTACAATAGAACATTGTCATGTAACACTAGCTTGAAGTTATTATTTATAAATTTTTCTCTTTGTTTGGACTTGTGTCATGAAACAACTTGAGTTAAACATGAAAAAATGTACACAACGACTACTCACAGTAGGATACATCAGAGTCCAATGTTTGCAACAAAATGCGAAATGGCGGTGGCTAGAATAGATGTTAGAAAATAATTCAAACTGAACTAAAAGCATCATTCATAAAAATATCTGTCTTCAGTTGCATTTCGACAAAAATTACTACACTATACAACATAAAATTAATTAGCATGATTAATTAGATATTTTAACAGCGAGGAGGCTTATCTTTCATTTCCCTGTCTGCCTGTGATAGACCCATTCTTATGATGAAAATTTCATTCAGATATCCCAAAAATTAGACAAACTCCTGTAGGGCTAATGTGGAAACAGTTCAAGCCACCAGGCTAATAGTTTTTAATTAAAGGTAGTAGACTGATTGAGATAATAAATAAGAAGAAAACAGAGAAGATGCAGAAGAACGTAAAGTCGAATTTCCACTTGCATAGTTTTTGCCTTTGGAACGGACCGAATCGGTTGGGATGTTTTTCTTGGAGCATGTCGATTCATTGATGTAAAAGTTGTCACAAAAATTTTAAGGAATGTGATTGGCTATTTTCCCCAAGATCCGACTATTTTCCGTAGAAAAGCTCGGAAAAAGTTAAAATCATTTCAACTTTTGCTTGGAACGGAACGGAACAGAACGGACTTTCCAAGTCATGTGGTTAAAATGATGTCTTCCCGCATATTTTTTTCCGGTCCGATCCATTCCGAGACAAAAATTATGCAAGTGGAAATTTGGCTTAAAGTTCTAAAAGTTTAAGTTTAACAGTTTTAAATGATGACAACAAAAGTAAACAACACTTGGGAACAAGCCCAAAATGAAAGTCCTAGATTCAATCAGTCATTCACACTAAAACATAATGCCTAAATATCCAATGTCATTTTACACAAAACATTCTTTATAAAGGCTTTAAAAGATGCCTATAAAGCAGGAAAATTTGTTAAGATAGTATTTTATGTTAAAGCTGTGTCTGCAGAAAGAAGAAGCTTTATTTTACAGGCTTAACCTGCTGATATTCAAACACATTAAAACTTTGAAAAGTCATTCCTAGATTCCTAGTGAAAAATTCTTGTTTGATGGCAGGCATTTCAGTTTCTTTTCCAATAAGCTCTTTTCCATATCTATTCCGGTTCGGTAAAATACACAATTCATATTTCTTAAAATCGTGAAAATGAGGTTAATTATGAACTTTTTATTTTTCATAGCGTTGTGTTAGCTCATAATCTACTGATATTTACTGCGTTTTAAGGTCATTATGTAAATCATGGATGAAAAAGGAATGATAGAGACAAGTAGTAGTAAGGATGTACCAAAAAAGAGTAAATATTTCCGTGGATTAGAGTGTGCTGCCTTTTTTGGATGTAATACATGGCTTCCAACTATGAAGATGATTCTACACGCAATATAGAAGTTTGATGCTGCTACTTGGAATTTTCGTAGTTGATGTTAGTGGTCAGATGCACTTTGACCCCTTGTATATGTTGTGTATTCCTGATTTAGAAACAGAAAGGGACGAAACATAATGATCCATCATATCTTTAAATTTCACTTTGATATTGTATTGAAGGGACATGATATTCCTGGTGCTAAGTTATGTGCAGGTTCAGCTGTAGCGACATTGTTGTCTGTTAAAACTTCCATTTGTATGTCTTGTTCAACTCCATGAAGTGGATTTCTGGCCTAAACACCTAGAAAGATCCATTTTAAGTTGATTCAAGGGCTGGTGATGTCAACTTGTCGGCCCTCCATATAGCACATGGGTCATAAGTTCATTTTTTGGGTTCAAATGTTTGGATGGTTTGCTACCAAATTTGATCTTGGCTTACAACACATCTATTGGGGCAGCCTTACATGCCGAATACATTCCAAGATGATAATCTTGAAGTACAATAAGCAGATGTCATCTCCCTCAAGCCTTTATGGTTATAATTTTCCATTGCAAACAATACACCACTGGTACGGTTACAATGTTAAAAATCACCGACTCCAGTGCCTGCTGGACATGTACATGCAGCAACAACGTCACCAATGCACAACACAATTTGACTAATACTTTGTACAACTTGTTTTTCATTGAAGCTTTCACACGAGCATCAAGAAAACAATATTTATTATTACATGCTGTTCCGATTTTCTTTATGAAGCCTTTGTGAAAAAACTGGGAGGATTTGAACCTTTTATATTGTGTACTTTTCAGTAAAATGTGTTTGTATTTTACAGTGCTGATGAGAAGACAATTGTATAACTTAATGAACAAAAATAGTGGTGTTGTACTTAGGTCAGTGCTGTAGGTGTTTATGTCTTCTTCAGAACTGAAAGGTGTTTGATTTGTAGTGTTAGCACTTGCAATACAATAGAATTTAGCATAAAGGCGTCGAATAAATAAGGTCTGCCTTTGTATCTGAAATTTTCTCTTAATATAGAGAGAGTATTGAGAGTATATTCTTTTCTTGACTTTCATTTTCTTCAGGGCTGCCCTTGTAATTAACTCACGAACGGACTGCGCTCCCAGGTCCTTCAAGGATTTCATGTTTTTTCCTTCAGACAGTGATGCTCGAAACTGCTTTATTTTTTTGTTAAAACAAACATAAACAAGACTTTAATTCAGCTAAAGTATTGCTTTCTCCTGCTAGAAATTTGAAATTGTTAATAAAAAAGAGAGCCTAATACAGCAAAATAGGATTGTGCAGAGTCAAACAACACCTCAGACGTAAGAATAAAAACTAGCGAGAATGCAGAAGGTCAGCATGAAAGCATAATGGCACAAACATTGGTGGACGGCAGAGAAAATTGTGGCTATCATCAAATTGTGGCTATCCATCAAATTGTGGCTATCCATCAAAGCCTACACAAAAAGAAAAGTGAGAGTATTTAAAACGCTGGTGGCAATGATGTAGCAATTCAAGTTGAAAGAAGATCAGGTTAACCTCCGAGTGTGTCCTATGAAACCTGACAGCCTCTGAAGAACAGTAGGAAAGCTTCATTGATGAAAGAAAGAGGCAAATGAATGGGCTAAGGAGACATCTTTCATTACAAAGCTTTCCATGCAGATTTTCAAATCAACAACCTTCATAACCATTTTTTTTTTTACCTATAAATTCTTGAAAATATTGCTTTATTTGTTGAAACAAAGAAGATAATTGGAATTCACTGGTTGTGCAACACCTATCACTACAATTGTATTGACTTTAAGCCGTTGCCATCCTGTTTTTACAAAGTAAATTGTCCTGAAAGTGTTTGGAAAGCTTTACGTAAAAAGATGCACAAAGTGGAAGGGAGAGGTAGGAGTACATTGGGCCTTAAACGACCTCTTTGTCATCTTTTCTTCGTATTAATCATGTTCATGACAGCCTCTTATCGTCGATTACCCCTGGCAAGTGGAGACAAACCAGCAAATCATTTGTACAGATCAATGATTAAACCATTTCCAAGGCGTGTAAGAAGATCAGCACCTATCTTGTATTATTCCAACCATATAACAACACGCACACTTGTTCTCTCTGGCGACATTGAAACAAACCCTGGTCCACGCAGCACATCACCTTCCTGTCAAATATGTGACAAAACCATCAGAAGGAATGCTAAACGATATCAATGTTCGACATGCATCCAATCCACTCATCATAAATGTCTTCAAACAAAAATCCATACAACAAAGCATCAAACTATAATACCCTGGACTTGCTATCAATGCACTCTATCTCAACTGCCCTTTCACAACCAACGACATTTAGAAGAGTCACATAATGAAACAGTAGTTACCAGCCAATCTGAAGCACTTCATGTTGATCAACTGAAACATCACAAAAATCATATGAGCATTGCTCATCTTAATACACAATCGATGTTGTCTTCTTTCGATGAATTCCAATACATGATGTATACCTACAACTTTGACCTGTTAACCTTATCAGAAACCTGGCTAAAAGATGACAAAAACTTGCTTAATTATGTTCACATACCCGGTTATGAATTTCATTATCGCAATAGAAATACTAGAAGAGGTGGCGGTGTAGGCATCTACATTAAAGATACCATCAAATCATATAAAATTCGCAATGACATCAATAACATGAATAAAGAGCTAGAACACCTATGGATCGAAATGAAAGATAAGACAACAAAACAACCATTCTTAATCGGCACATTTTATCAACCAAATTTTGACCTTGAATCCAAGCACGCATGGATTGACAACATCGAGAAATTACTTTTTGATATAAAGAAAGCATGGACTGGCCCTATCATTTTGGCAGGTGATGCTAACATCAACCTAATGGAGACAGATCGAATATCTCAAAAATACATTGATATGTTAAATCTCTTTGAACTTCGGAATATTGTTTCAAAACCAACAAGGAAATCGTCCACACTAATCGATCATTTAATTACCAATATTCCTGCTAACGTACTTCATCACGATGTCATACCATGTCCAACTATTAGCGATCACGATGCACTGTACATGATTATAAACATCCGTCTAGATCGGTTTGAGCCACGTTATAAATTTATTCGAAGCTATAAGAACTTTCAGTTGGAAAAGTACATCGAAGATTTCTCCCAACTCCCATTTTCCGTTATATATGCAGTAGAAGACCCTGATGAGCAGCTTGAAATCCTAAATAATCTCATCATACAATGTGTCGATACTCATGCACCACTAAAACGCGTAAAACTAACTAGACCTCCCGCACCATGGATGAAAGAGATCGATATTGTACATCTTCAGCAGCAACGAAATAAACTAAGATATGAAGCACACAAGTTCAAAAATGAAGAAAGTTGGAACAATTACCGAATAGTAAGAAACGCCATCAAAACTTCAATAAAAAGGGCCAAGTTATTATTTTACCAAAAAGCACTATCATCGAAATGACCTAAAGAAATATGGAAAACCATCCACCGAATATTAAACCCAAACCTTAAAACCATTACAGAAGATCCAGATACACTGAACAATCATTTTAACACAACGGCATCTCGTATCGGATTCGCAGAACCTAAACAGCTTAATGAAATTCGATCTGCCATCTACAATTTACCAAACAGCCAATATAGTTCATTTAAATTACGCCAGATTACTTTACAAAACGTGACAGACGCTATAAAGAAAACACGGAATGAATGTTCAGCTGGCTACGATAACATACCAGCTAATCTCATCAAACCTGTGTACTCTTATCTTGCATCTCCTCTTACGTACATCATCAACAACTTCATTCGAATACAAAAATTCCCACATTCTTGGAAAATCGCAAAAATTAGTCCTGTCCCAAAAGTATCAATGCCATCAAACCTAAATGACTACCGACCAGTTTCCGTGTTACCATTTCTATCAAAAATCTATGAGCGTATAGTTCTCAACCAACTTGGAGAATTTATCGAAGAGCAAATTATTTACCATGAAACACAATCTGGATTTCGGAAAAACCATTCCACCATCACGTTGTTAATAAAATTCCGAGATGACATCCTGCGAGCGTTGAAAATGGGAGAATTAACCATAGCCATATTTACCGACTATTCCAAAGCTTTTGATACCTTGGACTTTGAAACGCTAATAAAAAAACTATATTCTCTGAACTTCTCAAAATCATTTCTTTACTGGACTGCTGATTATCTAACAAACCGATATCAATACGTGCAAATTGACGACAAACTATCACACCTAAAGAAAATCACATTTGGCGTCCCACAAGGTTCCATCTTAGGACCTATATTGTTCAATCTTTATGTGACAGAGATAAGTCACATCCTACAAAAATCGAAAAGCCTTCAATACGCAGATGACACAACCCTATACCGCCATTGCAAGCATGATCAACTCGAAAACACGATAACAGAAATCGAAAAAGATCTAACCAACATATCCACATGGTCAAAAACATTAAATTTGGTTTTTAACAGCTCCAAGACCATGTGCATGCAGTTCCGATCAAAACGAAGTAAAAATCATACACCAGATCCTCGGATAACATGCCATAACGAAGTCATTAAAGTCGTACACTCCTGCAAGTTACTTGGTGTAGTATTTGATGAAAACTTAGATTGGCATATCCATACTAACAAACTTATGAGGGACTGTTTTGGAGTATTAAATGTGCTGCGCAAGATTAAACGTTATGCACCATTCCACACAAGAAAACAACTAGTTCAATCGTTGGTTATTTCAAAACTAGACTATGGCAACATACTTTTTTACAACATAACAAATCACCAAAAATCCCGTCTGCAAAAAGTTCTCAATGCATCTGCAAGTTTTGTACTTAACAGATACGCTAAAATTGATGATGTGGTATCACTCAAATGGCTCCCAATCCAGGAACGCCTGGATTATTCAGTTGGTCTACTTGCCTTCAAAGCTGCCAATATTCCTACATTCCCTTCATATCTAAAGCTACAATTCAAACAAAACCACAGATTACTTCGAAACAACATTGAATATACAGGCCCAAAGTTGATCCATCCACCCGAACACAACACTTTTCCCGCTCTTGCCGCACTGGTATTTAATGATCTCCCAAAGGATGTCCGTCTGGCAGTTGACCTACAGCAGTATAAAACGAAAATGTATGCTTACCTGTTGGATAAAGCTGCTGCGAAAGAACTTGCTCGAATTTAAATGAGTTTTTTATATGCAAATGATATTATTTATAAAAAAAAAAAAAAAAAAAAAAAAAAAAAAAAAAAAAAAAAAAAAAAAAAAAAAAATAAATATGTTATGTTATGTACCCTTTACCTACAATGAACCCGGGTGTTCATTTAACACTACAATTTTTTAGGAAGCACTGTTTTGGAAAAGGTCCTTACAGAAGAATAATCAACAAAATCAACATGGAGTATCTATCTGTGAGAGAATCTGAATATTTTTGAGATTGTATATAGAAATCTATCCTATGCTTGTGAAAAGTATTTCTAGAAAACTGGGTGTTTATAATGAGTACAAGTGTTTAACTGCATGCTGGGTACTTAACTGTTTATCTTTGTGCTAATTCTACTTCCATGATGCTCTATGAAATACATCAAATTTAAATTTTTGTGCAGAAATTAAAAATCTTTCGACATCTTTCAATTGACTTCATGAGTATTCTGATTTTAAAACTTTCCGATTTTCATATTAAGCGAACTGTCTTTTGTTTTGATATTTCAGCTGGTTTTGCAGAAACTTTTAGATTAGAAAATTGATGAAGAAGAATATTTAGATCATGGCAAAAAAATTTGTATTAATCCCAATCACAGAATCGGCAGCAGAAAAGATTGCTTGTTGAAAATAACATTGGTAATGTACAAGACGATTGTGAAGATTGAATATTACTTTGTAAAATTAAAAATTACGATATGTTTTTAATGTTTTTCGATTCTGATAATTAATTAGTTTGCGGCAGACTCTTAAAATCATGCTTAATTTCATATTTCTTTCTCACAAACTGATTCCTTTGCCTTACATACTAGATTGAAGTTAGAATTTTATCGTTTCGTTTTCTTTAAAATCACGTGTAACCAAATGATGCCATGTACTATTCAATGTGCTCAAAGATCCACAAGAAAGTCACAAAGTAAAATGATATCAGCAGGGATGTGGATAATTGTGGATTGCAACACATGGTTGGATAAAATGAAGTCTATGGGAAATGCAAATTAAAGTGTACAGTTATGCTATTTTTGTTTGATTAAAAAATATGAAATTATAAGTAAACGTAAACAACTACATAACTTGATACAAGAAAATCCCTGACATTTTACTGTTCTTAGTAAACTATTAAGTTGAGTTTTCACTAAGTACAAAAATTTTCAGCTGATGATTTCTTGTTTGATTGATCAAAATCCAATAGAGTGTTTCCATCACAAATTCAGTGATTGCAAAAATAAATTGCTTCCACCACCACTACATACTAACATTCCTATGGATGCTCAGATGTTTTATCACAACCAGACTTAAACAAACAGTTGTCAGCCATTTGGAAGAGTACCACAAATTTTTCTGATATTCCCAATGGGACCAGCAAAGCCAAACTGTTCATCGCCAACATTGATTATATATACTGGGAGATGAGTTTACACCCACACAACCTTTACAATCAGAACACGGGAGAGGTTTGGAGCCCTGCGTTTAAACACAGCTTTTAGACAATTTTACTCTCACACTGATAATTTAAATGGAATTTGTATTTTAGATAACTTTTGAGTAGTCTAAAAGGACACTTTATCATGTTAACAGCGAAGCTTGTTTCAAACTTTAAACAAAAAAGTGTTCCTAGGCAAAACAGCATTTCAAAAAAATTTTCAAAGTGGTAACAAGCAGCAAAATATCTCAACATGTGCTTACATTCATTCAATGTGCTTACATTCATTCAATGTGCTTACATTCATTCAATTTTGTCAGTTTTGATTAACTGGCCAGACAAACGAAAAAATATCAGACATTCACTTTTCTTCATCAGTTAAGAAATGTTTGGCAGCAATTTTGTCTGACATTATGACCGATATTAACAGAACGTCAGAAAAATTAGGTTTTGTTGAAAATTGTCTGACCTAAATCTGATGTCTGGTAATATTTGGAATTCTGATGACACAAGACATCTTGCTATAAAGCAGAAAGCCAACTATTAAATTATTGAAGAAAATTTTAGGAAGTTTTGAATTGTTGCAGGTAAACATCGTAGAAGTGTCACAAAATATCGTAAAACCAAACTCTTCTTAAAAATAATAAGTTGGATGATCCTCAAGGAATTACCTTGTTGTCCAAAACATTATCAAATGTGCCTAGTAGTAATGATGCAAGTCCACCTCCACCACCATGACCACGGCGCTTTTGCAAGGAGAAAAATGGATTAGCTCTTTCTGTTTCCCTAGTGAATCAAAATTAAACACTATTGGAAGACTGCAATAGACAGTTTTTTATCTAAGTTACAGAACTTACCAAAATGCATTTGTCAGCAACACTTCGTGTGGTTTCACCCACATGTTGACTGTTTATTCTTTTACATTATCATATTAATTCCATCCAAAGCATTTCGAAAAAAATGTTTATTAAATGTGAACAGACAAATAATTTTAATTACGATTAATTAAGACTATTTACCCTATGAGAGAAGAAAATTCTAAAAGGATAATGTATTGACAAGAATGCTGGTAACATCATGTATTTTGGGATTGCTAGACCATTTCAAACAATGGAGTACATACAACAGAAGTTTCAGTGAGTAATGATCATAAAGAACCATTTTACAAAAAACAAGCAACTTTAGAGAGTTCAAAGAGTTGCTCCAGGAGGGTAGTGTCAAATTTATAGGAAGTATTTCCAGATAACATCCTGTATAAGTGTTCAACTACTTCAAAGGTTTTCTTAAAATATTTTCATTGTTCACAAATCGCAATTCTCAGGCTACACATGATGAGTAAAAATATTCCTTAAAGGGAAATTAAGCCTTTATCAAAAACTTTTTATATTAGCTGCAGAAAGGTCTCATTAATCTTCTGTGATCATTAAAAATTATTTTAAATGATAATTATACTCAGTTTTTCGTTATTTAGTATCTAACAACGGACGCCATTGCAGTGCTCTGAGATGGAAATTTTGACGTCACAGCGCGATCGCTGTTTTTGTAAAGATTACATAAACTACAATATTTTGTTTGTGTTGATGAAAGTTATTAAGTTCTTCGTGATATAAAACCTTCATTAAAAAGTATTACGTTTTAGATTTATAGCAGGTATACGTGCGTAAGCGAGTTTTTGAACAAATGTGTATATTTTGGATGTATAAAAAATGAAATCTTCGATAATGACTGTTTTTATTTTTCTTGAATCGTTGCTGATAAACTTATTTTACATTTATGTTGATGAATGATAAATATTTTCGTGTTTATGTTGTTTTTCTACTTTTCTCGCATCTTTAGAACATAGGCGTAAAAAACATGTCATCATGTGCTGCCTACGTCTGATATTTCTGCAAATGAAATTCGCTCTGTGACGTCATGATATTTATAACGAAAGCTGTAATTGGCGATTTAACTAGTTGTTTTTTTAGCAGTTTTTTTCATTTGGAATACCTTTTATACATAAAATGGTGTTCCTCTAGGATGAATGAAGTATTTCATGCTCAAAATCAGAAAATAAATTTTAAGGCTTAATTTCCCTTTAAAACATTACACCTGAGCAGTTACAGTATCGATTGATTACATAAACAAATGATTTTTTTCACATTATTGAAATAGAATAAAGTCTCTTTTGAAAGCAACAGATTTAAGATAACAGGAGATAAAATTTCATCTTTTTACCATTGGTATTTTATTATAATGCCTAACTAGCGATGCAGATTTCAATTGGTATGACAACAGTATGCTGCTACTGTTGATCATGGAGACGAGAGATCAAGATATAAAAAAGGAAAACTTTAAAAACTTGAAAAATTGCTTTTTTGTTACTTCTAATTAATTACAGGAAGAAATCTTAACCAACTTAATTTTTGTGTCAAAAGACTCAAAAAACAAAGCAATGTGAGGAACCTGTTAAAAAACAAAGAAATGTGAGGAACCTGTAATAATTGAGATTTGAGCTTGACAGTACAAAATACGGACATTGACATTCAAGATCCATGTCATGAAGGTTTTGGAATGCAAAGTCTATCTTCATGCATTTTCTCACTCTTATCTAAACATAAAGAGTTACTATAAGTATATCAAGAGCTTATTTATTCTTATTCTTTGAGTTACTTTTACGATTGACTTACAGCTTTCTTTACGTGGTGTTTTTTTTATTGCATGTACTTGAACAGTGACAGGTGAAATCAAACTATTCGAGGCATAAATGTTTTTGAGTGAATACACATCAATTTTTCTTTAATAGAATGTGTTTATAAAAGAAATCTCAATATTTATGAAAGTATAGAATTACATTTACACAAATATATACACAGGCCTGGTCGTAAAAGGCGTGCGATCGCACACACACGCCTCCACACACGCCAAGATTTATTTATGCGTGTGGCGATCGCACGCCTGGCTTGTAATGACAAGTGTAATAACAAATGTTTATTTAAAAGTCAACAAAAATCTGTCCCAAAAATGTTGAAAGTTTTTGCTTCGGAAATTGTTCATGTGCTACGATTAAATTTTATAATAACGGAACGAAACTTTACTACCATTTCAGAAGTGAGGTCTCTGATCGCTTTGGAATACGGTAGTCGTTTTGAATTAAAAATCAGTGCTCACAAATTTTCTTTGTTTGGTAGTAGAAAACAAGTCTACTCAGCGAAATCCGCTGAGGAATGAAGAAGGAGCTTCGTGCGCATGATTTTATTATGTATTACACTCTTCTTTTTTTATAAGAACCATGAAATTTGAGTTGAGGCTCAACTGTTCTTATTTTTTTTCCACTTTCAGCCTCAAATTGTTCTTATTTTGTTCTTATTTTTGGGCTATTTTTACACAGAAATCTAGTTTCAAAAAGGTTCAAAGCTTCATTATCATATACTTATGTTTACTTTTCGAACCTAGTTTTTATTCTTTTAATTTTAAACTGTAAAACTAGAATTACATTTTTCATTTTACATTTTTTTATTACATTTTTCAGCAAGAAAAGAAGAAGAAGAAGAAGAAAAAAAAAAAACATTTCAGAAAAATTTTGAGCCTCAGAGCTGTTCTTAAATTGTTCTTATTTTTTGGCCATTTTGAGCCTCATTGTTCTCATAAAATTGTTCTTATAAAAAAAAGAGAGTGTATTATTATTGTATTATGTAGTTTTCTCTTTCTTTTTAACGTTCTTTTAAGTTACAAAAGTATGCACAAGGTTGCAGTTTCGAAAAAATAATCTTTTATTTTAAAAAATAGGCAGCCAGGTGGTGATGAGTTAATGGAACGGAAACGTCAAACCAAAACGATGGAGAGTAATACAAATTTGTTATTTTCAGGTTTTATTTTTCCTCTTTATTAATTTTTGAATAAATTTTGTTTACTGTCAAAGTAATCTTTATAGCTAACATTTTACGTTCAGAATCTATGAAAACATTGTTTTGTTTTTTGGCTACCGACAGGTAGCCTTGTGGTAGAGTGCTTGCTTCCTGTTCGGGAGGTCGCGGGTTCAATCCCCGACCGAGTCATGCCAGCGACTATAACAGTGTGAATCAGTCCTCTCTGCTTAGCACTCAGCAAGAGAGTAGGAATGATGTCTAGGGTGGTTGTCTAGTTGAGCGGTTCCTGTCATTACAGCTTCCGTAGCCCAAATGGGGGCTTTAAATGCTCTAGGACCTCCTTCGCAGGACCCTCATTGATAACAGTACCTTACGGAACTGAAGAGGCTATCCTGGGTAAACATTCGTAAATAAATAAATAAATAAATATTAATTCATTCTCCGTGAAAATCTCATTATTTTTACGTATGACACATTTCAAATTGGACTTGATTATAATAAAGAATGAAGATCGTTGATCTTAACTGGAAAAATTGATCGCACATCTGTCAAAAATTTACACGAGCGCACGCCATAATATCGT
Source organism: Turritopsis dohrnii (assembly GCA_027922465.2). Taxonomy (NCBI): domain Eukaryota; kingdom Metazoa; phylum Cnidaria; class Hydrozoa; order Anthoathecata; family Oceaniidae; genus Turritopsis; species Turritopsis dohrnii. The sequence goes on along the minus strand of BQMF02000378.1, from coordinate 334,799 downwards.
CAATTAAGGCGTGCGATGCCACATGTCTGCTAATTTTCTTACGACCAGGCCTGGTATACCTTTTCAATGTTTGGGGTTTTTGTCATTCTTCTATGATATCTCAAAGCAAGAAATCTTTTAAACCTTAAAAGATGTTTCTTTTGAGGATCTTCTTCCTAACCCCATTAAAAATTACAAATGAACTTGAAAAAAATATGGATCTTCCACACATAATCAGTGCTAAAGACAGTGTGTGGGTTACATGTTAAAAAATGTCAGAGCCTTGGCATAATAATTATATAAGCTAATTGATAATAGTATGTTGAAACTTGAATTGGGCAAACAGTTACTTAAAATTCAAAGAATCAAGTCTTTCGAATCAAAACATTTTGTTCATGTCTATTCTTCCTAACGCTATATTACTTAATCCTTTTACGTGTCCAGGGTCTAACCTAAGCTGAAAGAGCGTCTGTTGATCGGACGCTGCCCTTTATGTTTTTTTTAAAAAAAATTATTTCGCTTTGAAAACTGCAAAAATCACTCTTGTACCTATAGGGGGATACAGGTTTAACCCACCGAAATAAACTTCAAGTTGCCCTTTTCCTAAAACAAAGTCATAGTTGGTAGCCCCCCCAGCCAGCTGGGGGGGCAAATGAACTTCAAAAAATAGGCCTCTCGGGGGGGCATTTATCGGTCTCAAATTTCTGGGGGGGCATCCCTATGTAGGGGGGGCATGAAATTTCTGGGGGGGCAAATGGGGTTAGACCTCACAAAAATAAATTTTTCAGTAGTATTGTAATTTGAAATTTCAACTATTCTCATTTTTGAAATTGACAATTCTCATTTTGAAATTATAACTATATACAATTCAACATATTTACACATGTGACTGTCCAGGGGTTTTTGATAACAAATAACAAAACGTTTTTCACTAACGAAAAACATTTTCTTGCTTTTTGTTTATCTTCATTTTTGTTTACATTTTAAATTCAGATGTGCTAGTTTACATGATCATGATGATAATGTTGTATTTGTTTCAATTTTACTACATTTCTTATCATCCCACATATCAGATCCCGTTTGTTGAATGTCTGTCTTTGCTTCAATTTCTTAATAAATCTCAGAATTCCCCTCATTTACTGTGAATGAATAAGATTTGCCAGTCAGTTGATCTGTGTAGTGTGATATCAGTTAGATACACCAAAGCGGTCAAAATTATCACTATTTAAGAAAAATGAGTTTCGTAACTTTTTCTGGGGGGGCAACTGACAAAAGTGATTTTCAGGGGGGGCATTTAACACGTGGGGGGGCAAAAACTTATTTCAAAATTAGGGGGGGCACTCCAATGTAGGGGGGGCAGCAAATTTCTGGGGGGGCACCGGAACCCCCTTCCAACTATGAAAGTGCCCTTTGGATGTTCATAATGTGCCCTTTTCCCTTCTGCCCAGGTATATATCTCTTTGATACATCTCTTTGGTTTTTAATTGCTATAATTTTCATGTCCTTTATATAAAGTTGATTTTACTTAAAGGGGAACTACACTCAAAAAATCAAAACTGATTTTTTTGTGCTATTTGGAAGAATTTTAAAAATGATGCAAGTCAGTTTTTGAATTTTAAAATTTTTGCTCAAAACTTGATCTCCATGGCAACATGACATCACAATGTTCAAAAAGAACTTGCTGACAAACAAACAGTGAAGAAATATTAGTGATATACTATGATATACTGTTAGAATTTTGTATTTGTAGTGGCAAACACCTAGGTATCAAATTTCTAAAAATAATTGATGCCATAGTTACCCTGGCTTGTTTCCAGGTCTCTTCTGTTATTTGCTGACAAACCTATAAATGGAGATCTCAGGTAAGGGGAAAGAAATTTTAGAAAATGGAACATTTTTTACTGGGCGTAAGTTAAAGCGAAATACACCATAGTAACAGTGTTGGATGCTGATATATAGCTTTGTCAGCAATAAAATAATAGAGACCTGGAACTGAGCCGGAGTAGCAATGGAAATAAATTTCTTTACTATTTTCACAACTGCAGTTATTTACCAATCATGTAATGTTCTAACAATATATCATTAATAAATTCTGAGTTATTCACATATTTTATATGTCAGCAATATCTTCTTGGACGTTGTGATGTCATGTTGCCATGGAGATCATGTTTTGGAAAAACCTTAAAACAGCAATATCTCAGGAACGAAAAATGATTTTTTGAAAATTCAAAAACTGACTTTCAGCATTTTTAAAGCTGTTTCAAATACTGCACAAAAATGAACTTGTGATTCTTTTAGTTTAGTGCTCCTTTAAACATATATAAACACTTTTTCAACATTTTATTCTCAATCTTGAGAATGCACATTTTATGTTATTCCTTATTTCCATCTTATGTTCCATCTGATACTAGGCATTCTAATCTATTCATAAGCATTTATTCTTCCTACAAAAAAATATTTTCAATGGACCTTTTCGGAAATTATGTCACCGCAGATCTTGCCTCGTTTCTAAGGTTTTTAATTACTTACGTAATTAAGAATCATAAAAAAAGTTTGTGTAAGGTTTCTTTTCGGGTATCATTTCTTTTCAAAAACAACACAAATGCCACTATTATTTGGGTTGAAAGCGAGGCAAGATCTGCTCTGACGTATTTTCCGAAAAGGTCTATTCTTCTATATAATTACAGTTGTTGAAATGCTAGGATTTTCATTTGTTTTATGCAAATTTTCAATATTCAAAAAGCAATGAGACAAAACGTTTGGGGAGCTATACTTAACTATTACCATGCGTTAAAACAAAATCTTTCATGAAGCTTCTGGTGATACTTTTTATCATTAAAATCTTTGTTAAAATCTTTTTTCCAAACAAAAATTACTCAAACTTGAGGATGAATTGTGAGAACAGAAAAATAGCCGCCTTGATTTTTTGGTATACAAGTAGGTATTATATAAAACTTCAACTTGTGAAAATATCAAGTTTTAATATGTTACTTTAGGTGCGAACAGAAACTTAAAATTTGAAAGAAAAATTCGTGAAAAGTTTCAATTTGACAGACTCATTAAAGTTTATGTTCGGGAAAAATCTTATAATCGTCATCCACAAAAGCTTATGTTTGCAAAATTTTGATGATACCTTTTTTCAAATGTTTAACACCAAGTAATAAGAAAACCCTTAACCTTAACAGAAAGGATAAAAGACCATCAGGGACGTGATAGAAATTCACATGTTAAAAAACACGCCAATGAAACTAACCATCCCGCTATTGTAGCAGAAAACATTGAGGTCATATGTAGCAATTTCAGAAACAAAAGAATGCGTTTGATATCTGAAGCATTATTGATTAAAAAATTTAAGCCTCCTTTGATCGTTCAAGACACTTCTGTGCCTTTGAAACTGTTCTCATGAGACTTGAATTGGTTAATTGATTTTAACGATTTTAACCATTTTAACCTCTTACTTGTAATAAAATTTTATTCTTTGACAATGGCTTCAGGATAGAAGCCGAAATATTAGATTTTTATGGCGCCGTAGTATAGTGGTTATCACTCTCGTATTTCATGCGAGAGATCGGGGTTCAATTCCCCTTGGCGGCGATTCATCATGCGCAAGTGAATGTACCATAGCGCCGGGTCGACCCATGCCATGTGAGGGAAATTGGGTAGATGATACATCGGGTGTTGCAGGAAGGTCATCCAGAAGAGCACAGGCCCTTGATTGGGTTTGTGTCACTCATGAGAGTGTCAAATACTTCGGAGCCTCCAACCTAGGCCGTGGCCCCTCCTGGAAAGCAGATGCAATAGCAACTGAGTGAGGCTAGCCACGTAAAACAATACCAAATAAATAAATAAATAAATAAATAAATTTTAAGGATATTTTGTCATCTTATTCCTTATCAAAGTTATGATGCTTCTGGTTATTTTATTTATTATTAAACTATTTGCCCAAATCAACATTTATAAAACCCTTAACAAGTTGAAAATATTAGCCTATTTGTATAACATTAGAATTATAATATCATTACAAGATATAAAACTTGATTCCACCACGGATTTAAAGCATCACAGTATTTCTTCGTTCTTTGGTTCCGTATATTTTTATCTTTAGAAGCTTTAAATACTTTTCTGCAATTGCAGTATTTTTTAAAGTGGCAACTGTTACATTTATATACTTAACAAGTGACTTTCATTCGGCCTTGTATCAAAGGTGGTGTTCCCACTGATGTTTGGAGGTTAATTCTACATACACATGACGTTTCCACACAATCAAGAAAATATTTTGATATTTCCCTAGGTAAGCAATACTGAAACTTGAATAATCAAATGTGCCTTATCATGTAGAAATTGTTTCATTTAACTAATTTTGGCTTATATTTGTGAAATTTTTCTCAGGATTTTAAGTCATTTCTGGTCACTCGCGGAAGTTTTTGATTGCAAAAAGTTTAAAATATTGTTTTGCTAAAGTTTATGCTAAATTTTCAGTTTGGCGTATTCACAAAAGTTTCTGTTCACAAAAGTTTCTGCACCTAAAGTAGACAGAATCTCTCTCAGACGAGTAGAATTCCCAAATCCAATTTTGAAATCTCAAATTAAGTATTATATACAGATACCACTTAGAAATCACATTTGTAACATTATTTTTGAACTCCTCACCCTAAAAGATTTTGAAACGCAGCATGGTATATAGTAACCCAATATGAGTAAACAAGTTTTGAAGCAGGCCAATTTTAAGAGAATTCACATCCTAGACTGTTCTTATTGTGCATACAAGAAAATTCAGGCTCAGACTGTTCTTAATTTTCTGGAACAATGATCGAGCCTCACAGGTTGTTCTTATTTTGTTCCTTATTTTTTGCCCAAATCTGAGGCTTGTTTTCTTATGAAATTGTTCTTATAAAAAAAATGCGTAATGATACAACTCTAATATCTAATATGGAAAAAGATGATGAAAATGGCTTGCTGAATATGGCCATTTTAATGACCTGCTAATTTTTATTTTTCAGTCTTTAGACGTTACTAATTCTGCTATCTAATAGCTTTCTAGTTGAAAAAATGTCCATGAACTTGTGAAAATAAATTTCAAATTTCAAATTACTGAATATGACAAATATATATGGCAATGTTAATGTCTATTGCAATCCATCATCATGAACAGTTGCCATTTTTAAAAAGACATAAAAAAGACTTTTTATAAAAGAATTTGCGAACCACTTGGTAATTTTTCCATAGGTAGAAAAATAATTTACGAAAGGGTGAATAACAAAGAGTAAACAAACCTTTATATAATTTAGAAAATCGTTTCATTCATTTTACAATAATATATAAAATAAGCATCAGAAGAAACTCGTCTTGGCATAGCTAGAGGGTCTGGAAATGTTTCTTAAATCGCATAAAACGATAAGATTATGTTACATATTTCATTGATCGTATTTCGATCAAATAATGCGTGAATAAAGTCTGGAACCAGTCAAAGAAAGAGAAAGGCTAAATAGGTTTCAAAACAAGTCTTGACTGAACAAAATATTGCACTTCAACTTAGTTGTTATACACAACTTTTGATGTCTGCAGAAAACTCACGTGCTTTTTTCGGTGCCCAGTTAGTGTGTTCGTTCGTGTTAATGTATGTCGTCGAGATGTGATTTGATCATTCCTTTCTTTTGCTATACTTGTGGACGGTGTGTGTCTTCTTCGAAACTCTGAAATTTATATCTTTGCACTTGATTACTCATAGACTGTGTGTATTTATATAAAATTAGCCTTCTTCTTTTTTTTCATGTAAAAGGAGGGTTATTTGAGATGAACCGACTCGGCTTTCAACCTAACCCGGCCTAAACCGCCTCATATAATCGGCCCTAAACATGTTCGCCTCTTCCGTTCCTCATCAATCTGTTACACTAAAACTACTACATTAGCGAACATCCTATATAGCTATACATCCTATACACAGCCTATGAGTAATCAAGTGCAAAAGTTGTACAACTAATCACTTCGAAACACTGTTATCAATGAAGGTGATGGGATGGGATTGCAATACCGTAATCGTTCGAATAAGCGCCCCTCTCAAATAAGCCCCCCCCCCTTTTAAGAAAATAATTTTATAAGCGCCCCTCTCGAATAAGGGGGGCCCCTTAAAAGCAGAAAAATTAGGTATCTCGTGTGTTAGAAAAGTGTTAGGAGACTAAGAAACAATCTTAAACCAAAAACAGTATGATGTAACTTTATTACGAGAACTTTATCATGTGACAGCTGCAGAGATCCCTTCCAAACAGTAATTTATTTGAGTCCATTATTGAGCTTCAAGTTAATGGGCAATTTCATGAAGACCTTTCTTGAACCAACTAGAAAAACAAGACGCCAGAGGCCGTGAAGATCAGCGCACTAGACAAAGCAGCTCCTGTTTAAACGACTCAAATCTCTGAGCTGAAACTGTCTTAAAACTAGACTCGTTTCTCAACAACCATCAGTAAATAAGAGGGGAAAATTTTCTTGTAATATACGGACGCAACAAATAAGAGTATAACAACACGACCATTTTTATTGACGATTTTCTTTTACTATTCTGAAAGAATGAATTAACGATTTTCGCATGCAGTCATTAACTAATTTTGAATCTGTGCTTGTCTCTTCACGTCCTTGTCTTCTCGTTGTGCAGTTTTCGTAAGATCCTTATATTTTGTTTCTTCAGTCCTTAATTTAATTCGTTTGGGTTCATTAATAAACACGCAGCTTTCGTTTTATATACGATGCCTTTTCTTTTCGAATTTTGTTCTTTCAGGTTAGATTCTCGATAAAAACTTGATTCACGAGCCTTAAGTTCCCAGATCACTCTTAATTTCCCGGGAACGTCGACTTGGGCGTCTTAATCTCCCAGGTCCTAATTTTCCACGACACACGGATCAATTCTGATGTCACCAGTAGACAAAACCAGTTATTATCTGGTTCTGAGTCTTGGTCCGATTCAATTCAAAGTTAATTTAGCTAAGGTCTGATAAAGTTTCGTAAGTTTGGATGAAGTTTGGGAAATTCTGATAGGTCTGGCGATTCTGAGGTCTGGATGTCTGGTAGATTAATTTGATAAATCGGACAAGTCCGAAAATGGATATTTCATAGTGCTTCTGACCTAAATAGATAAAAACAGAAGATTGGAATACTATTATAAGTTGATAGATGTTAAAAGCAGTAACAATTATCATGCAAGGATATTCCACAGAATACTGTTAATAATTTCAGATAAGATTTCAGATTTCATCTTAAGTTGACAGAGTTTTCAGAATAAAATTCCCCAGGTATTCCTGGACTTTTCCAGGCTTCCAGGAAGAGACCCTACAGGCCATGGCTAAAGTAAACAACCTTGTTTAAATTTATTTCGTTTTACTGACATAGGTGGTCTAAGGGGTCGGTTACACGTAGGCGGGTTGAAGACTGCCCTGGGGCGAAACTTCAGCCCGGGGTAAATCTTAATCGAAATTGTACGTGTAACCTACCCCTAAGAGTGTTGACAGTTTCAAAAATAATGAATTGTAATGACAGTAGTGAGAAAATAAAGTTAACAGTTTTTTACAAAGGGAATATTCAGAAGAGTCAATCATGTATTCAATCATACAGTCAATGCATGCCCCAGATATTAAAGTAAATAAATGAGTGTAATATAAGCTGATACTGAGAACACTGCTGACACATCAGTCACATCAGTCACATCAAATTTTGTTTTATTTGGGCACCTTGATACTGAATTACAGTGAGATTTTGTTTTTACACGCTTTTTTTTATAAGAACAATTTTATAAGAACACGAGCCTCAGATTTGGCCAAAAAATAAGAACAAAATAAGAACAACCTGAGGCTCAAATTAATGTTTCAAAAATTAAGAACAGCCTAAGCCTGAATTTTGTTGTAAAATAAGAACAATTCATGATAGGAACAACTCATGACGTGAATTCTGTCACTGTCAAATGGTTTAGAAGTTGTTGTTTTTTTCACCTTCCATACTCATATCGGGTCATTACCGAACAGCAACAATGCTTTTAAACAGTTGCTTTTAAAAAGGTTTATTTTAATTTTGCTGGAAGTTCCATAAATAAGAACAAAATGAGGCTGAAATCTGAAACTTTGTTCTTAAAGCTAAGAACAAAATAAGAACAATTCAGGCTGAAAAAGGCTCAAAAAATAAGAACAGCCAGCCTCAGGTCAGATTTTACTGGTTCTTATAAAAAAAAAGCGTGTAGTTATACAGATAGATTTTGGGTAATCGTTTTTTTTGAGATATTTTCATTTACTTTAAAAGGAGGTGTTTCCAGAGGGTTTCTACTAAATTTGCTAAAATCTGAATCCGCAAAAAAATTTGGCAATTGTCAAGCAAATATCTTTTTTACTACGAAAATATTCACACATTAGTTGGAAAGTTTGCTCAAGTTGAAAATGGGATTCACAATAGATAACAACTGAGTAAAATTGAATATATACTTTTTAGCACGATTTTCAATATCAATATTCACAAAAGTAAATCCATGCAAATTGCCCACAAAATTGTATTCACTAGTCCAGGAAAAAGTTAACTTTTAAGATTTTTAAACAGTTTTTTTGATTTTCACTCATTTGTGAAAAACGATTACCTTCAATCATCCTAACTTCAGACAGCTGCCCTAACTTCAGGCGCAAAAAACAAAACAAAAAAACAAAACATTTCCGCAAGATATAAACCACATCATCAATATTCATATTGCACTGTCAATTAAACTTATTTCAAAACTTAACATTTTACGGAATTGACACAGAACTTTTACACATGTGCACAATTTATCATGTTTTTTTTAATGCAATTTAATGCTTTCTGCATTTGAACTGGATTTTCTAATTAAGTCTCTCGCATTATCAGAAGAATACTAGTGTCTATCTAAAAAGGTCATTTTACTAAGGGCAATGGCAAATTTAGAATATAGATTACTAGAATCCTGAAATCAGAAAACGTCCATTAATATTAATACGCCAACATCTCTTATCTGCTTTATCGAATATTCTAATATTTCCTATGGCTTGGTTGAGTATGGATGTATATTTTTTAACCAGACAGGTCTTTGTGTCCGAAGTTAGGATGTCCGAAGTTAGGATGGCGAATGACAGTATATATAATATAACAACAAAAGTTGTAATACATTTGGCAGATGTGATTAGAAGTTTTCATGTGCATGTGATTGTGATATGCCTTATTTTATTGCTTAAAAAATCTGTTTCCATTTTATCAAAGCTTTCTTGCTTTTTTAAAGATTCTTTTGAAACTCAAACGAGTGGAATCTTTTATATTCTGAAACACATATTTTGGGCTTGTCTTCACCCCCTCTGATAGTACTGTTAAATCTACCAAAACGTTTGAGGAGTATTTTGTAAGCAACAACAGGGAGTACGAGATTCACATCTTTTTAAGCCTCTGGTAGGAAGTTTTAACTGCTTAAATAAAATATAAACATAACAAAAAAGAATATAAACATTTCTTACCTTACGTGTTGTAGTCTCCTGCCGTAAGCTACTATATGTTGTAATGAATTAATAGCGTGGTAACCAGTTAAGGTATCAACAGCATCTGAGAATCAAAAGTATATCTGAGAATTTTCAAGCTGGTGCTGCGATTTAGTACATTCCAGGACGCACTGACAGCAAATAAATTGCCTTACGTATCTTTCAGTATATTGCTAATTAACAAACCACGGTCGAGTGAAAGCCTCTACACTAGTGTAAGCGGGAATCCAGGCTAGGACTGTGGACAAAAATTCTGGAATAACGGACGGACAAACGCTAATGAAAGATCAGCTGCTACTGCGCTGATCAAAAAGGGAAACTCAAAGCCGCCATAGTGAATTTGATGTATGTCTGAATGTCTGATTTAAGAAATTTGGAAATAGACACAAATTTCTCTAACCGTAAACGGACGCAAATCTTTGACGCCCACGATAATCAAACTGTAACTTTAACCTTTTTTCCCCTGGCATTGCAACTAAAATCTTTAGAAATCGAATAAAGTTAAGTTAGGAGCGATAGGGTCTTTTCTGCGTTCCTTTTCTATAAGATTTTTATAGAAAAAATGTCGAATATTAGACACCTTATTACATAGTGTGGCAGAAGATTATTATATAGTGTGGCAGAAGATTATTATATAGTGTGGCAGGTCTGTTATTACATAATGTGGCAGAAGATTATTATATAGTGTGGCAGGTATTACATAGTGTGGCAATTATTATATACAATTATTATTATTTACAACGTATCGTATAAACCGATGCCTAAATGAAGATTTTCAGCACCCGTTGCATACTACTCTAATCACTTGATGACATGTAGACTTGTTTTATCTGGCGATGTGGAACTAAATCCACAGAAATCCAAGATCGTGAAAGAGTAATAAGAGAACACCAAAACCAAACCAGCATATGTCACCATAGAAATACAAATACGTATTTCTATGATGTCACCTAAACACCCAATCGATATTGTCCACATTTGATGAATTTTCGATATATCACCTTATCTGACACATGGCTTAGAGACGATAACAAACTGATAAATTACGTTTCCATCCCAGGCTACAATTTGGAATAAAGAAATCGAGACAAAAAACGAGGTGGTGGAGTAGGTGTATACATCAGAAATGACATCAAACGTTACAGAGTAAGAAATGATTTCAACTGTTTGGACAATGACCTTGAACACCTCTGGATTGAAGTGCAGGGAAAGAGCAAAAACCAGTCATTCTAACTTGGTACACTTTATCAACCGAGATCTGAAACTGCTTTAAAAGAAAAATGGCTAGATCAAATACAATAGCAAAATCTTACTAGGGTACTTACCCGTAGTGGATTCTTTTTTCCATGAACCTCTCCTCCGGTGATGAAATAACTGAAGATTTGAAAGCCGATAGATTTCTGTTTCGCCTATCCAAGCAATACTAGGACCCTATATTATCATCATTATTTCTTCATAATGAGTATGTACAATATGATACGATAGGATGTGATAGCTAATCTTATAGTAAAGAGATTCGTTAAACGAGCTACTTATTTTTCAAATTTATAATCATTCCTATCGAACAACTCGTTAATAAACTAATTATATAATCGAAACACATTCGAGTCTTATAACGGGTGTCAATGACAGTGCCATGACAAATGCTATCAATAATTTACGATATCAATAGAATTGAAAGTCGATGCATTTGACCAAGATGCTTTAATAATCGTGCTGATTGAAAGTCCCTTCTTATAGGCTTTTGATGTCGAAGCCGAACGAATACTGTGAGCCTGATAAATTCCGGTATCGATTCCAGCCAATGACAAGGTCTGTTTTATCCACCTGACAAGACTGTCCGCCGGTTTTGTGGTCGTGATAAAAAGTCCTTCATCGTTACATTTGTCAAGTCTGAAGTCCAGGTATCTCCTCATTGTGGCAACCGGACATACCAACTCATTTTCCGAGAAAGCTCTCAGGACAAGAGGTTTTCGCTGGTACTCAGGTCTTGAGTGTTTTAGGACCTCGTCAAAGGTGAAGGTACATTCTGGGTCCGTCAAATACATTCTGGTTATCTTTATACGAGAGAGTGTGTTTACTCGTTGTCCCAGTAACAATATTGTGCTGATATTCATTGGTGATTCAATATTCATATTTTCCAGGTATGTTCGGAGTTTGTCCGGGTCCCATATGCAATGGTATTTTGGCGTCGGTGGTCTCAGATTCTATACTCCTTTTCTTAAACATCGAAATCATCGCATTACTTGTGATGTTTGTGAATTTCGCGATCGCCGAAATAGTCCCACAGATAGAGCTTGTACATCAGTCCCCGTTCAAACTCTTTGGTGAGGAATGCAAACACAACCTTTATATCTGCTTGAATTGCAGTGATTTGCCTTGCACTACAGAAGTCGACAAATCTCTTGATGGTCGCAGAGTATTTACTTTTTGTCTTTCTTCTCCAGGATGCTGATAGAATGGCTGTAGTTTCTGACGGAATCTCTTCTGTTTCGTTGCAGAAACAGAAGAGATTCGCTGCGAGTAATTTCATCTTGGGGCTGAGAGGATGTAACTTTGAAGTTCCTGACAAGAGTAGATGTTTGCTGCTGATGATCAACGGTGTCCTTATCGCTAGTTGTAGCTAGTTGTAGCAGTTGTAGCAGAGCTGTGTATCATGTTTGTGTTGACCACATCGGTGCAATTACGATTCAGCTCGTGCCTGATTTTCTTCAGTAATGGCCATATCATTCTAAAAGGAGGAAATATATACGGAAATATGTTATTCCAAGGTATTGTCATGCTATCCATATGTTTAGATCCAGGGTCTGAAAGCCAGGATGCATAGCTAGGAGCTGTCGTTTATTCAATCTTGTGGCAAATAATATATATCTGGCATTCCTAGCTTATCACAGACCTTGCTAAATATTGCTGGATTCAGCATCCATTCAGCTGAATCTTTAAATTGTCTAGAGGCAATGTCAGCAATGACATTGGGAACACCTGGAATATGAGCTGCAGAAATCTGTATGCCTTTGTCAGTGCAAAATTGCCATATATCAGAGCTTGTCTGTTACAAAAGGCAGATTTGCAGCCTCCCTGATTGTTGATGTATGCAATTGCTGCAGCTGTCAGACATGATCCTAGTATATTTAACCATAGTGTCATCCTTTATAATGGATAATATAGCTATGTGTATGGCAGTCAGCTCTAATTCATTAATGTGTATAGTTCTTTTTCATTTCCATTCCATCTCCCACAGACTTTCGTAATGTGCACCCCACCCCTCATTGCTAGCGTCAATGTAATGCAGTCAACATTTCGGGGGTTGGTACAGACTCTTCTTGGCATTGTCGATATTGTCTCTCTACCGTATGATGTCTTTAAGTCCTTCCTCAGATATGTTGCAAACTGCCTCAAAATTGCCCTTGTGTTCTTTAAGTGAGATAATTTTATCTCTCTCTAAGGATCTGAAGACGACCATATTCAACCCCTTCAAATGCTGCTGTAATGTTACCAAGGAGAGAAGCCACTTGTCTAATTGTGACATCTAATTGCACCTTCTAGAATATTGATACTTAAATTTTTTAAATTCTCTTTTTGTCTGTGAGAGAAATAATCATATCTTTAGTATTGATGAAGAAACCTAAGAAGGTTATCATTTGTGTGGAGGTGAGGACAGATTTATCCAGATAGATGTAAAAACCCAGTTCTTTTAGGAGTAATAAAGTGTCTTGGATATTGTCGAGAGATTCGTTGTATGTGTCTGACTTGAGAAAGCTATCATCAACATAAATAACTGACCTTTTCTCTCAGGTTTGCAAAGTCCAGGCTTTATTATTTTAGTAAAAATCCTCATTGCATCTATGTACCCATTGGGCATTACTTCAAACTTTCAAATATTTTCCCTATCCATGAAAACTTTAAGAATCTCTTGTGGTCTTCATATATGGGTACCGAGTAAAACGCATCCCGAATATCCATATAGCCGCCTGGGGTAATCATGTGCGTTACTTGTCTGATGAATTCAAACTTAAAATCATAGGTACCACATTCTCTGCCCACCGGCACCATGGATGAAAGACTTAAACATGAATCATCTACAAAAGGAACGAGACATTTAAAAAAAATAATTCATCAAACACAATTAAATGAATCTACACACAATGTAAACCCAAGAATCTTCGTTAGACAGCAAAACTAATCTCTAGTGATGTAGAAAATCTTCTATCCTGGTCAATGACGTCAAACCTAGATTTAAACCATCAACAAACTAAATTAAAGCTCTTCCACACACAAATGCTATCAAGATAAGAATACACGAACTAAACAAAGACTGCTTGGAAATTCATTGCAGAGTGGTGAAGCTAAGAACAACAGGAAACTTTTTGTCTTGGTTTACGTTTCCAATCCAATCTAATTATCAATTTCACAATCGTGAATGCTTTTTCACATTGTCAGGAGGCTTCGGAGTTCAGTTTGTAAATTTGGCTTTTTTGTCTCTCCAATAATTTTGGACAGTCCAAAAGTAGACAAAATTTAACAATCTTCCAAACATTTATTTCAAACACCTTGAGACTTTACAACTTTTTACAGCTTCAACCTTTTTATTCCACCAATTTACAAGTTTTTCTTGGCCGTAGAAACGATACATAACACGGATTTCAAGACTATAACGGTTCAATACCCTTTTCAAGAAACTCACAGATTCGCACTTTGAAACAACTGTTGAAGAATACATTCATTTCGATGTCGAAACATACAGTTCAGTATCAGTAATCAACACAGATGCGATAGATTAAAGATACATTAAAGATATACATCACTGCAAAAATGTGTGAGTGGCTATCGACAGAAGGAATCTGGAAATAATGATGTAGAAGAGGTTTCATCGGCTAATGATGATGAGGTGGAAGAAAAAGTTCCAGAAAGTCATGATATCACCAAATGCGAAGTGTGGACGCTGCTTGATAAACTTGTCAACCTGAAGGATCTCAATAAAGATGAAAGATCTTCCTTACCCTCAATTAAAGAGAGATTAGAAATCATTCGAGTAGAAAACAAATAACAACACTCAATTGAGGACTTTTTCAAGTAAATATTTCGTTGGAAATTTCGGTTCCGTTAAATGTTGATATTTTTTTATTTTGATGTTTTTGTTGACAAAAAGACAGTGAGTTCAGTTTAATTATTTTTCTCTTTTAATTGTCTGAGATGACACTGCGACCCACTAATTACCCTCAATAACACCTTTCATATATAAAAAAGGAGTTTGTTCCTGAATTTGAGATTGGCATTAAAAAACTTTCCAAAACGCGGACACTTCCAATTTACCGAATGCTTTTTCTTGAGCCAATGGTGTCTGCTAAGAGACGATTGTAATTCTTTAGACCTCGTGTAAATTGTCAATCTTTTTAGGGTTGTATCAATCTTTTTTCGTTTTAAAGACCGCTCTTGTAAAAACCTTAATTCTGCCTTTCTTTTTTAGAAATTTACATGCAGTAGGTACAACGATTCCAATATTGGCAATATTGACTTTTCGTAATTTGAAAGAATGAATGAGCGAACACTTCGTTGTGTCTACAGTGTTACAAATATGACAGATACTAGTATCCCGCGTAAAAGTTTTTTACGGGTTTTAATTGCGAAAACAATGTGTCAAATCCTGCGTTCTCGTGTGTGTACCCCGTGATGAAAATTTTAATTAAAGAATTGGAAACAGAAAGTGTACCCATGTTGTAGAGCTCAAAAAACTGATAAAAAAATGTCAATGTAATAAGTAACCAGTTTCGATGACTTCTTATCTAGAGAGGACGGACTTCTTTTGAGATAAGACCGATCTTAATAGAAATGTGCTTTCTTTTCCTTTAGAACTAGTGTTGAATACTACATGTTAGTTATCTCTTGTGTATTTTCAAATAGTCTTTTTATTAATATACCTTGTAATATCACACGAAAAATTCTAAACAACTGTTGGGCGTGGTGTTACACTTGCACCCACTCCTCCTATGTCAAAAGTGTATTGAATGGCCATCCTGTATTTAAAATAAAAATTCGCAAGCAATAATTAATAATAATAATAATAACGCTTAGTGAATATCACTAGCTGCCATCTTCGTTTGTGTTTGAGTACATCATCTGAAAAATCATTAATACGCTGAAAACACTTATAGAGTAATTTGAACAAATGAGGCACATCCCGAATCTTACCCTCACTCACCCCAGACACCTGACAAGCCCGCTTTACCATTGGACAAGCCGAAGTCATTGCACACGATATCCAACCGATAGGTCACAGGACTACGTGTTAAAAACTCACTCGCAACATGGTTACCATTGAAATAAACAAAAGTCACACATGCATCAATGTCAGTAAAGCTTTGAAGGCTATTTTTTTTGTTTTTCATTTGCTTTTGCACATTGTATACATTTCCAGCTTATTTTATTTCCACTACGACAATATTATGTAAAAGCTTCTCTTTCGCTGTGCGTTGTTGCTGGAACGTTCTCCTGTGCTAGTTGCGTTTTATATTATTTTAAAATTTGTAGACTTATAGTAATCGAATTACCGTCCTATGAGTATACTACTTTAACTATCAAAGTCTATGGAACATGTATCTATCAACACATGTGCCAGGAGATCGACAAATTTATTTGACAAATTCCAACAACGTAGATTTTGCACAAAAAAGCATCCAGCAGCACACACCATCATCATCATTTCCCCTTTCCCGTTTATTATATATTGAGACAATAGTAGAAAATGGGGATTAAACATTATTAAAAAATTAACATCTTCACAAAAGCAACTTAGAATTTTAAATTATACACAGTTTCCAGTTTGCTCACTCCACTCTCTCTCAACAATCACAAAAGATGTGAGCAAAAACAGTTGTTTTTATTATTTTTTCCAAACAAGAAAAACGATTTAAGAAAAATTTATATACTTGAACATGTGGTGGTCTTGCCCACTGATGAACTTTTTCAGTTTTGTAAAAAGGAGATCCGAAATGTTTTAAAACAATGAGACAGTGTTTTAAAAGTTTTGAGAAAAATCACCATTTAATATGATCATAATTAAAGATTAATGCCTTGACAGACTAAATTTTCAATTAATGTCCATTTAAATTATATATATATATATATATATATATATAACTTTAAGTCAAACACAAGTATATTATGTGGTGAAAAGAGTATGATCATTTGACAAATCAATACATACCATTACTGTATATTAAGACAGAAACACATGTTTGAATAAATGATGCCAACTGACCCTTACCCTTACTGACCCAAGCACATTATATACACAAAGTTTACACCGTAAAAGTGTGATGGTAGTGATTTGTCTGATGAACAATATTTAAAAACACAAAAAACTCAAAATATATTTTTAGAAACTTTATGTTTCAAATTGTTTGAAAATATTTTTTTTCAAAGTATAAATGCAGCTTTATCTCAATATTTTAGTTTTTCATGACTTTCCATATTCATTAACTCCTATTCAAGCAAGCGTGAATTGATCATTATTGATTTAATTGCACGGTTTCATGGTAAAATCGATACCTTAAAAATTTATTTTTCCATTAAAAGGCTCATATATTTAGAAAGAGCAAAACATTTTCTCTCTTTTGGTGTAAAAACTGAAAAAAACAAGCACCAAAAACATATTACATATTACAATTCATTATTTTTGAAACTGTCAACGCTCTTAGGGATAGGTTACATGTACAATTTCGCCCCGGGGTGAGTTCAACCCTGTCTGTGAAGAAATCACTGTCTGTATACACGTTATAGCCGGGTTGAAACACAACCCCAGGGTTTATAAACAGGGGTGAAATTCACCCTGAGGGTGATTCGAGCATGATTTTGACGTGTATGCACAAAATTGCTTTCAAACCAGGTTTCAAGTATGCGCAACACACCTTTTTATGCTGAATTTCACCCTGGTTTTTAACCTGCATGTATCATAAAGATTTACCCCAGGGTGAAGTTTCGCCCCGGGGCAGTTTTCAACCCGCCTACGTGTAACGGACCCCTTAGACCACCTATGTCAGTAAAACAAAATAAATTTAAACAAGGTTGTTTACTTTAGCCATGACCTGTAGGGTCTCTCCCTGGAAGCCTGGAAAAGTCCAGGAATACCAGGGAAAACTTGGGGAATTTTATTCTGAAAACTCTGTCAACTTAAGATGAAATCTGAAATCTTATCTGAAATTATTAACAGTATTCTGTGGAATATCCTTGCATGATAACTGTTACTGCTTTTATCATCTATCAACTTATAATAGTATTCCAATCTTCTGTTTTTATCTATTTAGGTCAGTTGGAAGCACCATGAAATATCCATTTTCGGACTTGTCCGATTTATCAAATTAATCTACCAGACATCAGAATTTATCAGAATTAATATTTTAATCTATTAATCTATCAGAATTTCTCAAACTTCATCCAAACTTACGAAACTTTATCAGACCTTAGCTAAACTAAATTTGACTTGAATCGGACCAAGACTCAGAACCAGATATTAACTGGTTTTGTCTTCTGGTGACATCACAATTGATCCGTGTGTCGTGGAAAATTAGGACCTGGGAGATTAAGACGCCAAAGTCGACGTTCCCGGGAATGATCTGGGAACTTAAGACTTGTGAATCAAGTTTTTATTGAGAATCTAACCTGAAAGAACAAAAAAAATGGAAAAGAAAAGGCATTGTATATAAAACGAAAGCTGTGTGTTTATTAATGAACCCAAAAGAATAAAATTAAGGACTGAAGAAACGAAATATAAGGATCTTACGAAAACTGCACAACGAGAAAACAAGGACGTGAAGAGACAAGCACAGATTCAAAATTAGTTAAATGTAGCTACCTATCGAACTGATAGTGACTGCATGCGAAAATCGTTAATTCATTCTTTCAGAATAGTAAAAGAAAATTGTCAATAAAAATGGTCGTGTTGTTATACATTTCTCTTATTTGTTGCGTCCGTAACCCTCCTATATTACAAAGTAAGGATGGTTATGAAAATTTTCCCTTATTTACTGATGGTTGTTGAGAAACGAGTCTAGTTTTAAGACAGTTTCAGCTCAGAGATTTGAGTCGATTAAACAGGAGCTGCTTTGTCTAGTGCGCTGATCTTCACGGCCTCTGGCGTCTTGTTGGATTTAAAACTAAGAATCCATTCTGTGTTTTCTGTTTTTTTAATTAATTACTGTCAGAACTGTCCCATTTGTTAAGAACATCTACAGCTTCATGAACAGAGTGTCCTTTTTGTTTGCTTTTTTAATTTTAGAAGCAGAAATCGTTGTGCCTGGATGGCCATCTTGTTTACCTTGTTCTGCTTACTTGTTTGAGTTGGTTTAAAATTTAAAAATTTTTATTTTGTTGAGGAAGATCTTTAATTAATAATCTTACTAGCTGTATCATCAATTGATTATTTTAGAAATAACTATAAAAAATGGATCGTTACAATATCCACAGTCAAACCGAACATTTGCAATCAAAGTATATAGGCACTGGTCATGCTGACACAACTAAATTTGATTGGTTTGTCAATCAGCACCGGGACAGTATCGCTTCGTACATAGGGCACAATAACTTGTTGGATTATTTTGCTATTGCTGAGAATGAAACTAAAGGTCGTATTAAATTCAATTTATTGAAGAAGATGTTGCAACCTTGTGGAAAGCCACTAGAGAGACCTGAATGGGAGCAATAATGATATTTCCTGAATATGCCAATGGACATACATGGACAATATGCTTCGTACATGTTCTATCATGTTTTTTTTTTTAACAATAAACTACATATTCCTTATGAGTCTCTTGTTTTTTATCCGTATTTTTGTTTATATTTCATGTAAGGAATTCTACTTTTCTTTTCTTGCCTTTGATAATATTAAGAAAGCCATGTCACATTTATGAATTTCCATAGTCTGTTACACAGCTTTTGCCTCCCCTAAATCTGCTCTAATCTCTCTTCAATTTCTTAGGAAACATAACTGAATTGGAAAATAGCTGTTGTTTCTTATGATTAACAATTTACTTTGTTTGAGAATTGGCGTAAAATTACACGAATTGACAATGTACTTTCCAATCAACACAATGAATAAGTAGAAATTGAACTATCAATCTGATACCATTGCCCTGCTTAAAATAAACCTGATTACTTTTGGTCTTATTTGGATTTGTGTTTGATGTCTTACATTTGTATTTCCAGAAAAATAATACATAAAACAGACTTAATTGCTCCATGGTACTAAATTGAATGAAGAGCATAGCAACCTTGACATGGAGATACTACATTCGGAAAGTTTTGTTGATGAGGCTTGTGATAGTCCAGTAATGTTACGTATGCAACAGTTTGCAAAACGCTGGAAAACAAACCATGAGAAAAAGATAACAGCAAGGGCTACATCCATTAAGAATGACCGTAAACAACGAGATTCGAAAACTGAAAAAGAAGTTACCGAGCTTCTTACTAGGAAACTGCCTTTTGATTACTTAGCTAAGGACTGGCTTGAAGAACAGAAGGTATGTTGTACTAACATTTTGATGAAGTTTGTACTTTTGTAAAATCAAGTTAAATAATATCATAAAGAGACAACCTTTCATTTTAAATCAAGAAAGAAAACCACCATTTTGTTTTTTGGTTGATCACTAACTGATACTACATTGTTACTGTATCATTCTTGAACTTTTTGAATGTTTGTTTTTCTTTATTCAGGTAACACTTGAAGCAAGAGCTTACCTACTTGAAAAACTTATACCTACATTAGTGATGGGAGTGGAAAAGTTATTACAGGAGGCTAACAAGAGGCAATTGATTTCCAAAAACACAGCTAACACAGATAATTTCAATCCTATCAATTTCCTTGCACAATTCTTGATGAGAAACAATCCGCGGTACAGTAATTTTGCAGAGGCTTCACCATATGCAAAGAGTATTCGTAGATTGTTGGAGAATTTGAAAGATCAAGCATTTTCGGCTGGTGAGTAAAATGAGGAAAGACATATTGGCCATAACTACCAAATTGTAATTAAATATTTTGAAGTTTTTTTGAACATGGATTTGACTTTAATGACAGTTGTAGTTGAAATATGAAGATGAAACCAAATTTTGAAGTGGGGAAATTCTAATGATGATGTACATGATCATAAAGTCAACCAATAAAAACATCTGCCAATTTGTGAATTCTTTGAGCTGACTGCTGAAACAAAGAAACTTTTTTACTTCACAACTTACCATTCATTGTGAACATTTCAAGCAAAGAAAAAAAGCAGCATTTATTAGACAATCAGTGCCATCTTTTCTTTGAAATGCCTCTTAAAACCTAATTGAGTAAGATCTTTGTAATCCATTTAAACAAATAGAAATTTTATAATAAAGTCATTAATACCAGTAATTTTTTCTTACATTTTAAATTGAAAATATTAAATTTCAAGTGAATTCAAACATTTATTGAAAGTCGCTCAATTTTTTTATATTCCCTGAAATTTCATGCGATATGCACATTTAATTGCTTTGAAAATAAGGTTGAAGATCTCTGTGACTCTGTGTGTAGATTTGAACATTATGTTCTGTCATTGAGTTTAGATGAAAGCAATAGACTTTCAAAGTTGAAAGCTAATGCAAAGAAACGTCGAAAGGAGCGAGACCAGGAAGAGCAATTAAGTGGATGGTTAAAGAAAGGAAGACCTGTAGCTCTACATGAAATGTTTGTTGCATGGACAGGTGATAGAAAAGCTGTCATCAGTCTGTCACTAGTAAGATATACAGTTATTGTTTTCAACCACAAACACTCATGGGTCATAGGTGTGTTTTTTAATTGTAATTGTGATGAATGATAATCAAGTATCTGGGTCTCATGTTAAGGTTGGCTGATAGAATTGTTGGCTGAGAAAACATAAATCGTTGAACATAAATCTTAGTTAAAATGTGCTCTACTGAATATTGGTTGCCATAAAGAACACAGCATGTATAATGTAAATAAGCTTTTCCTGAAATATCCCCAAATATTTCTCAGGTTTTAATTTCTGTTAATTGAATGGATTCAGGCCTCAAAATGGCTGTTGACCAGTCCAACAAAATTGACTCCAAATTGTCTGATCCAAATCTGTTCCAGCCTGACTTTTTGTCTACTGGTTTTTAATGAAAGGATTTTCATTGTTGTCAATCCATCTTCTCAGCCTTCGGATGGCATAATAATGCTGTTGTAAGTGCATTCAAGTTGTATGTGAACCACTTCAAACTTTCACTCTTAGGGCTGTTGTAAAGCAATGTGATTTGAACCCTAACAGGAGTACTTCCATTTCCAACCTTGCCACAAATTACTCAATTGTGTATCATCAATGTTAAAGCAAAGTTCTTGTGAAATCCCACTGGGTTCAATTAATATTATGCACTACAAAACAAGTATGACTGCCAGCAAACTTGTGAGATCAGTCTTAATTGTTGTTCCACACTTAATAATAAATCCATTACCCGATAAAAAGTAAATCTTTATGAACATTTGTTATGGCAATAAATAATTGACCAACTAGTAGATAAAAAGCTGCTAGTTCTTTGGATGATACCCTCTCAAGTTGCAAAAGTATTTTAAGGTGCTTCTGAGATAAAATAGTTTTTTAAAAGTTCTACAAGTCTATTTTTATTTCCTTGATCCGTTATAACGTCATTTCTAAGGACTGAGGGACAGTAGAATGAAATAGTTAACAGATTTTGATTCTACTCATGAAGATGAATTAATTTCAATTCCAAACTCTTGGGCCTCATAAAATTTATTTTTAAGCAAGTCTCTTGGAATTACTTCAATATTTAAAAATTTGGTAGATTGAAAATTAATCCCTACCTATAGAAACAAAAAAAACGGTTACTTTGCAGAATTTTGTATTTGGTGCTTTCAGTCCAGGTCATCCTTTGTTATGTTTTCATTCTCTTTGTTTCCATTCCGATCTGTTGACACTTCATTATTGTCGCCTTTTTTGAAGTTTTCTGAACTCTTTCTCCAGTTCGATTAGCTGAAGTTCTTGTTATTGCATGATAGTGAAAATTTGCATTGTTGTCTTTTGAAGTCTTTGCCAAATCAGGACTATCATCATCATCAGGAAAAGAAAGTTCCATTGGAAATGCATTGAAATTGTTGAACTGTGTAAACTCTATTACTTTCACCAGTGAAAACTAGATGGGTACTGTTGATAAGGTTTATCTGGATGAATTCAATGTTTAAACTACAACTTAGATTATAAGATTACTACAACTACAACTTACTACTGACCAATGATTCCAATGTAGTTGTACTCAAAAAAACTTTATTCAAACCCACCAACAAGAACAGCAACAGACTCAACTCTTCTCCCACACCAGTTTGATAATCAGGACAGGCATTTGAGTAGTTGCACTAAATTCATTCACGATGTTCTTTCCACTGATTTCATGCCTGGTCTAGAGTTTGGGTTTAGGTGCACTACCATACTTTATACCACTTATTTTTAGGTTCAAAGTGCATTACGATCTTTTCAAGACAACATTGTAATGTTGCCATTAGCTGTGCAAAGAGGTGCAATTACTGATAGTGATAAAATTCTTTTGTCACACCTGCAATTATAGATGATAGAAATGTTTTTTGTGTTTTTTAGATTCTCTGTATGCCATGCAAGTTAAAGTAACAGATATATCTGGGAAACTTATCAATATTCGAGAATTCGTTGAGGTAAAAAGTTTAATAACATATTTCTGTTAGGATATTGACTTCAGTAAAACTGTAGCCTGCAGTATTATATTATACTCTTACGTGTTTACACTGAAGTAGGGTGGAACTTCTTTAGAACTTTGTTTCAGGGCCCGCGCTACCGGGGTGGCCAGGGGGGCCATGGCCCCCCCACTTTTTTGCTAAGTAAAAAATTTTTTTTACACATAAATTTAACAATTTAAAAAAAAATCGGGTGTGGCTACGCAACTGAAAAAGGAACAGCCAAAAGCTATTATTATGCATTCAGGCTTTAAATCTGGAATCAGCAGCCGACCACTACCGAATCATTTACTTTGATGCAATCGACACCGTAGTCATGGCCATTAAGGACCGTTTTGAGCAACCAAGCGCTACTAATTCATTTCAAGCATCGAGCAGGTTTTTTTTACATCCATCAACTCTGACGACCCCTACCAGACAGAGATAGGCGCTTTTGAAAAGTACTCGGATGACCTTGACATCTCTGCACTGCCTGCCAAAATCCAAGTTCTGCACTCCCGTTTTTAAAAATGAAAAGGTTGCTCATTTCAAGGAGATAACAGACTATATAGTCAAATCAAGCGGCGCACTAGAAAGAAATCTCTTTGGAAACATCATCAAGTTGATGAAGCTAGTCCTTGTTGGTGCAGCTACAAGTGCAACACCCGAGCGATCATTCTCTCTTGCACGCAGATTGAAAACTTGGCTTCGAGAAACTCAAAGGTGTTTCGACTCTTTGGCAGCTTTCTTTTCACAAAGAACTTACGGATAACATTTCTTTGGTAAATATAGCCAACGAATTTGTTGCCTTGAAACCATCTAGAAAAAATATTTTTGCGAAATTTGTGGATTCTGTTTATGGTATATATACTATGTTTTTATAGTTATAATTACTTTGGAGTTCTCTTTAAAAATGATTAAAAGATTATTGTGGGTGTATAAATCTTTAGGAATCAGTACATTGTTAGCCAATCTAGAGCTGTCAAAATTGCAAAAACTTTCCTTGCCCTCCGGCGCCAACCATGGTGGCGCCTTCACTCTAATTTGCCGATTTCAAAATTAATCAATATAAAATGTGGCCCCTCCACTTTCAAATTCATAGCGCGGACCCTGTGTTTGCACTTGTTGATGAAACTTTTTCTGTTTTAACATCAAGTGGAATACTGACCAAATGCAATGTCCATCTTCTAACAGTTTGCTTTCTGTGAGGCGAGGATGCGTGGATGGGTTAGCTCTCGCTGACTGACTTTCAACATGTATCTCATTTAAGAGATTAAAATGGTTATGATGTTTATAATAGTTGTTGTTAAACCCTGTGTTAATTCACCAATATTTCATTCAATAAGTTAATTTTTCTTGTGTATCAGTCTTCTGTATCATAAGTGTGATAAATGCTGTATCTGAGATTATCAGTAGTGCTTCTTTATATTTGGAGATTTCATGGAGCCTTTGTTTCGGCTAACCTCTGTTCCATACAAGTCATGCTGGCAATAAAACATAACTTTGCAATTTCAAAGTATCAAATGATTGATTTGCAACTTGATTTCCTGACCACGATATCTATATCTTTCCTCAAATTCAACCATTATGCACTTAGGAAGATGTAATCACATTGTTAATTACTTCTCCTCATCATCTCTCTTATAATCAGAGAGATGTGACTTCTTTGTTTCTTGTGAATGTGACATGGGAGTTATTTCTTAGATGTGGGTTTGAATTGAACATACCAGGTTAACCATGGCTTCCTCAATCCATTTTTTTCAATTGAAATTACATTCTGCAATGAAATCGATTCACATTCATTTGAAGAGAATGAAGGAGACTACTGAAATCTCGCCCATAGCCCTGTTGTGTCTGAAAGTGTTGTGTCTGAAAGTGTTGTGTCTGAAATCTATAGCAGGATGAAATACCAATTGCTAGGATAACCAGCATAAATAATTTTGACCCTTCAAATGTTATTCTCTCACCTGCTGTGTCTTGGTTTCCCCCTTCTTGGAAGGTTATTTTTACCTCTGGTCAAAGGTGTGAATAATGACAAAATGAATTGTAACATTGTGAATCAATCCACTGAGTGTGATTGGTACTGAAGGTGGACACACAAGACCTTCATTGATAGCGGTTCTAACTGAACTGAAGAGAACATTATGAGTAAACATAAATAACGAAACACGCGGTAGAGAGTCATATATCTTATTGTCCATACTCATCTCACCATGTCACTCTGCAAAATATTTCTTGGTAACATTACCTGGTTTGGATGGAAATTGAAAAAAAAAATCATTTTCCCTGTCATTTTGTTTTAGATTTATCCTGTTTGTTAAAAAAACATCTGTTGCTATACATGTGTATTCTCGATGTTGTAGCATGGAATTAGTTCAAAATATTTAATAGTTTTTTATTTGATTTTCTCAAGAAATGATTGAATTGGTAAAAGTTATGTTTAACACATTTTTGTCATTATGATTCAATCTCTTCCAGTGTATATGCTTTTAAAATTGGACGTGTTTAGATATCGCAACCATGACTCGCCTTAAATTTAAACATTTCGAATTATCCTAATTTAGTGCGCAACGAAAAATAATTACGCGTTTTTTTATAAAACAACCAAGGTCAGACCTTAGCAGTATTGTTGCTTAATTTGTTGCTAAGTATTAATTGAAAAAATATGTATTTCCAGTCTTGAAAACCTTTGTCTAAGCTTAAGAATCTAATTACAAAGTCTAGGACATAGTACTGCAACCTAGTGTAACAATTTTAAGAAATGTGCTGTAGCTATGCTAGTGCTGCATCATTTCAAAATTTCATGTTGCTAATTTATGTAAGATCCATGTAGTACTGTTTCTTAACTTTTTGAGAAAATTTGCTAGTCTAGTGTTGTTTATAAACGTGTTGCTAAAAAAAAATCCATGTATTTCAAGGTTCAAAAAAAATTTTTTTTTTGATGAAAGTGCGCCTTAGTAAAAATTGAGAGAACAATAAGTCTTAAAATTTGAGTTCAAGCAATAAATAAATCTAACGGCTGGCACTCATATATACAACTAGCGATCAGTGTTGCTCGTTGCTAACAACACTGTCTGTTTTATCATGTTGATGTAATGATAATATTTCGAAAGTTTCGCGAAAATACGACACAAGCGGAAACTAGGACGAGAACGGAGTGGTATTAGCGCCCCGTTTCAGGGGTTTGATTTAGATTTTTTATTTTTTCCTTGTATTTGCCGCTATTGAGGGTGGGAAGCTGTTGAGGGTGGGCAGCTATTGAGGGTGGGCAGCTATTGAGGGTGGGATTAAAAAAGTATGTTCTAGTCGTAAGTTCTTCTTTTAAGAACTGTTTTTCTGATAAAAAAAATGTGGTGCTTCATTGACTAACCTTTATGAGAAATTTCAGGTTACAGTTTGCTCTACAACTTGGATGAAACCAACAGGTTTTCAGTAGTGTTGTGTGTTAAAACATCATCGTTTAATTGATCAATTGAGAAAACTGGGATTGTAGTTTTACTCTAAGCCTCTAATGATGAAACTAATTGAAAAGGTTGGTTTTAAATAATCCTTTAATATGTTAATAACAAATAAAAAATTAAATTTAAAAATTAAAAGCAATGATTGTTCAATATGAACTGTCAATAAAAGCTTAAATATAAAATCTAAATATAATTCTTTCTAATTATAAACAAGTTATATACAGGGTGAATGATTGTACATTTTCTGTTTTTATTATCCGAATGGTGATTCTTTAGTAGCATACCTCCATTGCGTATACTTGCTTCCTGCTAACAATAGTTCGATCCAGTAGAACAAAATTGTGGCTAGCACTAACCAATCATATGCGCAATACTGATCGTAAATAAACTTTCGGCATACTGCTATTGTTGCGTAGATTTGAAGGAATATAGTCAATGAAAACACGACACAAAGAATATCGAAAATGATGCGATATCTCGCCCTACTGAACAATTTCCAAAAGAAGTTAATGATGAGAGCCAGGTTGTTCATGCAGATAGAAGCTAACGCGACGAGCATAATGATTCGGCTCAGTTCGACACAAGTAGATAAGGGATTATTCGCGTTTGAAAAACAACGTCCGAAATTATTGACTGACACCTCACCTGAAAAAAAGAAGGTTTTATTGAATCGAAAGTATATGCGTGATGTAGGATATATATATTTCTGATGATGATGATGATGATCAAAATACTTACTGAAAATGATGACATCCAAAGTGAGTACCGTGTGAATCATCACGAGTGCTATGGAAATGTTGGACACATATTTTTGTATCTTCCGACTGCGTTCTAAAAGGATTAATTTTTCGTAATCACCTGATAAAAGTTTGATTGAATCATTACACAAATGATGATGATGAATTTGATGATAATTTTGATAAAACTGTCGAGATTGACGACAATCACGGCGATGATGATTAAGACGAAAGGATGACGCGTTCAAAATTAGATGACAAATTAGAAACTCCATTTACCTTTTTTGTAATACTTGGAAATCTAAAATAAATAAAGTAATGATTTAAATCATGTTATTCTGTTTTCGTTTTAGTGCGTGATAAAAAAAATATTTCCCAAACTTTCAAGGGTTACGTTCTGTGAGCAAGTTGGAAGTTAAAAGAATTTCTTATAGACTAGTTGTGAATGTTAAGAAGCAAGGATATTTGTTTCTTGTGAACGCATAAGCCACCCATCACTAGGCTGACACACTGGGTGGCTGGGAAATACTTCCATTAATTGCTTTTGTCAAACATTCGACTGTTCTGGTGCACTTCAAAGAAACTCTTAATGATCTGTCATTAAAGAAAACGTTGTATCTATTATTAACACTATCGAGGAAAACACAATACCTTCGTGATTAGATGAAGCACAAACAATTGTTATTTTCGTATGATTCGTCTTGGACATCCCCTCTTAAAAGCATTCACTGTACTTACTACGCATTCCAGGTTTTCTTGAAATTCTTCAATCTCTTTAACGTTGCTATTGCGGTGATCACCGTAAAGCGTGACCGCTGAAGACCTTGCTTCTGAAGCTGAGCAGTTTCTGTATATGGTTGCCATGTCTGTCACTTCCAACATTACAGAATTTTTATAACATTCGCACACATCTAGAATCATATATTCGCTATCTAGTTTTTGTGGCGAATTATTCATCACGTTACTCTTCTCATTCTCGCTTATTGACTTTGTGGCATTTTTGTTCTCCAAAACAACGCTCGTCCCTGCCGCGTCCTCGATAAAAATGCTCATGTCTTTCGTTTCATGGATGGTGGGAAGATGTGCAACTACTGTCAGTGATGTTTTAGTCGTTATTTTCTCTTTTTTATCAATGATGATGTCCATTGCTTCTACTTTCCCTGCTTCCTCGTGTTTCTTTGGCTCGTGTATGGTTATTATGGCCACTGTGCTTTGTGGTGTCAATTCGTCACCTTTAGCCTCAATGTTGCGTTCGGTATTTTGTTCCTCCACATCATTTGCTTCTGCCACATGGTTTTCTAGTTGCACGTTAGTCGACATGTTGTCGCTGTCACTGTCGTTTGTAACGTACCTCGTCACTTATTTATACGAAACCATTATTCAATATGGCTTTAATATTTTCCTACGTGACGGCATAGATGGTAATTAATGAACAAAAGAAAATATATTACTAAGAGATTGATATTTTACGGAAGTGTCTTTCTTTGAGGTATCGTTTTTGTTTCTAATATGTTTCTAGTGACTCGATATTTTTTCGTTTTAAAATTGCTCACAAATGATTTGATCAAAATAGTAACAAACAGGCTGGCCGACAGGAAATGCTGCGTTTACCTGTTCATAAAGCCTCACAAAATGTTTTGATAATTACAATCATTCAACCTTACGTAAAGAGAATTTAATTAATTGCTTTTACAAAATTGCTTTGTTTTTCCGACTAAGGTCTGCTGTTATAACTAAGAAGGTTTTTCGCAGTTTTAAAAACCATGTTTCAGGCAGTAACCTGTTAATTTCTCCTCATATCCATCCCATCTCCGCACCAATTTGTCACCAGTCACGTTGAAGGGAAAATCTTTATTATATAAATGTTAGTCAATTTCTAAAGAAACCAATATCTTTTCGAATGAATGAGAAAGTATATTGTTTCTGAAGTTCTTAGAATTTTTATTCAGTTCGTTTTTCCACATTAGAACTTACCGCTTGCTTTTAGTTTCGTGCTTCACCATTACAACTTCCCACTTGCTTGCATATCTGCTTCTTCTTTCTTACAGACGCGTTGACATAATTTATACTCTTTCAATTCCGGTTTTTCATGAAAGGTCAAATAGTTTGACCTTTGAGTAGATAGATCGTTGTCTTTTTTAATTGGTGTCAAAAACGTGTCAACTATAAAAGCTCATTGACAAGCGCAAATCTGTTGGTAGAAGATCGAAAGCTGTTAACCATTACTTTGTTTGTGGAAGAAGGTTGCTGACTGAGCTAGGGTGGTTTTGACATTAATGTTGAAGTTGGTTCGGTGTGCTCTTGGTTGTAGTTCCGTTCCTTATTATAGTGCATCTTTTGGAGATGAAATGATTACTTTCATTTTTGATCGTTTTCAGCCTGCCGCTCTATTTTTTGAAGAAAACGTGAACTTGAATTGTGGTTGTTCGTGTTAGATACGCATGAAGTTTCACCTAACAAAAGTTGACTTCTACAAACTTAATATCCCTGAATATTTAAGATATTTTTGGCACGAAATCATGAAAAAATGAAGAAACCTCCACTACTAAACCTTTCACTTGGTTTCTTATAAAGGAGATATCTAATATTTTTGTAGTTTGCTAAATTTTTGTTGGCGAAAGATTTCGAAAAAATCAAGCTATGAATGAAAAACAACTTGTATAAAATAAAAAAACAGGAATAAAGGTATTTTGGCTGATTTCCACATGTTTGAATAATGTTGACGATTATTCTGAAATGACTGGAATGGCATCTTATTTGATGACCATAATTGCTTCCAACGGCTTTCCTTGTTTTCTTGGTAGGTGAAATAATCACTTTCTAATTTTATCTCACTTTCTGATTTTTCTGCTGAGGTGGTGGTTATGGCGACCTCATTGTTAAATTTGAAATTGTCGTCAATATATCGTCAAATGCATCCTTAGGAATTTTCAAGTCAGCTTTTCAACTTAAAATAGAAGCGTAAAACATGAATTCAAAAACACCGAACATGTCGATCGGTTTCCTGTTTTCGGTAATGTCATTCTTAATTCTAAATATACTTTACTATAATTATGATTTTATTTGCCCTTGAGCACTGTTGGACACAAGAAGAAAGAACTCCAGATGTAACACGAAATTATCTTATGCTTTTGAACATAGATTAACCAGCAGAAGATTTATTGAGAATGAAGTTTCTTTTTTCCTGCGTCGCAACCATGTTGTCATTTCTTTTCCTTCATCGCCAACTCATCATCGTCATCATCATCATTTGTTGATTTTATCGGATTGATTTTATTAAGAGCGATATCCTTTTCTAATCGTTCTCAAATAGCTGGCTCATCCTACACAAGATAAGGCAGTCGAAGACCTGCCTCCCTCCCTGTGGTAAGGCCAACCTCGGCGAAGTTGATAAGCAGTTTGTGGTCAGAGAAGATATTGAATGTCTTTAGAAACAGATCTGAGGCTGAAGTTTATTTGTTTGAAGGTATGCCTGTAAAAATAGTTACGTCATGATTAAAACCATGAGCATGCAGTTCCGATCAAAACGAAGTAAAAATCATACACCAGATCCTCGGATAACATGCCATAACGAAGTCATTAAAGTCGTACACTCCTGCAAGTTACTTGGTATAGTATTTGATGAAAACTTAGATTGGCATATCCATACTAACAAACTTATGAGGGACTGTTTTGGAGTATTAAATGTGCTGCGCAAGATTAAACGTTATGCACCATTCCACACAAGAAAACAACTAGTTCAATCGTTGGTTATTTCAAAACTAGACTATGGCAACATACTTTTTTACAACATAACAAATCACCAAAAATCCCGTCTGCAAAAAGTTCTCAATGCATCTGCAAGTTTTGTACTTAACAGATACGCTAAAATTGATGATGTGGTATCACTCAAATGGCTCCCAATCCAGGAACGCCTGGATTATTCAGTTGGTCTACTTGCCTTCAAAGCTGCCAATATTCCTACATTCCCTTCATATCTAAAGCTACAATTCAAACAAAACCACAGATTACTTCGAAACAACATTGAATATACAGGCCCAAAGTTGATCCATCCACCCGAACACAACACTTTTCCCGCTCTTGCCGCACTGGTATTTAATGATCTCCCAAAGGATGTCCGTCTGGCAGTTGACCTACAGCAGTATAAAACGAAAATGTATGCTTACCTGTTGGATAAAGCTGCTGCGAAAGAACTTGCTCGAATTTAAATGAGTTTTTTATATGCAAATGATATTATTTATAAAAAAAAAAAAAAAAAAAAAAAAAAAAAAAAAAAAATTAAATATGTTATAGCTAAGGATGAAGAACCATGTAAATATGGAAATGCCGAAATAAATGTTTATTATTATTATTATTATTATTATTAAATAAAAATAATGATTAAAAAAAACAAAACAAACAATTTTTCTTTTAATTGAGGTGAATTCTTGTGTTGTGTATTGATGATCAGTTAGCTGATCTTTTATTTTTATTTTTTTAAATTTTACTCGAGCAAAGTATAGAATTGCGTAGTGAACACACTGATGTGGGCCTCCACCAGGAATGTATACCTCAGATTTTAAGGCAAAGAACTTGCACATTCTAGACTGATAGGTGATTGTGGTCTTATATTTAATATTTTGGCACTCGTTCATTACATTCACAATTTCATACAACCTTCTGCTGCATACATTATCATTCTGTAAGTGTTCATATCACATTAGCATTTTTTACAGTGCAGAGATTTGAACCACTACCAACTATCACCCTTGTATTACAAGCCCACCGTCTTACCAAGTGAGCTATACACCCCCTTTTTATGCGACAGGTCAAAAACACGGTGATCGTCGAGTACTAAACTTTAACTGACCACGTATAACGATCTCTTAAATATTTGGTCAAAGAGAACACTTTGATTGCACAGTGAGAACAGGACATTGTAAAACCTCGTTTTCATTAAGGGTGAATTCATCGTTTTTGTGTATGACTAAAAAATTTGATGGCTACTTAATTTTTGAATTCTATCGGTTTTTGTAAGAACTATTTTATAAAATTCAAGTTGGATTTGATGATCGCTATCACGTTAGATCATACCCGCGCTATGATCAATGTTCTGTAAAAGTCGATTTTTGAACGATATCTCTGTGATAGCTAATACATTTTTTGGATCAGCTTTTCAGGTCTTCAAAACAGCACCACTTTTCATTCATAATTCAACTTTTTGGTTGTCAACTTTGATCTACTACTTGTCATTTTCCCCTTCTCCTTTGTTGCAGGGTTGCAACTTGACACTACTTCTCCTTTGTTGCAGGGTTGCAACTTGACACTACTTCTCCTTTGTTGCAGGGTTGCAACTTGACACTACTTTTTAACTGGAAGTAGTAGAGCCCCTCGAATGAGCATAAGGTTTACACGAAATGTTCAAATTGTTGCGAAGACATATGAAATCGAACAGTTGAAAAATGCCATCGGTGAAATGGACCCAATAAGGTTGCGGTCATGTAAACCAAGTTGGTGATTAAGCTATAGCTGTTCTTGTTACAGTACATTGGAAAACATGTTGGCAACTTTAGTGACCAATCATTCACTGAATTCATGAAGCATATGTCACACCTGGCAACCGAGTATAGAGCATCAATCGAACAGGAAACGTTACGGTAAGTGTGTTCCTTGTTTATTGACGATACGAAAAAATATCTCCTTAAAAGGATTGACCTGAGACCTGGGTTTTATAACACATCATATTCACAGCGGTTGCATAACATAGCGCTCAATTGAGAAATACTCAATATGAAAAATTCGCAAGGAAGTTATTTTAACGTCGAAATCCCCGTCTCAATTATTTTCGTAAGCTGTGAAAGTGCTTAATGGTATATTTTTGAAATTTGGATTCCGTTGTTGTTTTCAACGTTGGGGGTTAATTTTTAATTTTTAATTCTCAATTATTTATAAATGTTTCTCATTCAAGCAATAAGTGTTTTCCTGAGAATATTCTGCTATTTATAGAATAACATGGAAGAAAAACAATTTCAAATTGAAAACGATATTCGTGCTACAAAATATGCCGAAAAAACAAACAAAAGCATTGATTAGGCTGAATCTTTTCCCGAACCTTCCCGAGCTAAAATCCTTTGTACGACTCGCCAACACTTAGGTGGAGATTATAGTAACAGACAAAATGTGCTGATGACATCATCAGTCGCATATTTTTTCCTCATTGCTTCTTTTAGGAATGCTCTGGCCAATTTATTCGCTGCGTGTGACTTTGGTGAGGTAGTAGCGTCAATTAAATGTTCTTGTCCAACATTTGATTGTTTGACTGTGACGAGATTATTTCTGTTGGTAGACTGGTTGTTTGGACCGCAAACGAATTCTGAAGCTACTTAACTTGTACTTTCACGGAGCTGACGCAGAGTTGAAAGCGCTGTTGAACAATCCAAGGAAATGTATGCTCTTCATTCTCATCATTGTTATCGATTTAGTATGGAGATCTTTAGACCACCTGAGTAAAAAATGAGAGCTTATCTTGGTTAAGATAGATCGTTTTATACCAATGAATGAATACGTTTACTAAACCATTGTTGCTTGTGTTTAGGGCCAGTAGTTGAATTCGAAGAAGAAGAAGAAGACGAAGTGACAAGTTACGTTGAAAACCAACGATTAAAATCACCTGGTGCGTTGGTAGGAGAGCAAGACAGTAATGAAAGTATTGATGACGAGAAAGGTGAGAATTCATGGTTGCAATCGAGGTTTTGTTATGGAGTACTATGTAGCGTGCGCACCAGTGAAACAGTTTGTTTATCACTGTGGTTATATAGGAAGTCGAAAAAAAAAAGTACAAAAACAGGTTAAGCATTTTGTGGATTGATTTTTGCGAGTTTCGTTTTTTTTCATACAAAATAAATGTCGGCTTAATTCTCAATTTACGATCATTTCGCGGTGTGGATGTGCCTTTTGATGTAGCTAGACTATGAATTACGTCATAAGCAGATGGAATAATTTTATAAAGCACATTTTCCATTGTGTAAATTTTACTGAGTTTTTGCATTTCTCAAACGGACAGAAATCCTTACAAGAAATGAAAACTTTCGTTGTTGAGTATAAAGTCTTGAGATCTCTGTCATGACGTCATAGTTATTTTACCAAATTTCATCTTTTCGATTGTTTTTTTTTTTTTTCGTGGTACTTAATATTGTTTCTTATAATCTTCCTAATTTTTTCAAGTTTGCCAGTGAAACCAATTTTCGTGAAATTTCTCAACTTCAATTTCCATGGTAATTACGTACTTGACGACGATAAGAATTTTTTAGGACATGCGTTCTCTGTGTTTTTCCCTCTTAACTTGAAAACGAGGTGATGTACACACTATGTTATTCTTGAATCATGACGAAACACATCGAAGACTAGCTTAGTTATTAATGACGAAACACATCGAAGGCTAGCTTAGTTATTTCTGCTTTAGGAACTGCTGAGAATGTATCAGCAAGTGAACTCAACAAAGATAACGAGATCGAGGCTGAACCCACACAAGCGAACGTTACGGAAGAGGTTTACCAAGATGATGGTGCGATGACCATTTCACTTATTGATCCATCAGACTCGAAACCGAAGGACCACAGCGCAAGTGAAAGTGACCTAGAATCGTATTTATCAGATTCTTCCAGCAAAATCAGCGGGAAACCGCAGCTGAAGCGAATCGACGAACAAGGTATATCTCGAATGTTGTTTATATATTCAAGATTATACTTCTTGGGAAAGTTTCCAGAAATATATATATGTATGATTTTACTTTTTTGGCGTTTTAGCATAGGGTTAATACAGTTTTTTTGAGGATTTTTTGTGGAAGACAGCGATGATAATTCAAAGCTTCAGGTTTTATGAGAAATTTATTTTTATGATGTTATTCAGGTCATGCCCATTTCACGCGTTCTGTTGTGAATATTGAAACAGACGTCCGAGAAATCATGGACTCGTGTTCAAGTAAGTTTATAACCCCTACACCATCGTGTTCAAGTTTGTTTTTTTTTCCGACGTCATGCAAGACCGATGTTTTTGTAGGTTGCGAACCGGAAGCAATTCCTGGCGTTTCCCGACCGTACTCCGTCTCCACAGCTCAAGCTTTTAACATGACGACATTAAATCAAAGCCAATTCGTCAATTTGAGTATAACTTTTCTTGGAGATGCTTGCACCAGGTAACTATGGTTCCGTGTCCCAATTTAAATGCATACGTTTTTTTATTCATTTCTTTAGTTAAGTGAAGACAAATTTTTGAGTGACATTATTTACGTAATTTTGAACGTGAAAAAGTTTTGAGTTGATAGCTTTACATGATTATACCAGTGCTTCATTTCAGAGTAGGGGTATTGGCACTAGGTTGGTTTGATGTGTGCCATACTCTCTCTCTATATATATACCTCTATCTGATTACTTAATTATTGCGGCTTTCATGCTATTTTTGGGTGGCTGCTAGACAGTCGTTTATCATCACCACATCCTGTCTCTACAAGCAAAACTTTCAACTTTTTAACTTTGTATTTTTTATTTGGTAGATCGAGTTTTGATGCCTCATAAGAATTAGATTTTGTTTACAGGAAATGTGTTTTTTGTCGCATGGCGCCTTCTCCCTCTTCCTGACTTCGTTAAGGTTGTTTGTGTTTTGATTACAGTAAGTTCATCGAGCAATTTGTGCGCTTCATAAGAGCTGGCTATGTCGAAACAGAGGATGAAAGAAACAAGAGAATGGAAAAGGTGGGTTATTCACGTATTTATTTATTATCATATCATAAACGTTTTGCTGGAGGCGGCAATGTTTCTGAATTTCCTTTGTAGAGTCGTAAGGAAGCCGACTTGATGCGTCGCCGTTTTCAAATCGATCAGCTATTCGATTTGTGGGACGTGGACGGTTCTGGCTACTTGGAAGTCAATGAAATCGAAATGGTACTTTCAAAATGGCGCGAGGTGAACATTCACGAACATGTGTTCAGAGAAGGTATACTGCTAGTGTAGTGTTACTTAATAAAGTCTGACTGCATGATAATTATAACATCAGATCACAGCTTGTATGATATTTTGCTAAACTACTCGACTCCGCCTCGCTTCTGATTTTATAGTTTGATAATGAGATTCATGTTGCTAATATTGCCCGCAGCTATTTCCAACCAAATGCACCTATAATTAGATAATTAACATGAAATAATTATGATGCACCAAAAGTTTCAAAACGTTTTTTTTAAAGTAAAAACAAAATACAATTATTTAAAATAAGCATAAGCTTTTCGATTATTTAATCATCATCATCAGTCCACTAAACTATCTGGTTGTTTTTTGGGGTTTTTTTTAACTTTTGTCGTTGAATGAGACTAGCTAGGTTGAGTTGACAGGCTAAAAGAGTGTTCAGACATCTTTCTGATGGTAAAACGAATTGTGCTGTTCATCCACGTAAGGAACTTCATGTTTTTCCGATCACTAACAAGCTGCATTGAGAGAATTACAACGTAATTTATAGAATAGCTACACTCAATTTATGTTTGAATATCGTGGTTTCACCTTAGAAGTCTATTAAGCGTCTTGTAAAGATATCTAAAAGACGTTTTATGCGTCTTAAAGACGTTTTAGGAAAGACATCTTGAAAGCGGACAAAATAGACCTTTTCTCGACGTCATTCAGACGTTGATTAATTATGTTGTTTTTCCTGTTGAATTTCCCAATTATCCGGGCGGCAATGCTCCGGGATTAATTTTCTGACAACTTGTAAACTATAGCTTTTTGCCCACACTTCATACTCTAATAAAATTTTAAAAGCCAACAAGTGCTAAAAAATACAAATACAAGTTGTTTCCCTAACAAAACAACCAAATAGTTTCATCAATATTAAAACCATTTACATAAGATTTTTGTAAACAACACGAACAAGAACTTTTGGAACATTTTTGAAATAGCTTACAAATTACAAATTGTTTCAGATACATTTGCCCTCATTGTTTGGCCGAAGTAACGTCGATAAATGGTTAAACCAAATGTTTCACCCCCATCATGAAATTGAATATCAAACATTTGAAAATCGAATATCCGTAAAATGACCTTTCTGATGTTTTTTAAAGACTTGGAAAGTGCCATATATATTTTCGAAAACGATTTTTGGACACCTTTGGACGATTGGATTTTCCAAGCTATCGTCTTTCTAAAGTCATGACTTCTTAAGTCGTGCGTCTGAAAGACGTCTTGTGTTGGTCAGGTGATTTCGAAATGAAACGCAAAATGTGAATGTTTGATGTGATAGGTGATCTTCACCATGCACAATATAACTCTTCCTGCATCACTTCAACTTTCCTTTGTTGTACA
This sequence comes from Turritopsis dohrnii, assembly GCA_027922465.2. Taxonomy (NCBI): domain Eukaryota; kingdom Metazoa; phylum Cnidaria; class Hydrozoa; order Anthoathecata; family Oceaniidae; genus Turritopsis; species Turritopsis dohrnii. The sequence goes on along the minus strand of BQMF02000378.1, from coordinate 297,080 downwards.
GCCCGTGATGTTTTTGAAGATGTCTTCACCAAAATCACAAAAACTTCGTTTAAACAAATTATCGACAAAATTTGTTCAATATTCGATAAAGATGATGTATTCGACTCGCTCATTCAATTTCTCACAAGAAGCGTGCAGGTAACGATTGTGGGTAATAATGCAACAGTTTTCATTACTTCGTTCTACGTCCACAACAATTCACTTGTTTCTATGACAACCATTTTTCGCCAGTGGAATATAGCCTATCTAGTAAGTGTTGAGATTCCTTCAACTGCTTGATGAAATGTTCTGCTGTTACCCACACACGACCACCATGTTGTTCTTAATTCATTCAGTGGTGCAGACTTGTTTCATATTTTCCAGGTTTCGTTTGAAGAACGGAGACGAGGGGAATACCGTAAAAAGTGGCTTCAATCCATTGAATTTAGCGCAAGAACTTCTGGTGGTCTCTTGGATCCAGTTTATAAAACAGTTTTCAATGTGGTGGAGCTCGATGCCGAGAAACATGGCAAGAACAAAATCATTTCAGCGCACGTGTCTCTTCTCGAACCGAACGAATCGAAAGGGGAGCATGTGAAAGGCGACCATGTGTTGCGATATGTGGCGTGCACCCCAGCAGATCACCCACTGTTGCTCAATCGAGTACTTCATCGTGGTATGAAGTGCATCAGCTACAACGCCGTCGATTCAAAGAAACCTATCCATGTACCTCGGGTTTTAAACCACGGCGGTGTATACTTGTGGAACCCAGTACGAAAAGAGGAAGTAAGTATCTGCCTCGTTTATTCAACCTTTTCACGCCTCTTGGAAATTATATGCCCCTGTTGAAAGTTTGACTGCAGTATAGAGCTAAAGATTGTGTGACAAGATATTGAAAATTTGTCTATCAATGTTATAATGTTATAATATTCCATATTTGTAGAAAATAGAAGGATCGTTTATAAGTCTGCCGTTAAAAGACCACGAGAAACGGGTGGTTGGTGTGCTGGGCATCGATACGTTAGCTGACCCTCAGGAAAAAACTATATTTGTAACGCACGAAATCTCCTTTTATCAGGTAGATGATTTCAAATTTCCACAAGGAATTTGTGAAACAATTTTTGATGATCCCTTTTCTTTGTCTTCATATGTTTGAGAAGTGTTTTATGTTGTAAAAAACTTTTTTAATCAATTAAATTCGAAATATTCATTTTGAAAATTTAATTTTAGGGTGTAACCAAGGCTCTCAGTCAGTGTATCCAATTTGTGGACATGCGCCAAAAGACGGTCAAAATATCCGAGTCAGCAGTTTCTTGGATACTACGACGCAGTCCTCACGTTCACGAAGTCACGTTGTATTTGGTGGAACCTTCTCTTAAGGTTTGTGCTACGGTGACTCCATGTTGCTCTTTGAAACATTTGAAATATCTCTCGAAAATGAACAAGTAAACAGTATGAAGAAAATGATTGATTACACCTGGTTGTTAACAGACCCTTCACTTGAGAATAACCCTTTCCCTCATAAACTTTTGTTGTAAGATAACGAACCAATCGAAAAAGCGTCACAGAGTCTCGAGTGCGGCTGCATTCTAAATAGTAAAGACTAGTGACGTGAAAATGAGGCTTTAGATATTAATATCGATATATCAGACCTTCACTTTGTTAAAGTGGAACTGGACATTTGAACTTCGAACGAAAGCCGCTTGCATGTTTGTGTACTACATCTGCTGTTATCTTCATATTAATAGAATCGAGGGTTATTGCTCTTTTACAGGTGGCTGATGGTTCTGTGTTAAGAAAAATGGTTACACTTGGTCATAACTGCAATCAAAAACCAGATTACCCACCTAGACTTGAGCGGAAAGATAATTTATTTCGGTAAAAAGTGTTTGAGTTTTATGTTGACTGTACCAAGCATGTGTCATGTTCATAAGTGTCACTTTCACTTATGATGTGTTCTTGCAGGGACTACCTGTTCAAATGCGTGGATTCATCGGAAACTATCACAGCTGATGCGTACGGTGAACGTCACATTGCGTTTCCACTGCGTGACGCAGATGGTTTAGTTGTGACTATCGTAGATATCAGCATGGGTTCTCTGAAGCAGCTGCCAGAACACGAGTTGAAAGAAACTCACCGAATGTTAAAGTTGCTGGAGATGGCCCACAAGGAGATCAGTAGCGAGGTTGCTGGAGAAAACAAGACAATCGTTTTAGGTAAATATTTCTCCGAAAACTCCTTGTAATGATTTCAGGACTTGAAAAGTAACGATTTCAGCACTTTCGAAAGTGTATTTCCAAATTCAGTGACTTTCCACTCTTCTTCTTCTTTTTCTTTTTCTTCCATTATTCTACTGTTTGTTACGATTGTATAGAATTAGAAAAACAACACGAAAGCCAACGCATCGATATTCTCTTTGATCGAATCATGTTGCAAGATTTACGGGCGAACGTAGGAAGGCTGGATGCAAGGTAAATCAAGTCTACCACGTGGTATTAACGTAACGCTGGTCCATGTTTTTGACTGGCTTTACAAAATGATCCGACTGAAATGACGTAATCACTTAGATAATATTTGTCTAGAGCTTTCGCTGAAATTAAAAGTTACAAAGATCCTCCAAAAATAATCCACGATATTTTGAAAGCTGTTCTTCGCTTATATTTCAACGATCGCCAACAGCAGGAATCTGTCGAAAAGTTAGAAGAGTGGGTGACGGCAAAACAATTTGTTAACGGCGATCTGGTAAAATGGCTGACAGATTATGATCCAACAGCGGGATCCAACGTCGGAGATGATCAGGACAAGTTGTCAGAATGTTTAGCAGGTATGTCGATATGTTTAATTGTATGCAGAAAAATCGACCACATAAATTGGTGACACTTTCATGAAAATACTTTAGTGAAGGACTGCTCCTCAACCAAACAACAACCCTGCTTTGTTGTCATTGTTTTCAATGTTCAGTTGTTTGTTAGCAATAAACCGTTCCTTGTATATTTTGCCAAGCTATCGTATTTCCATGGAATATGGAAATTATGACATATTTTCTCGCAGTTCAGCAAAATCTATAATCTAATAATTCTCAAGAAATAATACAACACATCAAAGAGTAGAAGAGCAACTTGCTGACCGTATGGTGTGTTCATCTGACAACATCGTGCTTTCTTTAAAAGAAAGAACCGAGGCATTACACAATAATGAACTTAACCAGAGAAAATAACAAAGTGTTGACTGCAAACTGGAATGGTCGGTTCTTGTTAGATTAGTCTATACAAATGATGTTTTTTTTATATCGATGTGATTTGTTTTTAGACGTCTTACCTGGAGCTGTTGCTAAGCAAGGTTCGTTGCCGGCTCAATATCTCTTCAACTGGGCGTTTGTGTGTTTGTCTTTGATTGAACACACCACGAAAATGAAAACTTTGCGCCAGTCCCCTTCCAAACAGCATCAAGTTGAAGAAGATTAACCATGAATAACTTTATATTTTTAAAGGTGTTTTTAGTGTTCACACATACGTTATTTTGAAACCAGGTCGGATATTTAGCATACATCCAGGGAAGTGTGAGGAATTTATACATCATTTCTTATTAAGCTGTACTCAAAAATAAAAACTTTTTAAAACTTGGTATAGATAATTTTCTTAACCAATTATGAATTACACGTTCTTTTTTATAAGGAACACCTTAATAAGAAACTTGAGGCTGAAAAATTAAGGACATCCTGAAATACAAGAAAAAGAAATTAAGAAATTATGCAGATTCTCTGTTTCCAATAAGAAACAAATATAAACTACTAAAAACAAGAACTGGTATGTATGGCGAAGTGTGCAAAACAGCAGGATTCAAATATACATAATGAGGAAGGTATGCAGCTTAAAAAAAAGAAGGAACTCGCTTAGGAATTATGAGGCTTTTTGGAAAAAATAAGGAACAGTAGGTTCAGAGCCGAAGTATAAGGTTCCTTATAAAAAAAACAACGTGTAGATAATGTTTTGACGATATTAAATATTGTTGGAGTGTATATAGGTTATGTATAATCTGTTGAAAGCATTTTTAATGAAATTTTGATGGTTAGCACAGTAGCTAGGTATTTTCAGGGAACAAAAGAAAGTATTAAGAACGCATGTGTGTGATGTATATGAGGATGAAACAGCGATTAACTTGCTCCCTGATGATATCTTCTGTTTTTTATTCAAGTTATTCAATTGTATATTTTTGAAGGTTTTTAATATATTGTTACTAATAATTCAAACGTACTTTTTCAGTAGCGTCATTATCATAACGTTGATTAATCATAATCTTTATTGTCTCGCCTGGCTTCGTCGCCATCTGCACAGATCACATCATTTCCGTGGCAGAACCATCGCTAAAACTCTACACGACTTTACACGACTATCTAAATAGAAGGCAAAAGTGAAATTTTTCGAGAATGAAAGAAACTTCCTCAGAATTGCATGATACCGTATTTCCGCTGACTTCTGATAAATGCGGTATCGTAATATTTCCTATTAACAAACTCTCCTATAAGTTAACATAAAAATGAATATTTCCTTTTCGATTTCGAAATTTCATCATTTATTTGAGTTTCGAGAATTCTGTCGACAAATGTCCCATAAAATTTGTTTGTCTTATTCAGGAACCGCGCAATAATTTGGGATAAGGATAGTCCATACCCTCCGAGGTGAATTTTTTTGAAAAAAATTTTTTTCAATATTTCCTTTCAATTTTTTATTTAAAAACAGATTCTGCAATCAGAATTTTAAAATTCCAAATAATTATGGAGTTATTAGCAAAAACCAAAAGGCAAAAAAATCTTTGTTTACACAAGTAATTAATCTTTCGGTGAAATAAAAGAGATTTCTCCCAATATACGCACATGCATGACGCCATACATACTTTTTCGGCTTTGTTTACTTTTCGTATTCAATATTTTGCTTTATTATCGTTAAAAATAAAACCAGGTGGTTTTCTTCTATATATTAATAGCCGATTCTCTGTTTGTTTGTTTGTTTGTTTGTGCGTTTGTTTGTTTGTTTGTAAGTCACGCAAAATGGTAGATTGAGTTGTGAGCGAAATTATTTCTTTTTTTGTGTGCGACGTGGGTTCGAAGCAAATACATTGCAACCCCAATCGAACGTGACTTTTTTTGGCTGATGAACTAATAGGAATAACGTTTCGTTTTTATTATTTTGTTAGTTTTATATTCCACGTTGACTTGGCTTTGAAAACAATACATCAACTAAATACAAAGAAACTAACTGATAAAACATTTTGGACAAAAAGCAGCCGTGGGAGAACGTGGTAGCATCTCGGTTTGCCAGTGTATCCTAACGTATCCTTGCCTGACTGTCTGAGACGGTTGAACTTTTTTTTCGAGTAATGAAAATGTTTAAAAACCTATAGGTAAAAAAAAAATATCATAAAACAAAATATTTTTTTTTGCTTTTGTCATAATAGTTGTCTTTAAAGCTTGGTCTCCACTAGGCGCATAAGTGCGATAAGGGCGCTAATCTTATTGAGCATATTCTAATCGCACTTTTTCGCCTAGTGGAGACACTATATAAAAATCGCTTTTCCGCACATGCTTTCTTCTTTAAAAAGTTCACGATGAGTGAGGAAAGTGAATTAGAAGATCTTGAAGATATACTGTTATATTTATACTTTCGAAAAAAAACTAAAAGCAAGAAACAAAGAAAACGAAAACATAAGTATTGGGTGAGAAAAATATACCAGCAACGACAAGAATTAGGATTCTACAATACTTTGTACATGGATTTACAAGCTGATGATAGGAAATATTTTCCGTAAGCTTTTCTTCTTGCAGTAAACTTAAAAACTTTTTCAAAGACATCTCTACCACAACACAGCCAGTATAAGAAGAAAAACGTTTTCATTTGCACGTGGTTTTTTTCTTAAAATCTCTTGAAAAATCATTTGATGAATGATTAATCGTCGGCATCCTTTGATAATTTTTCGCCAATATCAAAAAATTTTGTTCTGGGCGAAAAGCGCATAACAGCGAAAAACTACGCATAAGTACGCATAAGTGCACAAAAGTGCGATTATGGAGTGTCTCCACTAGGCGCAAAAGTGCGATTAGAATATGCTCAATAAGATTAGCGCACTTTTTCGCACTTATGCGCCTAGTGGAGACCAAGCTTAATCGATTTCTTTTAATCTATTTTATTTTATATCAGATCGAACGTTTTTTTATTCACTTGATTCATTTAGCACGTGCCTTTTCTTCTCTCCTCCCGTGTGATCTTTTTAAGAAGAGAATCCATTTTCCCCTTACGTTTGATAGCACCCATGTAGAGCGCGTAACTTTTTTTAAACAAAAGTTAATAAAAAGTTGAAGTTTTCTCTCTATACGTTTTAAGTGTATTGTTACACTGATAAAAGATTGGTTTTACCAGAGGTTGTGACTTCGAATCTGCTTCTGGTTGTACGAGCCGTTTATAAGGAAATTTGACGTTTATTGATACAGTGATACAGAGGAGGTGGACATGGGCGGCGAGCGACGCCGCCTTGGCGGCTAGTTATAATTATACACACTATCATTATTCAATGAGATAGTTTTCTACCTTTTTAACTTTTCATACATTCCAACATCTCACATTCACAATAGAATTTGATCGCTATTCAATTTTGTTTACACAAGCGATGGAAGAAGAAAAAATCTTTAAATGTGATTTTCTCTGAAAGTAATTTTAGCTTGATGACCAACATTTAAAGAGTTCCAACTCCCCTTGTGAACGAGATATAACCATGCGGGTTTTTTCATTTTGTTCAGTTTGCCACATATTTTGAAAAGAATCAAAATTCGCCCCGTGAGGGAGAGTTGAAGTTAAAAAAACAACGTTTTTATAGGGTCATGAACAAAAAGCTTTATATTTTTGGAAGTAATGAGTTTTAAAAAAAACTGTGACAAATGATCATGGATTTCAAAACTGCAATTTGTTTGAAAAAAAAGTGTAATGGAGGGGAGTTGGAACTTTTTAATTCAATGCGTTCTAAATTTTACTTTTTTTCTTCTAATTCCTGTCCTTTTCATTTTTAATAAACAAAATATGGATCATTAGACAGATAATTAAATAAGGATTCAGAAAATATATACTTTTGATAAGAAAAAATCAACACATTTCAAATTATCAGGGAAAAACTGAAATCATGCTTAGGAGGGTATGGACTACCTTAATTTATTTAAAGACAAAAGAATTTATACATGCGTGAGCTGTGTAACATATGTTTTTTTTATAAGAAATTTTTTCATCAGTGAAAAAAATTACGTCAGTGCGTTTTCATCATGAAGATGACAATAATTAAAAACAGTCAGATATCACGCGATCGGATTAAAAATCTAAAGATTAATAGACATACTAAGAATGTACTATGTTACAATAGATGTTAGAGTATGAGAATGTTTGTTAGCAGTTATATATTTGTGTCAATCTGCTTAACACAGCCATCAAGCAGAGCCATGTTATGACTGCTTCACATATAATAAATTATATCGGAAGAAAAAAATCACAAAGAAAACACGACACAATCTTCAAAATGTTTGTTTATCCTCCATGTACACACGAACCGAAACCTCAACAAAAAGCACGTATACAAGAAAGTTCTTGCTATTGTGACGTCGAGGTTTTTTGAATCCTCTAGTGATGTCGTCATAACCGAACTCATAACATCATAAAATATAATGGTGAACGTGAAACAAAAATTAATTACTAGCTTTAAACATGTCAATTATCTCAATGGCCTATTTCATTTTGTTTTAGAACAGATTTATAATGGTGGAACAACACAAAAATTAAAGTTAATATTTTTTAAAAATAGGGCTATAGATTCATTGCAAATCCTGCTGGAGCCCGCGACGTTAGAGTCGCAATAGTGAATAAAATTTAAGAAAATTAGAATAGAAAAACCACAGAAGAAGACAACATACTAAAACTGAAAGCGATCTCCTGGTTATTCTTGCTTTCTCGTTAGTTCTTGGGAACTCCTTCTCTGGGCCAACCCAGCAAACCTTTCGAAATTATCGAGACTGTAAAACAAACACATGGGTAGTAAAGACAAAGTATCTGACATTTCATGTTCAGTTTTTAGTTTGTTTATTGCGCGATTTTTCTACAATTGTGACTGTTGTGAATTATCCTTCTTCTTTCATAACGTAACCAGATTATATATAATACAAATTGGAAAGAAACATGGATGTGAGCCATCGGGAACTCCTCAGAAAACATCGTATGGATTTATCTTCTAAAATGGATAGTGAACTTATTCTAAATGGACTTGTAAACATGAAGATTTTAACAGTGGTTGACAAGGAAATTGTTTTATCTCAGAACAGTTCTCAAAAGAGAAATGAAAAGATTTTAGACTTTTTACAGAAGCGAGGACCCAAAGCATTTCCATCCCTCATTTCCATTTTAAAGGAAAACAAATCAACTGAATTAATATCCTTATTGACAGAATCAGAAGAAAAAGCAGAAAAAGGTATATAATAATATATATATAATATAATTAAACCATGTATATTTTTCTCCCCCCCCCCCCCCCCCCCCCCCTTTCAAACCCGTCCAGGATGTTTTAGGGTCAGGGTAAGGGTTAGGGCTAGAATCAGATACAGTTAGTTAGATACAGATACAGCGCAGCGCAAAAGGAAAATAGCGCTAAAAGTTTTTTTGCTTATGCAATTAATTTTACTGATTTAGAAATAGATGCAAGTGATGGTGCTCCAAAATCTGATTATTATTCAAGCAAACAAAAAGATTCTGATTCTGGCACAGTCAGTCCTGCTGACAAACTTGCAAAACTAGATGGAGAATTGGATTCTGTTGACACTCCACCTCCAAGTATAATTTATTCATGCTTTATTTTTGCTTTTTTTTTATTTTGCTTCTTTTCCTGTTTTTTTTTTAAAAATCATGAAATATATAACTTTTTTAATTATAAGACATTTTTATTAATAATCTTCTTCATTCCCATAGGACAAGAAAGTGTAGACGGAAAGTTTAGTTTTGGAAAGAAAAAAGAAGAAAAAACACCAGCAATGGAAATAGATTTCCCTCCTCAATCCCTTGATGTTTTTGGAGACCCTGATAGTTATTACCCAATGAACCAACTTCCCTGTAGAGGAAAGTTTTTGCTAATAAATAACAAAAATTTTCTACCTGAGTCTGGAATGGAACCATATGTACGTAACGGTACAGATGTTGATGCTGCCGAAGTAAAAGCTTTATTTGAAGAGCTGGGATTCGAAGTTGAGGAGCACCGAAATATAACAATTAATGAAATCAGAAGGGCATTCAAAAGTAATGCTCATGCAAATTATAAAAATAAGTCTGCATTTGCAGCTTGTGTTCTAAGTCATGGACAAGAAGGTATTTTGTATGGAACTGATGGGACTATAGAAATCAAAGAATTGACAGGATTTTTTAGAGAAAGGAATTTGGCTGGGAAACCTAAATTATTTTTCTTCCAGGCATGCCAAGGTATGAATATTTTTTGAAGTATTTTCCCAAGTCCTTAATCCCAAATACAATGGAGTATTTAAAGAACAAATAGTAACAAATTTAAAAATGATGTTTCTAGGGTGGGGGAGGGGTGATAAGGACTTTGTACCTGTGCTTTACACCAAAATATTAAGACGTTCTCTTGTTTAGGCTCTGAGTACATGGATCCAGTAAGTCCACTGCAGGGTGATGGAGATGAAACAGATGGTAGACCGGAGTATGGAAATGATATCTCCTTGCCAACCGAATCTGATTTCTTGTATGCATATTCTACTGTACCGGGATATTATTCATGGAGGAACTCCACTAAAGGATCATGGTAAGTTATGTGTTAAATTCACCATTCAACAATTTACTTTGCTTTGCTTGAGCAGTCTGTCAAAGCTACTATGAACTCCAAAATGATCATGATAATAGTGAAATTGAAAATTAGTTGTTTCTGACAAATTCACTGAGTTATTCATAATACTCAACAGAAAGAATTTCTTTATTTCAGGTTCATCCAAGCAATAGTTGAAACATTTCGCAAATATGCCCATAAAATGGACTTAGTTCGAATGCTAACACGGGTCAACCAAATTGTCTCAACAAAGAAGTCTCAAACTGGTATGAGGCAATCGCATCATAAGAGACAGATTTCGTCTATTGTTACACAATTACGTAAAGAGTTATATTTCTTCCCTCCACATGGACCATTGAAACAATTTACAGTAGATAATTAAGATCCACTGTACTAAATATGAAAGTTGAAATGGGCTCCACAAATTTATTCGTGAAAATTTATAGAAAGTCTAAATTTTTAATATGTTAACAAAATACATGTTTTTTCAGTGTTTGTAGCATCCTCTAGTAATGGAGGATATAACTGTCTATGTGTGCACTGCTTTTGTGTTTGTATGGTGTGGGAGTCCTAAATTGAAGCGAAACTGGAAATTCTTACTTTTGAGACTTCTGTAGATTTCTATTATTGTAGATCAGGTTGTGAAGTTTTTTTGCTTTTAATGTATAGATGCAGATTATAGAATATGTATACATATATAAATACTGTGAAAACTTCAGTTTTGGAAACATTTTGTTTTTAAAAGTTCTAATCTTCTGTTCTTATGTTTCCGTTGAAATTTCCTTTAAAATGGAATTTTCGATATGTGTTGTCCATAAGGAGTGATCTATAAGATTTCATTAAAAGGGAGTTAATCTCTTTTGAGGGATTTCAAAGTCAATGTTTGATTCATTATTTTTTTAATTGCAAAATTCTGTATACATAATTACTAAAATTGATTGGCTAACATTTTTACTTAGAATACGGTATTAATTAGTTGTGTGAACTCATGTAATACTTTAGAGGAAGGAAGTGTTTGCCGAAGCCCTTCAATATGGAAAGTTGTCTACCGTGAAAACTTTATCGTAATTTCAGTAGCTACAGAATTGAGAGGAGGAACCTTTCCTTTTTAAGACAGGAGTGTTGTTCAATTTTTAACAAATTTGACATTTTCATTTCGTTGAACCACTAAAGTTTATTGCCATAATAACTTTTACTTTCCACAAAAAGTCTTCTGGAAGCACATTCAGTCCTTTATAGTAATCATAATAATATATATTATATCCTGATCTTTTGATGATCAGTTGTTTCTTGAGAAAAAACTTCTATTTCCAGATTTATACAGTGTGGATTTTGTGCTTAACGCCTTCATATGAATGATGATCAAACATTCTAAGAAACCCTTATTCTGCTATTTGAGAAACAACAGAAATTTTTAAGTTAAAGGTTATACAAGGTTATACAAGGTTATACAAGGTTATACTGCTCTTGTTGATAAGCGAACAACAAATTCTTTAATTTTTTTTTTCTTTGTTGATATATTTCTCTTTTCTCCTTTATTTTTTAAAAAAGTATAGGATTCAGTCTTGTGTTTCTTATCTTCTTTTTTTCTCGATTGGTTATGTCTGCGGTCTCTTCTGTTCGAGATTCATGAACTTCCATATTTTCTTGTTTCATCCTGTTTCTGTATGAAGAAAATAATATTGCAAACCATTCTGTCAACGTTGGAATTACAGATACGATATTTTAGAAATGGATGGTGCCACACAAGTTCTGAGACGTGCTGTTGAACTGGACAAGTCGGAAAGATATTCCGAAGCGAAATTATGTTACGAAGAAGGGATAGAACTTCTAATGAAGTCTTTATCTTCTGTGCCAGATGAAAGTGTTAAGTCACAAATCAGAACGAAGATTTCTGACTATATGAAAAGAGCTGAAGACCTTAAATCTTATATTAAAGAGAACAAGTCCGTGGGGAAATTTCACGAAACTATTAAAATCAAGAATGGACAAATTGGCTGCAGTTATTCCTCTATCTTTTCCAAGTATATAAACGATAAATTAACAGCTGTCACCATCAAAGATGCTTACATCAGAAGCCATCACCAGATCTTGAATTTGCTTCGTTTCGCAGAACTGCTGGTTAAAAAAGCAAAATGTTTAAAAAGCGTGAATGTGGTCACTGGTAAAGATCTGAAAAATCCAACAGAACAGCAAGAAAAACTGAGAGAGTTGATTTCAAGTCTGAAAGCTTATGGTGTATGCTTAGAGCTTGAATACTCAGACACGCTGCATGATCGCGAAATAGTTTTTGATAATGGTTGGATCATCAAGATTGGTCGTGGTCTCGATTACTTCAAATCTCCTAAAGGACGAACTTCGCTCGGCTTTTGTGACTTGGATTTACGCGAATGTCATGAAACCAGTATTGATGTTTATCAAACAAACCATCTGTTATAATTTTTTGACCAGAATTTCGTTGCCAGAAGACCTAATAGACCTATATTTAAACCAATAGTAGCAATACTTACGTTCAGATTTCTATATTAGAATATATGACGTCACAAGCATCTTTTCTGCATCATGTTTGTTTATTTTGTTTGTTTGTTATTCTGTAACGCTCACTAATCTGCTTGATTATAGGAAACAAAGAAATTTAAAAATAAATATCTCCAATGAGTTTAACATACAAGGTAAAGTGTTCGCATGGTCTGTGTATTATTATATGTATATCGTATTGTTGAAAGTATACCCAAAGTATACCCAAGTATACCCAAAGTGCTTTTATCCACCTCAAAGTTTATATACTGTTTTCTCATTGGTGAGATTATTATTGTTCTAGGTTCTTTATACACATCAAAAAACAAAGAAAAATAAAACATGGCAGGTATGTAATGTTCTTTCGATAAATTGTGTATCCAATGAATGGATGAATGAATGAATGAATGGGGACATCTACACATCTACTACAAGATTCCAGCTCCACTAAAGTTTCTTCTTATACCCTGCAAATCTATTTTTTCATCTTCTCAATTTTTATTACTGTAAATTTCATCAGATTTTCTTCTTTACTGAAGGATGGGTATTTGAAAGTGGATCTTACCTACAGAAAGGTTTGTTTCTGTTTGGTTTTAACGTTTCTTAAAAGATTGAAAATGAGATTTTCTTTTGAGTGAAAACAACGGTGAGTTTGCGTATAATATTTTGACCGCTTCACGATAGAATCGGAAATAGAATCAGAAGGCAGTGAACACAGTTTCCCAACGTGATTTTTCATTCAACCACACAAATCACTGATCAGCTCACAACCACACCAATCACTGATCAGCTCATAACCACACCAATCACCGGTTATCCGCTTACTCTTTTTTTCACTTTAGTATGCTTTTCTTCTAGAGTATTTTACAAGCTGACGATGCAAAAATTTTAGATGCACTGTTTATAAAGAAGGATCAGGTATTCGAACCTTTCGATAACTTAGTTCGAACCTTTCGATAACTTGGTTCTTCATCTTTTGACTCGATCATGCTCAATCTTGATTCTTTGGAAATCTTCTGAAAGCTCCACTTGAAGAAGACGGTTTTGTTATTAATTCATTGATTAAGTGAAGGCAGTTGATATTCGTGACACTGCTGCACTTCTTTGGACACGTTTCTTGTGAAGAGTTGTTTTTTAAGGTAACTGCTGATACTGAACTTGAAAGTGAGAAGTACCTTATAACAGTTGAACACGTGATTGATGATAACCGATCCAATCGCAAAAACGTCTTGGAGAAAGAAAATCAGTCAACCACAGATATGTAAGGGAATGAACTGTCATGATATAACTTGGGGAATGTCCCTATCTTTCGCTAATTCCTGTTTGTTAGCACGTCACTGATTCTTGAAAACTATAACTCACATATTACGGTATTCTTCTCTACTCGGTTTAGTTTGCCATGTAAAAGACATCGATACGCGAACACTACCCAATCAGCTGAAAAGTTGAAAAAGGTAAATTTGTCCATCTGCAATACTTTTCCTGAACTTGAATAGGCTAGTGATGTTAGCCTGTGTAAAGTTACATTTGAGAAATAAATCATGTATTGTTGTGTAGACTTTGAAAAGTGTGTTTAAATGCATGTTTAGCTCTTCCTTTCTCTGGATGAAATTGCAAAGGGCTGATCTTGATAACTTTAGTATCAGTAAAACAGCCAATATGCAACTGCTGCGACGTACTATTGTGACGTACTGTTGTGACGTGTTGTTGTGATGTACTGTTGTGACGTACTGTTGTGACGTGCTGTTGTGATGTGCTGTTACTACAGAGATGTAAATGCTAAAGGTTTTATAGAATCTGACCTGATCTTCCGTTTTCTTTTTCAGCCTTTTCGACCAGTATTTTCGAGGTCTGGGAACCAAACAAAGGTTAGTTGAGTTGCCATGTTAAGTGGCTTCAATCGAATGATGTTGTCAAGGAGAACTGGATGACATTTCGTTTCTTACTTGAGTTGAAATTAGTTTACATTGTAACTAAACGTATTCCCTCATTACCCGTTTTTTTCCATTTTGTAGCAGCTCTACGACGTTACCCAGTCGTCGAATCCACCGGCTGAAGGAACAGGCAATTCAAGTAAACAAGTTAGTGATGTCCATGGTCAAACATTGAAGTCCTATTTTCAGTCAATAGATGGTGTTTCTTTTGCAGTTAATGAAACCACGGATAGACCACTTTTCTTTTCGCCAATTAATAAAAAGAAAAAAAGTATCCATTATGATCCCAGAAATACTGATCCTGATCCACGTCATATCCCACCTGTCGCAGTAAACGACGTGTCTGATGTTGGTTTCGAGAAACGAACCACTGTTGATATGCTGGCAATATTTTCCAGTCCGTCGTCACAATCTGAAGCTTCAGAAAATATTTCTCTCACAGAAAATCATGCGCAGTTGAAACCTGAGAGTTCTCAGACTGCTTGTAAGTAGGATTGTTTCCGATCTTTCCATTGATCCATACTAAAATATGTGATCGCTAGCCCTTACATAGCTAAGAAACTTAGTTGCCTATTTTTCATGTTATTAACTTTTCTAGGTACGACGGTGATGCTCGATGACGACAATCATGAGTCATTTCACAAGAAGATCTCATTACCAGATTCGATGGTAAGAGAACGCCAAAATATGTCGCCTTTTCCGCTGTATGCACCAACAGAAGTCTCTCGGGAAAATCTCAACGCGAAACGTAAAAGAATATCAAAAAGTGATTCATTCTCTGTGCCTGTCATTTCAGCGGATCTACTATTTCCGTCACAAGAAGACGTGACGTCAAAACCGACACCTAAACGTCAACTGAAGATCCCAGTGACATTTGAGTCGTGTACGGCTTATAAACAAACATTCAAATCTGCTTTGAAGGAACATCTCAATATCGTCATGTTTGACATATCGACCAAGTACCATACGAAGCTCTCTTCTGTTGATGTTTCTGGATTGCATCGCACCCATGTATTATCACCCGATATCCCGAAGTGTAAACATGGTCCTGCGAAAATGAAAGTCGTTCGTAAAGAAGGGAAAAACAATGGTCGATTGTTTTATTCGTGTTCTTCAAGTACTGCGCCCTGTAACTTTTTTGAGTGGGCTGATCAGCTGGGAAAGAAATCTACTCAGAACACAACAAAATTAAGTAAACCAGTTTTGAAGGATGTTCAAAGTTTGACCACGCTGATGAATTCCGGTGGTGTCCAATTATATTGTGGTGTGAAAATTACACGAAAAATGGCGTACAAGAGTAAGCCTGGTAAACAAGCTTGTAAAATGAACGACAGGAAGAAATTGTACATTGTCCTTCCTTTCAAAAAACCTTCCTCCTTTTATGGGAAAGACGATTTATGGGTGTTATCAAAAGATTTAAGTTTCTGCCCAAAGAAGTCTTTCATTGCAAAAAGTACATTTTACGGACCAAGCTCGACATGCGACTTAGAAATCCTTCCACTTTCCTCATACTCAATGAGCAACTGGCCGGAAGGTGAATTTTGCTATGCTATCCATGCATGCAATGCGTCAACGGAACTAGCTTGTGTTGAGAACCTCACAGAGAACACCAGTCTATTAAATGTTCCCGTTCTTTCTCAAATCTTATCGAAATCCAGAAACCCTTCGACATTAATGTGCAGCATTTACAATAAAGTCAACTTGTCTTGCTTACTCCAAGAAGACGTGTTTGGTCTCGTTGAGCATGTCACTGACACGTTCTCGTTAAACCAAGATCAAGGAACAGCACTCACTCACATCTCGAAAATGTTTCTCCAAGACCAGAACAATTTCGTGACCTTGATACATGGCGTCTTTGGCGCCGGCAAAAGTTATCTCCTAGCAACCGTGGTTTTGTTTTTAATTCAGCTTTTTGAAATCATTGAGTCTCGAAATGATTCGAAAACGAGGCTCAAGCTACTGATTACGTCAACTACGAATGTTGCCGTAGATCGAGTTCTTCAGACTTTGCTTGACCTGGGCTATGAAGATTTTGTAAGAGTGGGAAGTCTTAAGAAGATTGCGAAGCGGATTTTACCATACAGTATTCACGCAAGTGATCAGAGAGACCAGGAATTGAACGAGCTGAATGAAATATTGCACTCAGAATTAACCAATCAGGAGAAAGGTAGTTCCTTTCCGTCCGTTCTTCCATCAATTCAGGGTTGTGACATCTGGATGATAAAGCGGAAAAGAAATTCTAAACAATATGTTGAATTTTGAATGAATTATCTTTGTGCTTAGGTGGAGAACATGAGGATAACACCTTGTTAAGGATGATATGTTGAACAAATATTTTCTGTTTAGTGTTTGTTAAAAAGGCGATTGAGAATCATCGACAGGACGTCAATCGTTCGAGATTAAAGGAGATCAGCGTTGTCGGAGTGACGTGTGCTGCTTGTAATCTGCCGTACTTGCAACCTCTCAAGTTTCAAGTTCAGCTGCTTGATGAATGCAGTCAAATGATGGAACCTCTCTCCATGTTACCCATCGCAAGATTTCAGTGCGAACGTCTTGTACTCGTCGGTGATCCCAAACAGCTTAGTCCTACTATACAAGGATCAGAGGCTAGTCACAGTTTTAGTCTGGAGATGACGTTGTTCGAAAGGTTGCAGCGAATGGGTTATGAGCCGGTCATGTTGAAAACGCAATATCGATGTCATCCGTCTATTAGCCGAATATGTAGTCGGATGTTTTATGACGGTGTTTTAAGTAACGGTATCGAGGATGGTCAACGACAACCACTTGTAGATTGGCTGCCGACACTTGCTTTTTGTGACGTTGATGACGGATGTGAAGAGATTCAAGCAGATGGTAGTTTTTCAAACTTAAAAGAGGCGGAGTTTGTGTCAAAAGTTTTGTTGAAATTAATTGGAGACGGCGTAGAACCCAGCCATGTCGGTGTCATCACGCAATATAAATCACAAGTCAGAAAAATATCCACTTTGCTTAGTCAGTCTCAGATAGCATCAAGTGAACTTAAAGCTATCCAAATTTCTACAGTTGACGCTTTCCAGGGTGCTGAGAAGGAAATTATCATTTTGTCGTGCGTACGAACACGTCGTATAGGCTTTATTGATTGTCCTCGACGCACGAATGTCGCGCTGTCACGTGCCAAGCGACATTTACTTATCATTGGCAACCGTAACTTGCTTTCGACAAATGCTGTTTGGAATGGCGTTCTGAAAGTTCTAGAAGACCAGGATGGACTTTGTGAGCAATACCGACGCTTCGTGACGCGCCTTTGAAACGATGGCGACGGACATGTTTTGACGTGGTTTTTTTTTGTTACGATTCATTTATAAGGAATATTATCGGACTTCCCTTCAACTATGACGCATACACGATTATTATAGCGTTTTCAGAATAGCACGGTTCGTCGTGAACGAACAGGAATATCCACTGTAATAGACCTTCCTGAACTGATCATGTTAGGATTTTGCTCGTCTTGAAAAGAATCCCTTGTTCTATCGATTTTTTTGGAAGTTTGAAAAATACTGGATTGACTCTTATTTTTTGTGTAAATACTTTATCGTTTATTAAAGATGTTCCATAATTTCCATAATTTTATGATGCTTGATATTCATTTCATTTCACCTTACTTACTCGTGTCGTGAGAAATAGATATATACTGGTGAAGAAGAAAAAGACCATGGTGATTTCCGAGCAAAAAGGAAAAACGTTTTTTGCAGCAAAGATTTGTCAGTCATCGCATGACATACGCTCTCCTCCTTGTTGTTTTATTTAATCTTATTTATTTGTGTCGTTGAAATACACAATACTGATGATAATTCATTTTGCCAGATGCATCGTATTTTTGTGAATTCACATTCCCCATTCAATTTATTTCATATGTTTGCTTGTGACCAGCAATAAAGATTAAGATGGCAAACCAGCTATTCACAGTTTGATCGGCTGCATTGGTTGACACCAGGCTTAAAAATTTGTCACGTCAGCATTATTATGTTCAAAAGAGGCAAGCAAAAGTCAAGACTCTTTCAGTGGTGCATTTTCTTTAATCTTAAGAAAATATGGACATTGAATCGCTTTTTTTCCGAAACATAAATAATTGATGTATAATTGCAAATAATTTGTATACATTATTTTCAATCAATGCATCTCAGCTTGACATCTGGCTCAATACACCAATTGAACTGTTGGTTCAATAAACCTATTTAATTGATTTCCTTCAACACGTTCTACACGTTCTATTTTGATAACATTTTTTGAATATACGCGGAGCGGGAGGTTTTAACTACTTCTTGAAGGGAATTTTGTTGTTTATTGTTTGTTTATCTCAATACATATAGCTATAATATCCACCTTTGACCTTCATTTCTTTACTGAAGGGAATGTAACAACTTCAGAATTCTTAATAATTTCCGCTTTCATCTCATTGGATGTTCCATCGTTATCCTGTTGTTGGATGGTGGCGGAATATGAAACCTTTATGTTTATGTAATGTGATGTCACAACTTTCAGTTCAGAAATTTTCAGCTTCGTTTTATTTTTATAATGTTATTTTTATTTCAATATATTCAAGTTGAAAATACAGAAAAAAAGTACACTACTTGGAGTTTCCGCGCTACTTAAACTCGGACTAATGTATTTGTTTTTTTTGTATTTTTAACTTGAACATATTTATGAACGTTCTACATTAATATGTATATATTAACACCGGGTTCGGACTTGACATTTTTGAGACAAGACTTTTTATTATGCAATATGCACTCGGTAACCGTGGGTTTGTTAATTTACCCATTTGAAATGTTCCTGCTTTGATTGAAAAATATGTTGAAATAAAAAATTTGCGTTATTGTGAGTTTTAGTTGCAGCTTATTTAAAGAAGAAACAAAATCTAATCAACCAACCTAGTTTACTTGAGATGAAGCTTCCACAAACTTGATCATTAATCATATAAGTACCGTATATCGGACTGTTCGTGTTTTTTTCCTTAATACCTATCATGCCTCCCGATGGTTATTTATTTTGGCAAAAAAGGCTATTTTTTCCGCAGCAATGTAGAACAGCTATGAACTTCCCCGGAGATTAGTGGGTTGTAATTGTGCTTCTAAATAGCCATTCAATCTTCTATTTAATGTACAAATTAATGGAACTTAATTGCTTATAAGTTTTTCGACATTGGAAACAGGTAGGATGAAAAGATTTGGTTCGAGTGACCTGCGCATGAAGGAACAACGGCAGTAAGGATGATTAGTTTCTCAACTTTTTTTGTAAACAACGCATAAATATCCAAAGCTTCAGATGATTTTGATAATCTTCTGTATAATGATGTCTAGCTATGAACCGGCCTGGGTCGAGCCAATGTTGTTGTGCCTGCAATTTCGTTTAGATTGTTGACGTAAAACAATCAAATCTCTTTAATGATCGAATTGTTTACAAATCTTTCCAGTTTCTTCCGGTTGCTCGTGGAACTGATCGAAATGCTTTTTGATTTGCTCAATACAGTGGAACCTCTAATAGCGGCCACTTTGGGGGACCCAGCTTAGTGGCCATTGCAATGGAGGTGACCGATGTATGGAGGTTTTATATGAATGTACTTTTTTTTATCAAAAAGGCCGGTCGGGAGAGGTGGGAGGGGCATAAAAAATGAATCATAATCAAAATAAACACAAGTAAATACGTCTATCTTATCAGTACAATCAATGTTACAACTTTTTACTGAAATAATCTGTTACTTTTATTGAGCCTAAGTGCTTCAAATCGTATTGTGACAAGATTCAAAGCACTTACTAAGTCAGCACCCACAAAGGTTGTTCAAATCATCTACAAAAGAAAGGCTGCTTGACTTGACTTTATTTTTAACTCTGGTCGTTCAACATCAAAAACATCCTCGACTTCTCCTGGTGTTTCTATCTCGTCATCACTTTCGATCGCGCAACGAATTGCTGTTTCTCTCAAGTTCTCCTTCCAGTTCATGGAATGTATATCGACTGTGTCTACTGATGTCACTGCATCTTCGTCTTGATTTAAGTAGGAGTCGATAACAGTTTTTTTTTATATTTCCTTTTATTTGCTTGCATAAAGATTTTTTTGACCGTTAATGGAAGTAAAATTAGACATTGGGACGATAAGAGTTTGACAATAAATTCGACAGGGACTTTCTTTTCTGGCCGCTTATCAGGAGGTGACCTATGTATGTATGGAGGTAGTTCAATTGACTTGGATTATTCAGCGACTAGGCGAGTAAACTGGTATTAAAAGTTTGCGGTTGAAGCATGACTTTCGATTTTGAAACTCCAAAGAAAACAAAAATAAATTTTTTAGGGCCTTTTGAAACAATGTAAATGTATTCCAGTTCGATCAATGCTTACCCACGTGTTTTGTAGCAGCTAAAAAGTGTCTGATTTCAGTCATGCAACCTGCTGAAAAAAAAACAAGGGTCGAATAAAATGAGATTTGAAATGTTGAAATCAAATTGAGATCCCGAAATTATTTTGTGAGTTTCGTAATTGGAATTAATTTATCTGAAGTAACCAACAGTGTGCATGGAAGTTGTTAAACCATTCTACAGAATGTATCATCAGGACGTCCGGATGATATAGTAAAAAGAAAAAAGCATTATTTTAATGAAGTGTTGAGGAGATATATGATCAAACATTCCTGATGCCTTCACAAAGATTGCGGGTTAAAGTTAACTTGGGAATGCAGTTGTCATAACTGTTCTAAAATAGAATGGCAAATGTGTTTTTAAGAACTTGTACAATTTAAGAAAATACTTGTTTGTCACCAAATTGGGTTTATTAGATTTCTGCGAAAGTAAGAAATCTATTACAACCGGCTTGTTTTCCGTCTTTTTATTACTGTCCAAACCTAGCATTTTTTTTAAATTTCGTGCGTGCATTTACATGAAACCAAAGCAACCTGCATTGCATGTCAGCGAAGGATTTACAAAAGTTTCTTTGGTCAATATGAAATGGATTTTAAGGAAAATATAAAAAATAAATATAAAAAGAAAATTTATAGAAGAAAATTATAATTATCTTGAACTGTGATCATTCTTTCCTAACTAAAAAAAGTTCTCAACGTTTTGTGTAAACAGAAGAGTCAAAAAGGTTTATCTCAACCTCGAACCCAGGGTCTCTTGCCTTTTCGATTTACCGCCATCCGTATATCGAAAAGGCAAGAGACCCTGGGTTCGAGGTTGGGTTTATCCATCATTACATGCATACGTGTGTGGCTTCCGTGGCACAGTTGGTTAGCGCAGTCAGCTGTTAACCGAAAGGTCGGTGGTTCGAGCTCATCTAGACCGGTCTGGGTTTTTTTCGATAAAATATTTGGATTTCTGCGAAAGCAAGAAATACATTAAAACCGGCTCTGTTTTTCTTCTTTTTCTTCTTTTTCTTACTGTCCAAACCTAGCGGGTTTTTTTATCTCGAAATTCATTGGTTCATACAACCGCCGTCTCAATGTTCATTGGTGCATAAAGCGCCACTATTACGAAAGGGTGCTAACTAACTTCAATAGCGCTAGTTTATTGGTTTGAATTTCCGCCATGTGATCATCCGGGTATTTTTCGACTTAACATTTGCACGCCGTTCGTATAATGGTAGACTATATCAGCGTGACCAAAGAAAACTTAGATTTACAAAAGTTGATTGATCAATGTGGGATAGATTTCAAAGAAGATTTACACTTCTAAAAACGAGAGTAAATGGTAGAAATTTACAATGATTCTTCTGTGTTCATTCTTTTTTAAAAACAAGTTATCAAAGTTTTATCAAAAAGAGTGTGTGAAAAAAGGAACGAATTCTTTTGTTTTTTTTGGAAAACTACAAAAGATCGTTTGTTTCATTTGTGGGCTGTAATGTTTTATCAACCTCGAACCCAGGGTTTCTTGCCTTTTCGATATACGGATGGCGGCGAAGAAGACCCTGGTCCCGGCTGCTGCGTTCTCTAATTTCATTGGTTCATTGGTTCAGCAGGGTTCTCGAATAATTAAGCAGCGCGTTTGTTTATCAAAATGGTAAACGCAGAAGCGAGAATGGAAGTCCGAGCACGTGGTTTGGAAGAGAAAAATTTATAAATTCATTGTTTTTGGAAAACCATTATATTTTCGTTGTTTTTTTAATTTGTTTACATTCCAACTTATCAACCCTTTATCTGTATGTGCTTTTGGCCAAACTTGATAGCATAATAATGATTTTAATAAAATATTTTTTAGTTAAAATAGGCTGCCAGTCAGTGTGACTAGACTAATTTGTGGTGCCGTTCCTTCCCCATAGTTTTCAAGTAGCATATCAGTTGACTGATGAATATGAATTTTTAGTTAAATAATGAATGAAGAGTTATTGAAAACTACACCTAAAAAAGTCTATTCTCGAAAACCAAGAGCTGAAGGAACATGCAGATTGTGCAGTAAACTTACTGACAACAGCTTTTTGTTAAAAGTACAATCTGTGTCTGGTGAAAGAAAAAACTTAAGCAGGAAAATTTTAACGATATGTGGTATAAACATACATGATGGTGACGGCCTTCCAGGAACTATTTGTCGAAAATGCAATGCCTTCTTGGAGAAAATCTTAAATTTTCAGCAAACTTGTCAGAAAAGTCAAATTGAATTAAGACAAAAATTTTCCATTAAACGAATGTCTACTGGATCACCTGAAACCAGCACACAACCACCTGCAAAATCAATGGTTACTACAATAGAATCAAAAAAGCAGCTTAATTTTGACACAACACAATCTTCCTTTACAAATTTAAACACCAATCAAAACGTTAACATACATACATCTGCATATCATAAACACTATGATGAAATCGTAACTACGTCAATAACACTGATGCAAGAAAATAAAATCCTGTCAGCTTTAAATACAAAACAACCACTGGCCATTGCCGGGGTAATTAATGATCATTGCCCAAACATACTTTTGGGAATAAAACGAAATATTTTCAAAGATATGGAAACATCAATTAAGAAAGTTTGTGTCAGAAAAGGTTCACCATCAGTCTTGAAAAACACTGGATATGAAGGGTTAACACAATTCGATTTTAAATTACTTTGGAAGGAAATATCAGAGACACATCCTTTCATTGTGGATATGCTGCAGACTATTACTGGTAAATATAGTAAAGAATTAACAGATCAAGTGATTATAAAGTACTGTTTCATCTATGGTATTCTAATGAATATCAGATGGCATGAACTCAGCCTGGTACAACGTCTCAACACAGTTTTATTGATTGAAGGAGGTTGCAGCAAAAAGGTAAGGTTTGTTGTTACTGATATGTAAAACCCAATTAAAAAACAAATATTACGTAAAATAAATAGCTACATTATATAGTAAACATATCATTTTATTTCCAGTTAAACTAGCAAAAAAATAGATGCATTGACATTGACCTCCTAACTTTTTTTAGCTTCAGCATCGATTTAATAGTTTGGGGATATGTCTATCATATAATAAACGGGATATACTGTTAAAGTTGATTGGAGGACATTTTTCAGATACGATTGTAGAAAGGATAAAACAAGGAAGTACTTTCAGAGGCACTGGTGATAATTGGGACCTTAAGATCTTGAAAGGTCAAATGAGAAAAGATAGTCAAAACACAGATCTCCATCTATTTGCATCAAATTTGATTGAGAACAGGACGTGGTTTAAACATCTACCAAATGATACTGCAAAAGTGGAGATAAGTAAACTAGACAGAAGCAAATTTTCAATGAATATTGCAGAATGGAAAATTTACCTTGAATCAGCCAAAGTGTTAGTTGGAAGAATATGGATTGAGTTTTTACCAAAATTTCAGATTTTCAAGAAAATTCTTCCAGTTCATATCCCTCACAAATTTAGCAAAGAAATGGCAGAGAAATCAAAGATTTTTTCAATGCCCATTATCAATGCAAATGAATCAAGTTATGCTGATTGTGTTGTGATTCTTCGGTGTTACGAAAACTGGATTGCCTCAATATATCACAAAGCTGGTTTACTTGATGAAATCCCGGATACAGATGAGCCTCCTCTACCACTTGTCATGCCACAACCTGGTCAGGGTAAAGCGTATGTAAGCATGCAAACTGACAATGACCCAATGAAAGAAATGAAAATTATGTTTGCTGGAGATCAACTTACCAGGGTAAGGTTTGCTGGTGCTAAAGATCTTCTGGCTGGCGCACACACTCCATCAGATAGATTCGAACACTGTTCTCCATTTAAGCCCGTCATGTGGCATACAAAGGCCTCCCTGCTGCAATACTCCTACCATCTTTTGTACAATGCAGAATCTGTTAATCAAATAGGGACGCTGAAGTATTTCAGAGAGAAATATAGCAGAAAGAATGCCACTCCAAGTAGAGTATTAGATTCCTTTGATGGAAGTGAAGAGCTGTTTCTCAACGTTGGCAGAGCTTATATAGTTACTGCTGCATTGAAATTCTTTGGTATGGAATCGATGAATGATAAACCGCATGAATATGAATTTCCTAAGAACCTTGTTCATGCAAGTGATGAAGAAAAACAGAAATATTTTGATAATGTTCTTGGAAAATTCTTGGATGAATTTTTAATCCAGAAAGCTTTATATGTTCCATCTGAAGATGACTTTGTAAGAAATTATGGATTGTGCAGTATTTTCCTTGCAGTTCTAGTTTTGCAGTTGAAAGATACTGCTAAAGAGGGTGATGGCGAGAGAAATTTGGTGAACCAGAAGATGTTGCTATCTATCTTTAAATCTTTGGGAGCATACAGTAAATATGCAATTGAAATGTTTACCAGTATTGCTCAAATGGAGAGTCTGTTAACACCAAGACTCGCAGAAGAATTTAAATGGGGTTTTTTCGTGAACTGGCGAGGAGGTCCTGGAAACAATATGGAAGATGACCTAGCACAGGAAATAAGTAATAAACTGGGAAAGACTATTGTACAACGTATGGGTGCTAACAAAACAATCCCTTCAATAAGCAAAGTCTGTAAGGCCACTAATGGTATAAAAGAAATTATTGAAAATTTTGATGCAGCCTCAGATATCCATGAAACATCTGTACAACATGGAAAAAAAGACTCGATAGCCGAAGAAAAGGAAATGATTGCAGACCTGTTAAAGCTTGATCCTTTTAATCACACACCTGGTAGAATCCATAGCAGTTTCCCTGACATCAAACGTACACCACTAAAGTACTTGAATATTCAAGAATTCCATAGTTGGCTCGAAAAACATAAACAAGAACTTACTTAGTACTTTTATAGGTGATTTGCTTTATAGGACAACAAATTAGAGATGTATAATAAATAGTACTTTTCTAGTTTTAAATTATAAAGAAGCTGTGCATATCTGCTTAAAAATAAATTTCAATTTTGTGTGTTAAAAGCTCAATGATATTGTTGAACATTTTGAATGTGCTGTGTTGCTGCTGGAAATTTCGAAACGCTTTGTCGCCAAAATAAAACATATATAATATACATATCAAATACAATTAAAAATTTATTTATTCACTGGTGGAGCATATTGATTAACCAAACTAAACATTTGACTGGAATAAATAGGATCCCAAATCCCATATTCAACTAAATCACTTTCACTTTCTATTATTTCGATTCCATCTACAATTTTTCTAGCAACAGTTAATTCGATAGGTGGACAGTGAAATAAGGATTCTTTCATGCTTTCATTGAATTCATCGATAATTTTCAATAACTTGTCATGTAAAACAGAACAGCATGATTGGTCACCTATTTTTCTATAACAAAGTTTATTTGGAAGTACTAACTCGACACATGTATTCTGTGAATTCGAGCAATTGCTACAGCATCGATCTTGCTTGGTACAGCTAAATCCAAAATGTTCTAATATGAGCTTCCTAAGACACCCTTTTTCATGGCAGAATTGCTTCATGGCATCTTCCATATGAACAACATTTTTTGCTATATCGTTGTTGTTATAATATAGTTTTGCTTTTGCTTGTAAACCTGATCTTCCTGCTCTCCCAATCTCTTGTATGTAACTTTCCATACTTGATGGTGGACCTATATGTATGATATCATTCAAATATGGGGCATTCACACCCATTCCTAATGCTGTTGTGGCAAAGATAACACGTATACGAGAATTAACTTTGCATATTTCTTTTATAATGCAGCTTTTAACTTTTCTTGTGGCAGGTGCGTGGTATTGAGCAAATAACCTGGCTTCTGGAACATATTCATTGCCACAAAAAGGATCTTTAATAAATTTTTCAAACAACCGAAAAGCATAACCACATTTTTGTAGTTTCATGTAGATAACTGTCATAGGGTATTGATCTCGTAGTGCATCTAATTTTCTTGCAATTGGTATTAAAATTTCATCATATGACTTATTCCCTTGACTAGAAGAAAGTCTAACCATTTTTTCGATAAAAATATTGGTTCGATTTGGTGTAACTCTAACTAACTGAGCCTGTTTAAGTAATAGAACCTTTCTTAAATGATCAATAGCAGATGGTGGTGCTGTTGCTGTCAGTGCCACTGTAAGACTTGATGGAAATAATGCCTTCAGTATAGCGAGTCGTGAATAATCTTTGCGAAATTCTTTACCCCTATTAACATGGAGATATATTAAAGGTACAAAGATTAGATCTAGAACTTAAAATATAGTATATATACATTTTTTTCATAGCTTTGTATGTATAATTGTCAATGATCTTAATTCTGAATGACCTTCTTAATTCCAAAGGTGAAAATAAACAAAGATCATGATTATAAAATATAACAGAGTAGAATTATTTGTTTTAGTTTGATCCACAGTGATGTGCAGTGTTTAAAAATGTTTTGGAATTTATGTTCCATAATGTTTGTTGTTCTGAATTAGGAACATATTGACAGTACTATATTATATATTATTATAAAGAGTTTAGATATATCTTTATTTATTTATACATGCATTATGTATATAATATTTATGTTTAATGTTAGATGATACCCACAAAGCAAAGATCAATGTTTTTATAATATACCAATGCAGTAAAAAATTTCTAATGACAATATAATTTAAATTTCTTACCACGACTCAATGCAATGTGCTTCATCAATAACTACAGCCACAACATTATCTTGATATACTTGGCTCCGAAATAGTTTTAAAGTATTTTCATTAAGAGCTCCCTCTGGATGACAGAAAACAATTTTAGCTCTTCCTTCCAGAATCAACGGGGAAAATGTTATATCATTTTCTTCCTCATTATCACTACAGCTAACTTCTGAAAAAATATCATCTGTAACAAATTCTCTTCCTGCATTACTCTTCAGCATATCACAAGGAATACCAATCTTGTTTAAAAAATTCATCTGGTTTTCAATGATCGAATTTAGGGGACTAATAACGATAACTATGTTGGAAATATTTCTACTTGGTAAAAAGCTAGGAAGCAACTGATAAATCAAAGATTTCCCATAACCAGTTGGTAAAACAGCAATAACATCTCTTTCAAATAACAAATGTTCAAAACAAACAATTTGTTTAGGTTTGAAGCAAATATTATCAAGGTTGCACGATAACAAAGCAAGTTGCAGCCTTTCAAAAAGCTTCACAACATTTTCCATGTTTATTAATTCGTGAACCTTTCTCTTCTGATCTTTCTGTTTGAAACTAAGGTTCGCCGTCTACTTAGTATTTTTCACATAATTTATGCAGAACTTGCTTACTTGAAAAAGCAACTATGAAAATGTGGGGCTTACTGAGGCAAATATTGCATAAATTAAAATCAACACTTATACTGTTGATTTTGAGCAGCCGGGACCAGGGTCTTCTTCGCCGCCATCCGTATATCGAAAAGGCAAGAAACCCTGGGTTCGAGGTTGATGTTTTATAAGCTCTGGATACGCACAGCTCAGCTCAGTTTCCTGTTCAGCTCCAACAGCCAAGGATGTGTCTGTCTACTCTCTGCCTGCATCATTTGAAGTTTGATGTTTCTCTAGCTATTTTAGCATATTTACTTGTATAGTTTTTAGCTGATTAGGAATTATTTACGATAACAAATAGGAAACTTATCTTGGTGGTCTGTAAATTTTAACTGCTTTCAGTTGTGTTTCCAATTTTAGTAAGTTTGGATCACATATTTTCATAATCAAAATCTTTGTTTACTATTGAGAAGTCTTTTCGTAATTAGGAAGATTGACCGTATGTATTGAAAGACTTACGTAAGCACTGTGATATCTGAAAGAATCTATATAAATTCAACGACGTGTCTACGTGCCCGGCAGCCGGTCAGGAATTTTGAAAACTATATGCCCGGCAGATTCAACTCCGATTCCAGTCAACAAATTTGAAAAACTGATACCCGGCAGTATATCTCTAATTCCTATTTCATGTTGTGCCGGGCAAAAAATAAAATTAGATGCCCGGTAATGTCCATTATTATGATTTCATGTTTTGTTCCAGGCAAATAATGATTAAAAGCACTCTCTAAAAAAATATAATCAAAATATTTCAACACTAACTATTTTTTTAAAAACTCTCATAGTCGACTCAGATTAATCTTTTTCATTATAGCAGGTAGTTTGTTGTCTTTTTATTTTCCATTATTCTTTTTCCGTTGTTCTATTCTTCTTCTTCTTCGTGTAATTGCGAAAGAATCACATTTCGATTTTTTAAAATTCCTACACGTGCAGGTTACTATAGTCTGTTCAAAAAATATGTGCACTAATTTCAGTTACCATGTGGAAACCAGATTTAACAAATTACATAAATTCCCTTGAGCCTGGTTTTTATATAAAAGCTGAAATCAGTGCATATAATTTATGAACAGACTTTATAATGTATTATTACGTCAATATCGTGTTACTTTCTAAACTTTGATTACGACTTCAATTACGGTAGCAGCGAAGCGAATACCGTATTAAAACACCCTTGAACTCCTCCTCCTCCTCCTCCTACTACTACTACTACTACTACCGACCAAAATGGCAGTTTAGCCTGTGCAGCTTACCAATGTCGCTTCCGAAACTGCGTAAATTGCAACTAAAGAACGGAGGCTAATAATTTTTATAACTATCAAAACATTCTTTATACGTTCTTTTAGTATTTTACCATAGATTCGCCATTAAATAAACATTTTCCTATTAAAAACACGGTGGGGAACTTTAGTTGCACCTAATTTGAAACACGGTTAAAATAAACTTAAGCTTTGGTTTTGGAACGTCGAAGTTCGAAGCTCTCTTCTTATCGAACTTAAACCTTTTAAAAGCATTTTACATTTTTTTATATTTTGTACGTGTGTATTTGGTTTGCTTGTCTACAAAAATGTCTTGGATTAAAGTTGGAAACGGTTTTACTTCGTTTCTTATATTTTTAGATGACGTTTGTTTTTTTTTCTTTTCGGTCTTACAGCTTTATAAAAAAAACTCTGATATAAAAAAAAACATAGTTTCGTGTATTGTGCATATTTCTTTTGTTTGTATCAAATAGTTTTCTGGTGGTTTTAGTTAAGCCCTGTTTACACTTTTTCAAATGAAAATTGCCTTAATTTAAGCCTAAGAGATAAACAAAGTTCGACAAAGCTTCATGGGGCTTTCAGACTAATTAATTTAGAATCTTTTTATTTTTGTACATTGCGAGTTGAAATGCTGCTACCGTTTTGTGCCATTATGGCTCTTGTTAAGGATTAAGGAGAAGTAGGACCAGAAAATGGTGAGAGCCAACAGTATTACCATTTTCAAGATAACAACCAGGTGAAAAAGATCGGACACTATTGGAGTGTGTGGTGAGCCGCTTTAAAGCCAATGAAGCAGTACAAGGAGCCTTGCTCTTTAAATCAGAAGATGTCAAAAGCGCAATGGATACACGTTTTTTTTTTTATAAGGAACCTTTGTGGTGGGGCTGAGGCTGAAGTTCTTTATTTTTTTAAAGAGTTTGAGCCTCACAGTTCCTTAATTAGTTCCTTATTTTTTAAGCTATCTTTTTTACGAAAAAATTCTTTGTTTTTACACAGAAAATGTATAGACACTAATTTTTGAAGATAAGGATATCGATAGAGATTATCAAGATGAGCTTGTGGGTAAACGCGTCAAAGGACATTACGAAAATGGTTGGTTTTATGGAACTATTGACTATTTCCACAAGGTCTTAGAAGAATATAAAGTCACATAGACTAACAACACCACAGACTTTATCCGTAAAGCTGATATAGACGACATTGATTTAATTCTTTGCAACTGACCATTGATAATTTGCGTTGTGCATAATTTATAAACTTGCAAACTACTTGAGTTTGCAGCCTTTTTGGTATAGATTTTCTTGTGTTTAGTTTTTATTAGTTTTATTGATATAAAAAAGAAAGTTCTTTAGTGTTTCTTATATTTGAACTCTTATTTCAGCCTGGTTAGTTCCTTAAGAATTCCTTATTTTTAGAGACTTTTTCAGCCTCAAGTTCCTTATAAAGGTGTTCCTTATAAAAAAAAAAACGTGTATTCCAGATACGGTCAGGGATGCGCATAAGATTGACATCAATCGCATCGAAAAATATTTTGAGAGAACTAAGCAAGCTAGCCAAAAAGAAATTTGCAACAAAGGAATTAGCAAGTGTGATGAAAGTGTGGCATGTGATCGATGCTTGAAATGGTGCCATTATAATGCCGAAAACAACTTTTGACAAATTGCTGACCGGCTACCGGGCATGTAGACACGTCGTAAATTCAATGTTATTTTGTTCATGAAGTTTATTGACAGTTGATGTAAGATTTTGTGTCAGTTATGATTTCCTAAAATGCCCTTGGGTGTACGCGTAATTAAAAATTTAATGTTTTTTAAGTTTCTGTATAAATCTTTATAATCTTTTCATTAAATTTAGTTCAGCTAATGCATGTTTGTTAATTAAAAAGATGGCAATGGCATATTGTTAATGAAACTGAAGCACAAATTTCTGTTTTCAGTTATGTATGTTGATTTTGTGTGTATTTCTGGATATATTTTGCATGATCAAAATCTATGTTGTCCTCTTTTTGCTTGTGATTCAGGAATTCTGTTAGTAAGATTGACTAGACATATATATTGACTTCATTATATTAAAGGGATTCCTGCGTCCAAAATGATATTTACAAATATGATAGAGCTGAAAAAGTTGTTTAACAAGTCTTTTTTAAGTATTTGATAACTATTTATAGTTTTTGAGATATTTCGTTTTTAAAATCTTATATTTAATTTATGCAATGCATATTTATGATGTAATAAGATAGTAGCTTACACTTTTCATTGCAATGACTTTAGATATGATTAATATTACATCTTTATAAGTTACTATGAAGTAAGGGCTTCCACTCTGAGTTGATTGATAGAAGAATGAAGTCATAATATTTACTAATTCAGAAGTTATACACACTAAGAAAATACTATCTTATTACATCATAATTATGCGTTGCATAATTTCATGACTTTTAAATCGAAATATCTGCCCAAGGAAACAGAATTTCCAAAAACTGTAAAAAGAGTTATTCAACAACTTTGCGAGTTCTATCATCCCTTGAAATATCATTTTGGACGCAGGAATCCCTTTTAATTTTGTGTGTGCCTTTACATGAAAACTACCAAAACATTCTTTATATAAGTATTTTAGTGTTTTGCCACTTATTCACAAAAAACGGACATTTCTCCCACTAAAAACACAGTGGAGAACTTCAGCTGCACCAAATTCAAAGCAACGCTTGTAATAATCTTATGATTTTAAAAGTTCGTTGTTGGTAAACATCTTGTGCTTCGAAGCTCTCTTGCTGTTAGGAAAATTTATCGAAGTCGTTCATGAACTTTTTAAAAGCTATATTTTTAAATGCTTAGTAGCTAGATTAGGTAGGTAGATACGTAGTTAGTTCTAAACAAAGTATTTCTAATGAGTTTTTCGCTTTTGTTTCTTAATTTGTTTTTTCGAAAAAGTTTTTTTTTTCTTTTCGCTCTTATACATTGTTTCTTTTTTTTAAAAAAAACTGTCATATAAAATTTGTAGCCATGGTTACGATTCACACCTTGTGCATTCTTTTCTTTGTTGTTTTTAGTTAAGTCCTATTTACACTTTTTAAAAGGTAAATCATCCCTGGAAATGAACAAAAGTTGACAAACTTTCTAGCGGGATTAACTATTATAGTTCTATTTTTGTTTTATCTATTTTTGATCTATAGTATATATCAGTTATGCTTTCATTACGGAAGCCGAGGAAGGCCAATCTGAATTTCTCGATAAAATCTCAATTTCAAAGTTCAAATCTTAATTTCAAAGTTCAAATCCACATTTCAAAGTTCAAATCCGAATTTCAAAGTTCAAATCCGAATTTCAAAGTGTAAATCTTAATTTCAAAGTTCAAATCCACATTTCAAAATTTAAACCCGAATTTTGAAATTTAAACAATCTAGACATACAAAGTAGACATCCTGGTGTCAATCAAAGAAGGAAAATCATACGCGAATACAGATTTGAGCGGCGAATGTCTTCACCGTAATGATTTTTTGACGATTTTACGTTCTGGCTCAAAAATAGAGTAATGCATAAATTCAGGTGAACCATTGTAGACAAATGAATACAAAATACGTGCATAACGTGTATTTTGACATTAAAATTTACTGTAAATCGTTGTCATTTCCAACGACTCCAACCAATACTCGACATTCAATCAGCAGGTCTCTTGTCAATTTAAGTAAAATAGACCTTTTTCGACCCTTCCCCTATTCTCTTTCAAATTTCATGATACGCATTTGTCGAGGGAACGTAAACATTCTGCACATCAAAGTAAAGCCTTATTTACAAAATAACGCTGCTATCTTGAAAAGTTTCCCAGTAAACCAAGCCGTTCAGCTTCTCGTTGCTTTTACAAAAGAAGAAAATCTTGGCGAATTTATTTGTTTGTTCATTGTAAAAAAGGTTTATCTACAGACTGTGATTATATCAGTTATTTCTTAAAATTGTCAGTCCGCGGTCTGTAAAATCTTAAGAGAATGAGGTAAGAGTAAATCTGTCATGGCGAAAACTCGCAACAACGATTTCTCAGCCATATTGTTTGTAAATATGTAATCCCGATTACCGATTTCCTATAATCCGAATTTGAAAATAAAAATGTGGATTTGCACTTTAAAACGGATTTTAGATTTTGAAATGTAGATTTAAACTTTGAAATGTAGATTTGAACTTTGAAATGTAGATTTGAACTTTGAAATATAGATTTAAACTTTGAAAATCGGTTTTTACCATTGAAATTGAGATTTTATCGGAAAATTTGGATTGGCCATTTTCGGCTTCCGTATTTCATGGATTCCTAGGGAGTGTATGATAAAAAATGTGATGTTGTATTGTAGAAGCCATTCAATCTTCAAATTTGAAGAATATCACTAGTCTTTCATTTTTCATGCTTCAGCTAGTTTCGCAGGAATCCTTATGCCTGTCAGGGCATCTTGTTCATTTTTCATGGTTTAGCTGATTTTGCAGAAATCCTTATGCCTGTAAGGGAATCTTGTTTTCATTAGCATGGTGGGCGCATAAGACTTACTGTTAAAAACGTCTGGTGGAGACAATACATCTTTAACAGTTGAAGTACAAACTCACAAAAGCGACAAATCGCTTGATCACAGCGAGAAGCAGATATAAACAATATGCCTGAAATGGTCGCTGCCTTTGCTTTATACTCATATCAAAATAACGGAATTAAAATTGATCACATTGTGAGAAATGATAGTAACTGGTTCAAATGCTGTGATAGAAAGTTTAATTTAAATTTTTAAATTTATTAAAAATGAAGTGAGAAGAGATCGTTAACAGAAGAGGTCTGGTTTTTTGTTTGTTGTTTTTGTGATGACGCAAGCTAATTTCCATTTCACGAAGTATATTTCCCATTCTACACTCGACATACTTGTATGAGCAGCGCAGAAAAAAACAGTATCATCCTCTTACTAACGGGAACGGGCCTTTTTTCCAAAAATTGGAATAATTTATAGCCTTTAATAATAAAAGCAAGCTTCCATTTGAATATTTTCATTTTTCCTGTAAATCAAATGTGATCCTGGTCAAATTTTCTTCTAATCTAACATCATTTCAAACAATTTACGAACCTTATCCTCTGCAATATAATTGTAACCCTCTGCGATCTGATTTTTTCTTGGTGACTTGGTGGTGGAATTCTAATATCTTTCGTAGTTCGCAGGAAAGAGATGGAGTAAAAAATTATTATGAAAGTAAAAAAAAAAAGAAAAGAAAAGAAAATATGTTTTATTTCTCTTTTTTGCGTCTATCCAATGAATATTTCCTCTAATTGCCCCCACAGCGAGCGTAAGCGAGCGAGGAGGCATGGTAGTTTCACGAGTTAGGCGAAAGTCAATTTTCGACTTTGTTCATCATCATCGTCATCCTCATTATCATCATCTTTCAACTTTTCGTGTTGATGTTACACGGTGGTATATAATTATCAGATTACTTTGCTTTTTTCCCGTTTCAAAGCATGGTACTGTAAGTGGGAGACAGAATGTTTTTTCGTATCTCCTAATTTTCCTGATCTCATCCTAAAATTGTTTTAGACGTCCACGTCTAAGCAATTTTAGTGGGAGTGGGAAGAAGGGAGTGGTGGAGTGGTGGTGGAAAAGGAAGCGAGAAAGGCCTAAGGATTAAGTGAAATGGGTGGGGAATGACTTTTACGGAAAGGTAGTATATGTAAAGACTGAAGGTGGCGGGGAAAAAGGTTCATCACATTGACTCCAGGCAAAAAAACATTTGTGGATGTTGTTAATAAAGTCATTGAACAGTTTTACGCAGATGGAAATGAAGCAGAAGATAAATTGGAAACAAAACTACGAAACAAATTGGGTGAAGATCTTGATTACTTAGAAACACTTCAAAATTGCAGGGAATGAACTGAGTTTTACGCCTCAAAATGTGCTTTTACACTAATCACAGGTGATGATGATAGGTGCAATGCAAATGTTATTAGTGACATTTCCAGTGATTCTGATGCTGACGATCTAATGGATGACTTGGTAAATTCAACACCAAAACGTTTGAAAAAAGGAAAACTGATAAGCAACCAGAATTTCCTGAAACGTTTCTGCAATTTAATAATTTCGATAGGTTCAAGCTTGAAACATTTCGTGAAGGCATAGGAATGCATATTGCTTTATTAACTGCCATTTTGAAGAGTATTCGTCACTTTTTAATTAGAATATATACAGTATATCTCGTTAAGCCAGATAAATTTTCCTGTGTTCCTTTCGGTCAAAAGTATACCTCACAGTCAGACTTTTCTGTAATTCTGTAATTCTAAAATGTTTATATAACTGAAGATTAATGTTTATTTATAATGGTATTTGAATGGCGTCAAAAGGGGGTAAATGAAATCTGCAACGTCGCAGTTTTACTGAAAAATACAAGATTTTAAAATATCAGACTGATCCATGCTACGAGAACCAACCCAATACCCATGCGTTTGATTTCACCTTTCACAGTTTCTAAGGTTATTTAAGGGCAAAAAATCAACTTCCTTTGAAGTTCGTGACCCGATGGATTGAACCATGATGTCATTGAAATCTTAACTTCACAAATGTTTTCAAATCTGAAAATTCAGATTGACACTATCCATTTCCCGACTATGACACAGTTTTTTTATTATGCAATACGTTGCTCCCGACGCTTTGAAATATGCGCTGTTCTAGATCACAAAAGAAATTGTACTGTGCTATTGCAACAACCCAATGTAACAGATCACGAATATGTGGGATCAGTTTCATCATAAAATTCCGTTTAACTAGTACTACAGGCAATTCTTTTTTAATAATGACACCAATCAAATGACAGTTGCATGTTCATGATTTCAGATAAGGCAGCATGGTCACGACAACTTTACTGGCATTTATAGTAGGTAAGTGAAAAGTCCTTCAATTTCTTCGCTAGATCATGGAGGTATAAAACAGAAGGAGAACGAACTCAAAATCTGCTATTGTACTATCCGTGATGCGCTGCATTGTTTAAGTCCTCAGTGTGTAATAACATATAATTGCTATCATCTTGCATAATTTTTATAATTTTGGCGTTCTTGCGTGAAAATTTCGTTCATATCAATTCTCCAATGTGATTAAAGATCGTTAGGGTAAAGTTCTTAGCATACATAATCTGTAGGAATTGGGAGAATTATGCAAAAACGTCACAAATATGCAACGAAAACATTGCAACTTTAGGTCTATATATCTCGTGATCCCCTCAAGCAGTTTCGCCGAGCTTCAGTTTTTGAAGAGAGAATAATCCTAAGTTTTTGCACGTACCGCGGCACTATCGAGGCGCATTTAAGTCAGAAGATATGTAGATTGGAACTTATACATGAACTACGCGATATCTTCAACTCTGTATAAAAACATAGATTTTCATTTGTTTCTCAAGGAAGCTTTAGGTTTAATAATCTGCTTGTCACTATGCAGCAAGTTGATCCGTTGTTATAATGGATGATATTTGGTTTTTAAATTGTCGTTAATTTTTAAAAAAGTATTCGTTTCACCGACAACCAGCCGAAAGCGCATCACGGATGACATCAAAGTGATACCGCAATGAATAGAATAGTCATTATCTGAATAATAGAAAAATAAGAGTTCGTTCTCCTTCTGTTTTATACCTCCATGGCTAGATCTATTATTTATGATTTACCCAATGAAGATCGGAGAAGCGTGAATTTTAATCATACTTACCACAGAACTCGTAATGCAAGCAGTCATGTGAAGAGCGTTTTAAATATCGTTCATTATATTTTGTAGGATCACAAATTTTCGGAGTAAATAGTGGATTGGCAGTGCATGATAGCAAAAAATTATGGAATAGTAAAATTATTCTCTATGAAATTCAAACGCGCAGTAAGTATTAACCTTACCGAAAACCATTTTAAACCCGATTCTACCTCATTTTGAACTACTTTATTTGTTTAGTTTGGAATGCAAGTGCAATAGAAGAAGCCATAAAATACTTCAATCAACTGTCATGTGTTCAATGGAAGAGAAGAAGCAAAGAAGATGGTGGACGTCCTTATGTGGTTTTTCGACCAGATACCGTGTGAGTTAATACGAGGTCTGGAGACGAACATGTTCATGCATGTTCCTGTTGTTTAGGGAATCGCGAAAAATAGTTTGTTGCAGCAATGGAAAGTTTTTAATTCCATCTTATCTTCATGATGATGTCAAAGTTTAAGATGATCATGTCATTTGCAAACCGCAACTTTTTCATCTACAACTGACAGCAGTAATTGCGTCAATTTGATCACTACTACTTGCTGTCACGTGACTTTGGAGAACACAAGACGTATGAACCAGTTGGTATAAGCCTATTCAGGTTCAGCCAAAAAAGAGCCCAGCGTTATCATACTTCCTTTAAGTCTTACTCGCACGTTTTTCTTTTCTACTTTAAATGACCTCCGCGAACTCCAGCTATGCTTATGGTTGGTGCCACACAGGGCTTTCAATGATTGTCACATAAGCTAAAATTTATGATGATAGTTTAGTGAGAGAATGACACTCGCTACTCTTTATTTGCATAGATGCAGGTCGGAAGTCGGACGGTCAGATAGTGCCATAAATGGTCAAGAAATATTTATTGGACCAGAATGTAGCAGTAGACCAATCATACTACACGAAATGTACCACGTGATGGGGTTTTATCATGAAATGAAGCGGTTTGATAGAGACCAATATATAGAGATCCTCTGGCATAATATCATCCCTGGTAAGTGACAAGGGATTCACCGTGTTTCCAAAATGCATCAAATGATAATGATTTTACACTGCAGATGTTTTCAGTTTCAAAAACCATTATAGGTTACGAGAAGTACTTCAGAAAACTTTCTCGAGAAAAAACATATTTTTTACTACAAGATTATGACGTCACAAGTGTGATGCATTATGGTCCATTTGCCTACTCCAGACAAGAAAACAAGAAAACAATAGTTCCGATCGCGATGTATGGTGCCACTGCAAAACCAAATCCGCTAAACTTAAAAGATATAGAAAATGTGAATCTACTTTATGACTGTACGCCAGGTACGTATTTGCTACTTTTTGACTGTACGCAAACTTTCAAAGTTGAAAAGTCAAAGTTGAAGAAGTGTCACTACAATTACGCTTGTTATTTTGTTGTCAGAATATTGTCGTAACTATTTTGGTTAACCTACAGAATGCCTGATTAAATATTATCGTATGGACGATAAAAGAGGTCACGTGGTCACGTTGGTGCAATGGTGTTAATCTGTTTACATTTCAGGAGCCAAAATCAATAATTGGTCCTCGTGGTCCTCGTTCACTTCTTGTGATGACCTGTGTATAAAGAAGCGTTCTCGCTTTTGTTATACAGTTGCCAATAACAACAACATCTGCAGTAATAGCCTTTTAGGTGATCATCATCTGGAAGAACAGACATGTACTGAAGAAGAATGCGAACGTAAGAATGAAAAGCAAACATTTCATTATACGCCCTTTACCACAAAATTTTAAAGAACCTTCTTAACTTGGAAATTAGCCCTACCATTTGTTTATGCTATTAAAATTTTGGATTTCAAGAATATTTACATTATTCCCTCAGAAAACTTCCTCCTAACATTCGTCGTTTCACTAAAATTTGACGTGATATTTTCCGAAAACTCTTAAACAGTTCAAGGTCAAGAAGCAAAATTATCACTGAACTAATTGAGGAAATCCAAAACAACGCTTTTTGAAAGCAGTTATAAAAAAAACTTTTAGTCAACTAAAATTAAACGCTTTTATCCTTGTTAGGGTTCAGAGCCTCCAACCTTAGCCGTGGCCCCTCCTGGAAAGCAGATGCAATAGCAACTTGTTTTGTTCATCCCTTCTGTTTTGGTTGCTAGGAGATGGTTGGTGGTCTCGGTGGTCTGTGTGGAGTTCATGTGGCGTTGTGTGCGGCTACGGCACTCAACAACGACATAGAGAATGCAACGACCCATCGCCTAGAATGAATGGTAAAAACTGTACAGGACTGACAGTGGAAAAGAAAAGATGTAAACGAGGAGCCTGCAACCGAGGTTGGTTAGAAGAAATCTAGTTTAAGAAAAGTCTGAAAGCTGTGTTCCAAACAACCAGCTGGTTGTTGTTGTTGTAGGGAAATACGATTGCGAATTTGATAACGATGGCTACTGTTCATGGAAGTTAGATAATGCATGGCGAAGAACATATGCTGGATCAAAGTCTGGTCCTTTAAATGATGTTTCTTTCGGAACTGGTGCGTGTTTTTGATTTTTGGTTTTATACATTAAAAATAACATTGTTCAGATGAACCCAGGGCTTTTCTCTTCTCGAGAAATTTTGATGACCACGGGTAAACTAGTTGCGGATTATAAACAAAATGCTGAGTTTACTTTCTCTTTTATTTACCAAGTATTTTTGTCGTGTATTGTTGACATTTGTCGAGATCATAATCAATTTCACTTCAATGTATCTTCCTCATCAGACTCTATGATTGGCTTTTCATTAACATTCTATAAAACGTCCCTATAAACGCCTTGCTGTCCTTTAGGATACTACCTTCTACTTCGTGATAAAACGTCTGGGACATTGAGTCTGCAACTGACGAATGAGTTTTACGGATGTGTCACTTTCTATGTCAACGTTGCCATGGAGACATATCAAGGGGATGCGTTTGTTTTGATAACATTCTTGGATGAGACAGAAACAACTTGGTGGCTTGATACGTCCAACGTGACCAACTGGTCTGGTGTAAGCGTAGCACTAACTGACAAACCCTTAAGCAAGGTAGAAGTTGATGCAAAAATTTTCCCATTTCTTGCTTTTTTTGTAAAATACCAGTTAACTCTGCACGATATAAGCAGACTCTTTCACGCATGCGTGTAAAGTTCTTTCACTAAGGCGTTGGAAGATTTCCAATTGTTTTGGGGATTATCATTGACATGAAGTTTGTCAGCGTTCTGTTTCTAGATTTCCATCAGTGCAAATTTGACTACAGGGTATTTGGCAATCGATGATATATTTTTTCATAAAGCTACTTGTATCAATTCTAGAGGTAAATTAAAAGATATACCTCAAAGTCATCTAAAATGTCCTGAAATGTTACTTCCTCTTGTTGCTTTCTTGAAACGTTTTTGCATACAACTTCTTCTATCATAGTTATCAGATACCATCAAGCGTATTCAACAACATCTCCGCCACCGCCAACAACAACGACAATAACAACAACAACAACAACAACAACAACAACAACAACAGCAGAATCTATCGAGCAAACAGTTGCTGTGAAAAGCACGAGGACCACGAGGACCAGAGACGAACAAGCGAAGGAAATAAATACTACGATATCAAATTATCTTTCAACTTTTAATATTTTCCAGACTGTCAACACTAAACGCACGAAAGCCTTCCAAAAATCATCATGTTCTCGTGTAAACTTTCACATGTCGACACTGGTGTTCATTCTTTTTAGTTTGTATTTATGACAATGTAAATATCTATGCTCTCTTGTAAATATAATATAAAACTTGTTCAATAATGAACGTCGATATGATTGTGCAGTCGTCAGAAAAATTTGCTTACACTAAGCAAACCAAACAATATAAAAATATATACAAGATTGTGAACAACATATTGAAGTAATATTTCATATCAGTTCCTTTGTATTTGTTTCTTGCCAATTTGTCACTCCAATCCTTAGATAGTTAGATGAGATATTCTTTACTTTGTGTAATAGCTCTGTTGTTGCTGTATCAAAATGCAAATATCTTCACAAATGAGCTTTGGGAAGAGAAAAAATTGATGGCCACTATGTGATGTTTTAAGTTTTGCAAGTTTGTTTGTAGATCAAGAAACTCGTTATGACCCAATAACAGTTTGTTTTTTTGTTGTTTTTTTTAAATCACTCGCCCCACTCAAGCCCGAAGCCACTACAAGGAGTGGGGCTACATATTCCGGATGTTCATCATAGCGTTAATGTCCCCGACTAGCCTTCATTTCCCCCGAAATACATCAGGGAATCTAGTTGCAGTACCTCCAGGAGTCGTGACTTTTTCAACACTCGACCTCAGCGGGGTTTAAGCTCAACGCTACTGTATAACAGTTAACTCACTCTCGTTATCTCCAGCATGCGCTAGTGAGAGTTTGAGTCTGTAAATCAGTTGATCTTTCGACCATCCATATTGACTTGGGTTGGATTCTAATGGCGTGAATCCTAACTTTCGTTAGATCATTTTAGACTTAATTTAAATTTTCTTTGAAAAAAGAAA
The DNA here is from genome assembly GCA_027922465.2 of Turritopsis dohrnii. Taxonomy (NCBI): domain Eukaryota; kingdom Metazoa; phylum Cnidaria; class Hydrozoa; order Anthoathecata; family Oceaniidae; genus Turritopsis; species Turritopsis dohrnii. The sequence continues at coordinate 255,575 of BQMF02000378.1, read as the reverse complement.
AGCGCAGATTAGTAGCTATACAGAATAAAAATATTTGTCAAGAAAGAAGATTTTTTTCGTTTTTGTTGTTGGTTATCGTCAGACTGTCATCAAACTTGTCACCCTCACGCCAGTTATTGGCGCCTCGCTTTTAAAAAGCGTCTTAAAAAAGCTTTTCGTAAACTGGATTGGTATTTCGGAAATCCGATTTGGAATAGCTGTTGAATGAATCACTTTTCCAGATAATTTCTTCATGAGGAATATTTCAATAAACAAAATTCCTGTTTGCTTCATTAGTAATTAGTTATTTTTAAATATTCTCTCTTCGACCTTTTTATTTCGTGAATGTTTTTGTTGTTCTTTGGTAAGATAAACTACAAGGTGTTGGCCAAATGTCCACCATTTCAATATGTGCTAATCAATTTCGGAACAATATCTTAGAGACTGTTTGTAATATACAATATCTCTCAACGTCTCTTCACATCGGTTTTGTGTGAGTCAAAAAAGATTTTTTAAACTTTGTCGGAAACTTTTTCATTTCAATAACGACACGTTGGAAAAATCTTCAATGATTTGAAAGCTCGCAACTTGCACATTTGAGGGCAAAATATTTCTAAAAAACATATGAGCAAGGAATTAACCGCCTACAACATCAAATTAAGTTGAAAAGAATTTTTTTTTTGTTGCCAAAAATGAAGCAACACTCCTCCTTGGGTGATTTACTTTACATTAGCGATACAGGTTATCATTTGAAATTACATTAATTTCCATGCTTTCCATAATTTCAATAAGCATTTTTAAAGCTGTGTATGTGGAACTAATCTTTTAATTCAATTTTCTTTATAGTTCCAAGTTATTTGTTATTTTGATATACTTATGACTTATTTTTATCCGATATTACTTTCTTTACCTCCACCATTCCTGGAACATGTTTCACAATTCATAAAACCGTCTTCTTCTGATCCGTTCGTGTTTTCTATTTTTCGACAATGGAGCGTCTGCCCAACTTAGAAGCTTATTTTGATAACCAAACAATAAACTCTATTCTGTTAATCAGTCGAAATCTATTTAATTAAAGCCCAGATGGAGTTAACCAATTTCTCCCATATGTCTCCTCCTGTTAACTTTCAAAATAATGTACGGATTCTTCGTAATAACAAGTCTAAACCAGGGGTAGCTAAAACGTGCTTTGTCTTTTTTTTATCCTTCATTACTTTTTATGAAAGTTTTCCAAAACAAAAAGGATTTTTCTTTTTTTCCTTTTTATTTTTTTCGATAAATAATTCTCTTGCTTTTTTTCATTTCTTTTTTATGCTTTTACCATCTGGTCTTGAAAATTAACATAAATAATGTCAGTCTTGAGTTTTCACTTTCCATTGACGCAACGAGTCCTGAGGTGCATTATCACCAAGATTTTGAAAAGAAAGGTTTAGAGTAATTTACATTCAACGGTGAACGAGATCGACTTCGTTTATTAAACGTACAAAGACAGGATTACACGGATGTTAGGAAGCAAAAAGACATTTCTAATTACATTATCGAAAGAGCAAAGAAAAGGAAATAAATCAAAATGAAAAGATGAAAATAGATTTGATAGAAACTTTTTAACTTTGTTCTTTTTCTGAAATACACGCCTACTTGGCTCGAACACGCTCTATTCCTAAAATTGGTTTGTTGTTGAACTTGTTGGAGAGAATGCCGAAGGTTTTTCTGATCAAGAAAAATCTAAGTATCTCTACAAAAAGTAAGTAAATTTTCGTTCTGCATTTTTATGATTTTCTGATATTTGGTTGCCATGACAGCACTGCTCTCAACAAAAATACCTCCACTTCATACTCTGGAAAATACTCCCCGTGTATCTTTAATTCGAAGCTCAACCAATACCGTCCTTTTCTTTTTTAGAGGCAGTGAATTTTCGCCGCTATGTTCAGTATGATTCGTACCCTTACGCTGTTCAACTATCACATGCTGATAACGAACAATCGGTATATGACTTTTATGAAAGCAACATCCATAACGAAATCCTTTCGAGACATGACGAAATCCTTTCGAGAAAAAATCACATGAAACTGACTTATGACGACAACAAAAGTGATTACAGTGATACATCACCGTGTAGTGTGGAAAGTTTGTCACAATTCGATTTTTATTCAAATAGTTTGGTACAGGCATTGCCATGCACATGTTGCATCGATCAATGTATTACAGGGACGGCTCGAAATATAAATTTCGATGATCATAATGAACCGAAAAAGAAACAAGCATCCCACCTTGATGAAAAACCATTTATTTGTAGTGTCTGTGGCAAGGGATTTAGACTGTCAAGCACGTTATGTAGACACAAAATAATTCATACCGCTCAGCGTCCCCACAAATGCCACGTTTGCCAAAAGTCATTTAATCGCTCCTCCACACTAAAAACACATTTACGAACGCACAACAAGCTCAAAGAATTCGTATGCAACGTCTGCGGGAAAGGATTTCACCAAAAAGGAAATTTACGCAACCATATTCTCATTCACACTGGCGAAAAACCTCATACATGTAAAATTTGCATGAAATCTTTCAACAAGTTGTCCAACCTGAAATTCCACATGCATAGTCATACCGACCATAAACCATATCGCTGTCGGTTCTGCAAACTATCCATGGCGAGGCGTGGGGAGTTAAAGCAACACATTGCCTCGTATCATCCGAATGAAGCGTAAATATTATGAAATCGTTATTAAATTTCAAATTGCTTTAACTATTTACCTCTCATAGATACTTTTGTCTGACGAAAATCTCTGTAAGTTTTCCTTTTATAGCCAAATTTTGGAATTTCCTTTAAATTCGTTTTTCATACATCGCCGTTTCATCAAGATGAACTAACAGGGAACTTGAGTTTCATCTCGACCCTCGCTGCAATTTTTTGCTTTCGCATCATTTCAAAGGAAAACCAATGTCCCTTCTAGTTTGATAACCTCCTTTAGGCTGCTTACTCCTTAAGATAAAAACATCATCAAAACCAGACGTGCGTATTTCTATAAACATAAGAAGATTTATACTTGTATATAACAAGCATACAGTGGAAAACAATTTTGAAAAAATACTGTTTTCCGTGAGAAAAGGAGCGGAAAGGAGAGAAATCGATAAAAAAAATTATATTTCGAAAAGTCACTCTTCTTTATTATTACACAACTGACCATTTCTTACAAGCACATGTTTAAATTAAAAACGTGGTGGTTTGTTTATGCACGACCACTACTTGTGAGTTAAAATGTTGTGTTTCCGTACGTACAGAAAATTATGAAACTTATATTTCATTCAAGCAGTTCCGAATTACTTAGAAATGGTCCATCCTATACTCTTAAATGAAACTGACTAACTAGCAAACAGAATAAACAAATTTCGGACCTGTCTCTTGTGAAAATAGTTCCTATGTAGGTATTTATGCAGGTTGCAAACATTCTCGTAATATTTCTTGATTTTTCACTTTATCCATTTTGAACAGCTACTTCAATGCATTTCGTAAGTGAAATCTCTCACCTAAAAGTCTACATTCCAAAGGTGTCGTTAGTCAATGTGGTTAGCAATAAACAGCTACCTTTAGCCTCAATAGACATTTTCCGAGTTTCCGTTTAAATGTCAATATTCTCCTTTTTTTAGTAAAAGAATCATGTCAATGTTGAACAAAAATTGAACGAAAATATGAATTGAACGAGTAACTTATTCCTTGTTTGATTTAAGTATCATGGGAAAAATAATTAAAAAATAACCGGGAAGATCTGCTTGGCAATAACAGAAGTGAATCAGTTGAATCAAATGAAACTGGGATAAAGGTCCTGTATATTCGTAAAGACAGTCTGCTGCTTGCATAATCTTTTCTCTTACTCTAGTCAGCCATTTATTTAATAGCTGATCACTCACAGCAATTTAAGCAGAGTTGAAATAAATTCCTAGCTAGTTGTTCATTTTAACAAAGAAAAGTTGTAGACACGTATGAAGCAATTATTTCCAGGTTTAAATTTATCTATTTGTTCAAACCACTACCGTCTCCTTGTTAGAGATGAGAGATGACACTGTGCTGTGGTGATACAAGGTGGTGGTGGTGGTGGTACATTGTGTTTCAAGCGATCAACACTTTGATAAAACTCATGTATGTAGTTTAGGCTTTTATTCTGCTTTGTACACATTCATCCATCTTTTACACATCATAGTTAGACGTTCTAGATAATATAACTGTAGTGTTCAAACAGAACGTTTAACTGTGGTGTGACCAAGGGACGTCTTTTCTTACAGTTAACCATATAAATATTCTTGTCTTTTGGTAGAATTTTATTGGCGATCATGAATTGAAATCACATAGAAGCAAACACGCCCTTCAGAAAACAGAAAATAAAATACGTCCTGAACAATAAGATACGTCCTCCAAAGGCGTTTGCCTTAAATACTTGAATAACAATTACATCAGAAACAACCAATGATTAAAGCTTGTGAACTTTAACATTTTCTGAACTCTCCCAAGCGTGTTTGTAAATTGATTGTATAACGTACATTTTCGACCTTCTCCCTCCCAGTTTCACCTTGCTTGCATGTCAGAAAAAATCAAATAAAAGCAGAAGCAAAAAAAAAAAAAAAAATCAAAAATAAAGTAATAAACAGTCTTTCACGACAGCAAGGGATTCTGGGATTGAAATGGCGTATCGTGATATTGCAATACTGAATAAAAGATAAACTAACATAAAATGTACAATCCCCGTTCTAAAATGAAAACAAACACTTTTTTAAAATACTTCAGGGTAAACAAAATATCAATAAACGATAACAATATTAATAAAAGTAAACATAAAGTTTATATTATATGGGTTCCTTGTTGCATATACTTATTCATATATGTATATTATATATTAATATTCAAAGTTTCCTATAAATAACACCACACTCTTACTAAAAAATTGATTGGTTTCCTGTCAGAAGGAAAGACTTTTCGAAAAGGTCTTTGTTCGTTTTAGTAGTTATTTCTTTATCGGTGACATGTGAAATCCCAACCAATAGGAATTGAAAACATACTTCACACTTCACGATTCTCGAACCTGAGATTTTACATTGATTGGCTGTTCACACTTCACGCTCGTTCTATGAGGGTGTTCAAAAAATGCACTTTCTAAAAACAGTATGTTATATTACGAATATAGATTTGTAATATATTTCCTATCTTTATGTCATCGCTTGGAAATAAACAAGCATAAAGCACCTCTTTAAAAAACTATGTAACTAAAAACTGACGAAATAAAACGTAAAAACGTATTACTCACTTTATATTGTCGTGAATATAATGAAAAAACTAACAAGCACACAAATAAAAGGACTGCATAAAAATATCAATAAATATTTGTCCGAAACACCAACGCTTTTGTAACAAAGTAGATTTAACAACAGTGCAAATCCAGTATCCATTTTTTAAAGTAAATAAATGAGTATATAAGCAAAAGTGCCACTACGCTGCTGATTCAGCAGAAACTGGTAATGTTTTGTTTTTGTTGTTCGGGCAACTAGTTGCTTGGTCATCGTTTTTTGGAACACTTTTATTTATTTACATTGATTTATTTACTTGAATGTTTGCTATAAGTGCCTCGCATCTCTTAAGGGACTTTCCACTCAATATTTTTTGAAAGGTTAACAAAATGTAGATTACAAGCATGAAACAGAAAGTCTGGTACATAGAGAATTTCCAGCTATTCTACTCACAATTAACTCTGCTTTGATTCTTAAAAAAATAACATTAATTTTTTTATCAGGTGAGTGCATACGTACAAAAGATTCTCTGTTCTAACGCCAAATAATATACCTAGAAAAAAAAGGTGTGTGCTATAGAAAAAGTGACCATGGTAAGTGCGTAAGTTTGTGTGGTGCCTTATGACATACAATCAATAATCATAAAATATAAAAACTAAAAAAAAACACTACTATTTTGGTTACACTAACAGCCAAAGAAAGTGCGAGAAATCAAGGGAAAAGTATCATTATGTACAAATAAATACTAACGATTAGTCTCAATGGTTGTCCTATTTTCGAAACCCAAAATTTTTATATCACAACCTTTTCTCAATATTCAAAAGCTCTCTGCAGTACCATCACCATCCCAATGTGTTCAGGGCCTTAAGTGAAACTTTAAAGTGCTCTCAGAAAATTTTAGATTCTATAAATCTCAACTAGTTGTTCTTGAAACTTACTGTGGATTTCTAGTATTGATGGTACTGTGTGTATTCTTGTGGATCAGGATATTCGAAATAGGTGACTGGTGGAGGAGGTGGTACGCCATTGGGCCAAGAAACCTTAGCAACCACACCAGAAACTACTGGTGTTTGTGTAGTAATGGGAACGTACCCAGGAAATGAATTTGTCCCTTCGCCAGCATTTCGACCATTCATTGCAGCTGAAAATAATAATGATTTCAATATTTTTCGAAAGTCGCAATAGTTTTGACAAACACTTATTTCTTTTATAATGATTTATGTAAAATGAATAAGGTAGGAGATTATTAAAAATAAAATGATAGGTCACATGCTCATAGCAGAATGTCAATATGCCTGAAATGGTCGTAAATGAATTAATATGAAGAATTTAAGACTAACAGGCTGATCACATGGAGGTTTTTATCCCGGTAGGGCGGGATGAAAATTACCCCGGGGCAGTTTTTTTGCATAGAATTTTTGTCCCGTCTTACCAGGAGCTATAACGTTATTGTTTATTATATAGAGATTTTAATTACTGTACTCCCTTGAAATATTATTTCGTCCCGATTAGACGGGGTAATTGTGATCATATGAAAAAAAACCACATCGCTTAAGCGAGATCCCGGCTAAACTAAACGAGATCTCAGTTGGTCGGGACAGCGCGATTGTTTTTCATATGATCAGAAAAATAAATCTAGCGAGAATTTAAGAAAAACTAGGATCATGTCTTAATGTCTCGTCTCGCCCTGCCGGGATAAAAAGCTCCATATGACCAGCCCCTAATAATTCTGATAACCTTCAACTTTCAATGCTTGATGCCGAGAAAGTAATGCATAACGAACGAGATGTTACCTGATGGTACACGAACTGGGAATGGTGCAGGAGACAGTTGTGGTGAGCCGGTATTTTCCGAGCCTACACATCAAAAAAGGAAAATTAGAAGATTGGAATTTTTTAGAAGACCTCATTGATTTGTGATTATTTAGCCTTTAAAGAAAAATCCGCTTATGGTTAATACCTATTTGTGATAAAGTGTATTCAGCTGCAAACAGCTTAGCTTCGTCCAAATTTCGACATAATTTTGGAGGTTGGTACGTATTGCCAAGTGGTGGTATAGTTACCTAAATATGAAGTTCTCTGCATTGACCACACAAACTAATCATTTTGCAAAACCAAGAACAGAAATTCACCTTATATAGGAATAGTTGTCCATCGTTTGTAACGGTACTGTGCAAAGTATATATAGGTGCACCCCATTGATTCTTTTGACAAATTTCCTCCAGCACCTAACATGCAGAAAGATAGCCATTCTTAACACTGTGAATTTGCGGGTGGATGTATGGTATCCTGTCGAATATAAGCTCATTTTACCTGCAATGGAGATCTGTTGGATTGTGGCTTTAAGGTGATTGGATTCGTTGGTGATAAGTCCATTCCAGGCAAAATGTCATACAAGTGTTCCTTAAAACAAAATGAATACATTGAGCAAACTATGTCAGTGATAAATTCATTAGAAGAGCTACCTATTGGTTTTGGTTGCATGAAAAAGAAGGATCACCTGCATGTTGCCATGGATATTTCCAGGCGAACCAATAGATGCTTGAAGTATTGGATGAAGTGATGGAAGAAAACCATTTAAAACATACGCCCTCCCGCCAGCAGATCTAGAACCAGCCGCAGTGCGCCCCCTGCCACGAGCTATTGGACGAACACCTACTTGAGCACTGAAGAAAAACAAAGAAATATTTACGAAGTTGTTAAAAGAGAAAAATGTCAAACAGATTTACTTGAATAATATTGATACCCTGGCAGAAGCGTTGGCGGGTACACTAAACCAGGCATTTGATTAAAGGACGGAGACATGCCATTAAATGTAGATAGTTCTTGAGGAAGAACTGGAAATTGTGGATACTGGTTCGCCATTTGCATCAACTTGGCGACCGCTCTTTGTTGCCTGTATTGTTCCTTGTCCACTGGTTTGGCCAATGTCACCTCAACATCAGTACCATCAATAGCTTTTCCTGAGATGAAATTTATTTTTTTTATTTTAACCATGCAGACAGCAACAAACGTCATCATTTCATTCAATCACATCGTTTTCTATCACTCATAAATTTTGTATCTGAAACATCTCTGGGTCAAGAGTACCATGTACAAAAGATGAAAATGCGAACCTTGAATCTTTTCCAGTGCATGCCTCGCGCCTTCTCTCGTAACAAAATGCACAAAACAGTAATCTTTGATCTTCTTCACCCGCTCGACTTCAGCGAAAGATTTGAAAAGATTTTCGATGGTTTCTTCAGTGGTACTCAGTTGCAAGTTTCGCACATACAACACTCGAACCTAAAATTATTTATTTATTTATTTATTTATTTGGTATTGTTTTACGTGGCTAGCCTCACTAAGTTGCTACTGCATCTGCTTTCCAAGAGGGGCCACGGCTTAGGTTGGAGGCTCCGAAGTATTTGACACTCTCATGAGTGACACAAACCCAATCAAGGGCCTGTGCTCTTCTGGATGACCTTCTGCAACACCCGATGTATCATCTACCCAATTTCCCTCACATGGCATGGGTCGACCCGGCGCTATGGTACACTCACTCGCGCATGGTGAATCGCCGCCAAGGGGAATTGAACCCCGATCTCCCGCATGAAATACGAGAGTGATAACCACTATACTACTATACTACTATACTATACTACTATACCACTAAATGACGTCACGATGTGAATGGACGGAATACTTGATCGAGCAATGAAAACCATTTAGTTGATGTCAGCAACTTTTTCTCAGTAAAGTCAGTATGTATTATTTATGTGATTGCTGACACATACTGAAGATCAGGTCATTTATCAGTTTGGCAAGCTTAATCTAAAGATGTCTGCAAAGTTTGTTTTTTGAAATAATGTTGTCATTGAGCTTGTCTGGTACATTTCAAAACCTTTGTGTTTATGAAAAGTATTTTTATTTGAACATAAAAACATTTTTATACAAAAACTTTATATGTTTAATAGCTCCAACACAAGCGCCAGTTCTTCCACTGTTTGTTGAAATATCGAAATACGAAATTAAATAAACAGGGGAAGGATGATGGGGATGCACCTGTTTCAAAATCTGTTATCGCCATCATAATAAGCACAGGTAAATCCTTTTGAGTGAAGTGGTTATAACTAAAGTTTTGCTTTCTCTGGTGAGAGAGTTTTGAACCGCTCAGAAATTCATGCCGCAATAAAAAAAATCAATGGGGATGATCTTAATGGTCGCAATTGTCAATCTCCAGGTGTGAACACTCTCAAGTATTTAGTAATTAATAATTTTTGATATTTCATCGTCGTAATCGCCAGGTCTGAACGAGGCTTATACGCTCTGAGAATTCTTTGGATATGATTACATGTAAAGTACGAAATCACGTGCTGGGATTAGATAAGTCAACAAGAAAGATCACATGACCACTTATGTTACTAAGCGACAAAAACATTTTCAAAGTAAACATAGTATAAACGCGTGATGTTTCAAGTGTCATTTTGGACGACCTAAAAATTGGGAATCACACTGCATATTTCACGCCGTTTATTTTTAGTTGATTCTGTTTATATAGAAACGATTCGATGACGTCACACGGTTTTCATCATAGTTGCATCACGTTCTATTTGAACAGTATTTAATGTTCTTAGGGAAAAAAGAGCCGTTTCGAATGTTTGTAAGAACAACTTAAATCCCAGGACCCTTTATGCTTCCGTGAAAAAATCTTAGTTAAAGAAGCATAATTTCAGTATGGATGTCGTTAGAAGTAAGTGTGAAAAAATATTTCCTTTGATGCATAATTTAACAATTTACCTGGTCCATAATCTCTTCATCTACTTCCTGTTCTGGCTCCGCCCAATCCACAGCAATAGGATGGCCCCACAACTGGATCTTCCCATTCATCAGCTTCTTTCGTGCCATTGCAGCCGCCCGATGATTTCCATATTCGATAAACGCAAAACCTCGATTCTTAGTCTTATCTGTTGCCGATGGATAAACGATCACCTTGACAACGTTATCTGTTACCTTGGAGATTTCCTCATAGATTTCATCTTTCTTAACTTTTTTTGGAATTCCTCCAACAAACAGCCGATGGTTGTCAATGCTCAAGCAAACACCCAGTAACCGCCCTTTGCGGATTTCATAGTTATTGATGGTGCGCACGCATTTCTGCGCATCACGCTTTGTGAAGTACAAAACAAAAGCGAAACCCCGATTTTGTCCATTATAATCCATCATCAGACGAAATTCATAAATTCGTCCGACTTTCTCGAAAATGGGAATAAGCTCATCCTCGAAGCAGTCACGTGGCAGCTTACCAACAAATACTTCACATCCACGTGTCTCTAATGCCCCTGCACAAAAAGGAGAAGATGGTATTTCAATAGTGTGAAATAGTGAGCAGCATGGGTTTATTAGTTTCTGCTGAAACATGATGACTGGTGCGGTGTTGTAAAAATTTTACTTTCAAAAGCAGTCATAAAATGTTTTAAGCATTGCAACCATCATGATGAATCAGCATAATATTTATAATTGTCAATGCTATCAACAGAATAAAATGGACTGCTCTCATCACATTCGGAAAAACGTTGATCGTCGTTCAATTATATGAGACAGTTAAACCTTAGAATGTTGTTTTGTTTTGACACGATGAGTTTTGAGAATCAACAAAACACAAAGCAAGTAATGTTGACATGTCGATTAAGTAAAGGCTCGTATGTTTGCTGAACCAACAAAATTCACCGTTCACTTCTGTAGGATTATTGAATGTTTTTGTTAGCCATGTAAATCTTGTTAAACCGTCTGCCACCAACATTTTCATGTTTTAACAGCCATCTTTAAGCAAACAGACTATGTAAACGCCGTGTATTCTCAACAGTCTACGTGGAACAACACATCTTAAAGAGGAATTCTGATGGATAGCGAAACCGCAGCCATGCCGCAGTCCTAATTAATCCTGGTTTTAAAATTTCTTTTTCTAGATAAAAACATTTCTTCCGTACAAAAAAAGACAAAATAACATGCGAGTAAACAAACAATTCTTGAAGACACATTTTTGACGAATTTTCGCCATTTTTTTCATTTTTCATGTTGCTGAGGTTTCTTTGTGACGCTCCAAACCATAAAACATTTTGTGAATAACGTTGTAACGTTAAAAAAAAAACCCAAAAAAGGGACAATAAATGTGAAAGTAACGTTTACTAAAAAAACAACAACGTTATTTAACTATTATAACGTTTTCCAGTTTGTTATCAAAATCTCCCAGAACGTCGCAAACATGTTCGGGAAATCAGTTCTGGCTACAATCGAATTCACTATACAGAGAAATTAAGATATTTACTTTACTAGGGATTATTGCAAATCCACCCTGTGAAAAACATTTGTGCGCCCTCATCTTCAGTTCCCGCCTTCACCTTCGGTTGAGTTTAATATTCATAGGCGGATCCAGGGTTAGGCAAAAAAAGTGGAGGAGTACAATGCTATTAATTTCTTTTCAGTGTTTAACTGTAATTAGTTAAAAGGCACGTTTTTCTATTCTTCTCCTAGATGACACAACGCTCCTCCTCAAATTTTGCCTAAGCTCTAGATCCGCCTATGATATTACGTAATGTTTCAGCAATTTCGCTGAAAATTGCAATGGCGTCATTTTCACATCAACCAATATCACACGATAAAAGTTTTAAACAAAATGAAATTACCGTTGCTGTTAGGAGGTGGTCCGTATTTTCTTTGTCCGTTATACTGTGAAATAGGATAGCCCGTTCGATCCATCAATTCAATCAAAGCCTTCTCGTTTGGAAGACCTATCACAGCTTCTCGTCCATTTTTCAATGCGGTATGCCCGTTCTCAACGCCATTTGTCATTAGTTCTGGCTTTCGTTTTCCTTGTTGTTGTTGTTGTTGTTGTTGTTGTTGTTGATTGGGTTTAGCATGTTGTTGTTTATTACCTGACTGTTTTGTAGGTACATTATTGTTAAGGTCGGTAATTGGGTTAATATCGAATTCGTTCATTTTTTTTGTTATGTTGATCATTTTGGATGTATGTTATGGTAAATTAGCTTCAATCTCCACTATTTAAAATCTTTCGATCAGCTGTGCAATTCTCTTATTTTCACAATCAAGAAATATCAGCACTGATTTCCCTTGCCACAAATGATACGCACGTGGTTGAACAAGCTTGAGTTAAAAAAATGTTATCTAAAATCTTCTTCTGTGATGTTTTGTGTTTGATGTGGTATCGATGGTGAATTAAAACAAATTTAGTTTGATATAAATTTTTATATTGCTTTATAAATTTAAATGACAGACGATCAGAGATAGAATCACAACAATGATTTTGAAATTATTTCAACTCTGTTTGAACGCGTTTGTTAACACAGATTTTCAATGTTTTGTTGTTTTTTGACTTTGTTAATCAAATAAATAACAATAAACTTACATAAATAAGCGAGTCAGAAATAATAAAAACAACATGGATGTCAAGTCAATATTTAAGCTCGAACACAATACGTTCAAAGAGGATATGTTTAATTTCTCGAGTGTCACGTGATACGAGTTCGAAATGGTTTTAGGTAACCAGCTCAAATAGATCGAACAATACATATTTGCTTGACACAAACTTGCTAGATCAGTTTCATTCTGCTGTTCTGTGTTTTATTCACTGAATATTTTGCACATATATTTTTGAATAATTGCTTGGACAAAGGGATCTTTGATATAAAAATATGCACTTAATAAAGAACATTGATAAAATGACATATTTTGATAAGTACATAAAACTTCTCTTTCAACAATTACCTCATTTTTACACTTAAAACATATATAAGAGATAAAATTTAATAGATAGGCCCCCGTCACACGTGATTTTTTATTTATTTTGATGAAAGCGAAGTACGTTTGATCTGTCTCACATGAAAGTTATTTATCATCTGAAGAAAATAATAAATAAATAAAAAGTTAACGGGTGTTCATTCATTTTTTTCGGACTTTTGGGATGCACCTCACAAGGCCCTGTTTCTTATAACTTTTACTTTCTTGTTATAATCTGGTATGAACCTTGCACAGTCAAAATTTTAGAATACAAACACAAACCTCTAAAATAAATAATGTTGATTGGTAAAATGTTGATTAATGTTGATTGGTAAAACATTTTTAAAAAACAATGCACCTCTCCTTAGATTGTTCGACGAATGCTTGAAAAAAATCTAACAAATCTAGTGGATAGTAACAAGGTACAGTAATGTAGGGGTTGATGCAGTTTTTTTCATGATCATGAATAAAGATGTCAGATGACGCATTATATGGATCAACTGAGGCTTTTATAAAGTTGAAAGCAAAGTCACTGAACTTTGCAGGGAATAGTTTCTCCACATGTCATACATCGTTTAATGTGTTGCCAGTTATGCGAGAGGTTAGTGAAATCAAAAATATTTCACGTTGAATCAACATCAGCTGACCGTTGAGAGCATGTCACAAAATGTTCTTGGAATTATAGACTTGAAAATGTTTTAAGGATCAGGCGTAGGCATGCCTGAACGTTGGCGTGAACTCGATCATAAGATGTCAACCTTGCCAGATGATGCCAAGATTTAAAAGTCAATATGGTGGTATTGTGTTGATTTATGAAGTTTGAGATGAAGTTCTTATATAACAACATGAGTCAGCAATGATGTCATGTGGGAGCACGTCTCAAATATTTTCCAAGGATCACTCACATTTTATAATGTTCGTATGAATATTCATCTTTCCACTTAATCCATTTGAAAAATCTGACAATTGTTTTTCTAATCGAGAACTTTAATTATAATGTAGTATTCTGATACCTTGGGCATTAGTGAAACAGATTTTCAAGACCAGATACGTCTTTAGCAATGTTTAAGGTTGTACCCTCTTTCAAACGCGACACTTGATATAACGCACGTTTGTCACACTTCAAATGCGTGGTATCGAGATTTTAGTGTACAGGCAGAAGTTCTTTATCTGGTCAGCTTTTTATCACCTATCGATCGGTCAGTCATGATCTGACGAGTTCCTTTCTAAGTTCCTAAGAATAACTTACAGGTCAAAACAAGAAATATCCAAATATTGAATTCTAGGGAATTTAAAAGTAAACAAATTGTTTACTTTTGTATCGTCAACAGTTCTTCACACAACAGACATCTTGTTTTTACACTCACATAAAAAAACAAAATGATTTCTATGATAGAAGCAGATAGAAAGTAAAAATATTCACCAGTTGAATGTTGGTGTCTAATTTATTTTCCGAATTAGGAAAAAGCCTCGTTTTCAATATGAGTAGTTATCTTAGAAAACATTGTTTTGACTTTATTTGGCATATATCATGAATCGAGCGAGTAATGTAACCAATTTGATGACACGTGCTTTTCTTCTTACAGTTCTTTGTGTCATGCATGTTCATACGGCCTAAGTGTCATGCAAGTTTGGATACGTGTATTTTTTCTATGATTAAAATTGTTCAAACGCGCCATTACAACACAAACATTCTATGCATAGCTTGAATATTCAACATTACTCTTTGTACAAACACGAACAGTTATTTAGAAAACCAATGTTGGAAGTACAAGAAAAACTATCGCTCTCATGTTTCACAACACTTGTGCAACTCATATGCAAACGTTCAAATGTCATTCTTCGAAGCCTATTTTCCATGTTTTACAGTGATATCAAAATTTGACAAACATTTTTCTCAGAAAACTTTTGCATGAAAGTATTTAATATTTTAATATTTTCTTCCAGCATTAACCCTTACCGATACATCTTTGCCTAAAATGTATTATCAAACTCTCAATGTTCTGTGGCATATTGAGTATTTCAAGCATTTCAAGGCCAATCATTGTCTAGATCACTTTTTTCGAAGGGTTTTGAAGGATCCCTAACACCATTCAGGAAACTGGATTAAAGAAACTACAAGTAAATTAATATCAAACACATATTTACAATTCCAATTTTTAAAAACATTTTTAAAAGTGTCGTGCAAAATAATCCATAGATTTCTACTGACATCACCAACATCTTGATCAACTGATGTTTCGCCACAAAAGAAGACATGTTTGTGTTTCTTGAAACATTTTCAATATGGCCGTTCGAGTTTCATTCATCAGGTCTTGGTTGTTCTAAAAATTGAAATTACAGTGGACTAATAATACATGATGAAACAGTCTACAATATTTCCACAAAAATAATCATTTACCTGACTTCTTGGAGTGTAGTCTGTTTCCTATGGTGCTGTATATATCATCATACTGCGATGACGATGGTAACTCTGAAAATACAGAACAGTCGTTCTAACTTGAAAGAGTCAATGTATACCAAAAAAGCCTTCAGGGGTGGTTTAACTAAAATCTCTTCTTTAATGATTGATATGGACAGTTTGCAAGTGGGTTTATTAAAGATGACGTCACGTCAACAATGTTAAAATCGTCAATGACTAAGCAAAGTGATTCAATGAACTTCTTTTATTCCGCTATATGGTAAAAAACTCATTGGTGATATGTGGAAAAAAGTTCCAGTACCCTGATAAATCTTTTCATGGCAATCATTTCTATATGAAAAAACGTTCGTTGAGATTGATAGTTAAATTGCTTTCGACTTTACCTTTCAAGCCATGATGTTTCTTTCTTCCTGACATCTTCACTTGTTTAAGTATGTCAGGGTGGTGAACCATTGACAACGCCCCCTGCTTATCGTGTTTGGTTGGTGATTCATGGCCGCCCTTCGAATGTACTCCTTCCAAAGTTTTTTTACGTCCCTCAGAGTCTTCGGCCAGTCGGTAAACATTTATAACATCTGTGCTAATCTCTAAACTTTCATTCTGCTTGTGGTGTTTATTTTGTCTGTGTTTATGTTGGACGGAATTTAGTTTCTTGGAAAATGATTTTTGTGTTCCATTTTTTTTTCTGTGAGCATTCTCATTGGCTACTGGTATGACAACCAACCCTGGATTTTTGTTACCAGTCTTTCTTTCTGCTGATCCGTCATCATTATCGTCATCATCATCAGTATTGTCATCTGTGAACACGTTATCACCATGACTAACATCATCACTTTTGTCAGCTACTTGCAACTTCTTTAGTAAAGCCAAGTTCAATTTTGAAAATATTTCCCGCTTTGTACCGGAGCTTCCTAAATAACAGAACAACACCTCATTCAGATTGTCTTGTTTCAGCGCAGTTTAAGGAAACTTATGTGACAGACCTGCTGCAACTGGCATACCACCCATATCTGCGTAAGCGTTCTCTGATTTTGCATTTGACGATCGCATAAGTACTCCATGTTCCTTGCTTTTGCATGACTGCAAGCAAACACATGTGTCGTTTGAAGCAGCAGGACCTACAGCTGAAAGTAAAACAATGACCTTCCATATTGACTTTTTTGTACTTTTTAATTCTCATAGTAAATAAATTCAATACGCCTCATTTATGAAAACTTGTATTATTTTCTTAAAAATAGTTTATTGGTCAAACTTTACTACTTTAATCGGATTAATTTTTGCGAGATTACTTTTCACGACTTCAAAAACTCGCGAAATTTTTTGAATTTATTTTCGCGAATAACCACTTTGAAAAATTTCACGTGTATTAATTTTTGTGACCCGACGATTTTTACGTGTTTTCGCGATACTAACTTTCGCAAGAAAGGCAAAAATTCGCGACATCGCGAAAATTAATCTCGCAAAGATTAATCCGATTAAGGTAATTTAAATGTAAAAAAATGCATTTATGAAGGGCTTACATGGGAACGAACGTGTTGCAAAGTAATTTACGTAAATGACAAGTCAGCCGATTACACAACAGTTTTCAGCGCATGAACTACTTCAAAAATACTTACTAATCGGTTCGTCTATCTTCGCAATATTTTCGCGACTATCAACTAAATCCTCTTTTGCCCATGGAACATTTAGAGCAGAATACCCAACGAAGACATACTTATCCCCTTTTTGAAGAGGTCTTCCTAGCAGTAATTTTGCTCCTGCCTCTCTCTAGAGATGAATCAAACAACAAATTCAAAGCAAGTGAAAACTTAACATTGTGGTAATGTTTTAATCGAATATTACCAAAGCTTTGTATCCATCTTCGATCAGCAGGTCTCCAGCATCGCCTTTTGTTGCTCCTAGTAAAATCTTGCCAGGTGGTAACGACCTGATGAAATTTGACATGGCACTTGAAGCCCCTCCATCCACCTCTGTATCGAAGCTTTCAGTTGACTCTACCTCGCCGGTATTGTAATCCAACACAACAATATTAAATCCTTTCTCATCTTTGGACCAATCTTCTCCGTTCACTTTTATACTGGCTTTTTGTTCCGATGAACTAAGTTCAAGCATTCGGTCGACTATAAAGGTATTATCGTTATCGTTATTGGCATATATCACCCATGTTAGTGCCGCATATAAATGATGTTGAAACATCACTTTTTTGTTCAAAAGAACTTGGAATCACACAAAAATATAAGAAAACTGTTCTCAATGCCACTCGGGTCTGCCAAGTTGTGTCTGGTCATGAAAGAAAACATAAAAAGGCACTTAACAGACACAATTTAGCTTTACGTATAAAGCTACTTAATTATACAAAGGAAGAAAGGGAATATGTTGGTACATGTCACCGAAGCTATGAAACATCAAGTCGAAGTCGAACGTTATCTGGCAAAAACTTTCGAGGATAAGGTATACTATGTATGTTTTAGGATCATGTTAGGAATACGATTTAGGAAACTCATGTCATTCAAATAAATATTCTTTTAGAAAAGGAAAACACTTTCAATCTTTCTTTCTCCAACAAAATGTCTGCTTATTAAACCGAACTTTAAACATGAAAACTTACTGGTGGTTTTTTTATCGTTACAAGTTGCAATGCCTAAAAAACATGAATTTGCAACATTTGGCTCATTTTATAAATGCATTTGTATTGAAATTTTATGAACAAATGGTTTATAACAAATGCTTACATGATTTTGAGTACGTGTTAGCCTCCTGGCAATCACTACTTTTATTCTCTACAGTTACCAATTCACCTCCAGAGATAGTTTCTGAGTTATCTTCAATTTTATTATTAACAGAATTTTCAAGATTATCTTTTGCTTTCACCTCAGGAGTGACATCAGCAACATTATTTCCTTTATTGGCAAGTAACGCGGCTATCAATTTTCCTAAGTTCACCAAATTGTTATTTGCTGTCACCTGATCTTGAGGAATGCTGTTTTTGCTCATTTGAAGTTCTTGATGCTGAGGAGATGTATCTTGGGACTCTACTGTTTGATGATTGTTATTTGCTATTCTTGCAAGTACATTCTGCAATATTGCTGGATCTATTGCATTCAAATTTGGCTTTGGGGATTCTGGTTGGACTGGTGCAATAGGATCCAAATGAGGCGGCTCCATCGATATCATAGGTCCTTTCATATTTTGTTCTGAACCCATCGGACCCTGACCAGGGTACTGAGTAGCTATATTACCAGATACATAGTGAAATGTTTCTCCTCCACCACCACCACCAGTTACTATGGATGGACCTGGCTCCGCAGGGGCAGATGCACTAGGAGGACTTGACATATAATTGTTTGTCCTAGAAGCTGTGATAACATTTGGGAGACTACCACCTAAACCACCTGCAAGTGCATCCGCACCACTTCCACCTAATCCTGCTGCTAAAGCAGCTAGTCCTGCAGTTCCTGGAGCAGCGCCTTGTTCTGCTAATGCCAAGATGACCCCACCAACAAAAGCACCAGGGCTTCTATTGTTACCCACGGCTTTAAGTGCTGACGCTAAAGCAGCGTATCCAACAGCTGCGCCAGCACCTCCAACTCGTTGCAATGCTTGTCCAATTTGATCAGCAAGTCTTGATACAGTGATTTCCCTTCCATCTTTTAAAATTTCGTTCAAACTTGCTATTCCAGCTGCACTGGCAGCACCACGACCGCCTAAATCAGCTATGGATTTGGATAATTTTGCAGCTAATCCCAATTTCAAAGTAGCATCTTTTAAGTTGTTTGCACCTGCAGACACAAATCCTGATGCCATCAATGAAGCTATTCCAGTTGCACCAGCATCTGGTATGCCAAGAGCGCTCAATGCAGACGCCAGTCTGGACTCTCCAACATTTCGACTGCCAGTAAAATCCGCTGCTGCTTCCATAGGTGAACTGTTGCTGTCTGTTGCTGGAGCCGCTGCTGGTTCAACTGGTGCCGGTGTTACACCTTCAGCATCTAATGAACCTGGAACTTGCATCCCCATGTTGACGTATGGATCAGTTGGTGAATGAAGTAACTTTGCTGAATTAGCCACGCCAGTAGCTGCTCCAATGGCCGAACCCAATTTTGCAGCGGCTGCATTTTCTGCTGCAGCCTTTTTCTCTTTCATTGCTTCCATAGATTCTGTTTTTTGTGTATTCTGTTGCGCTTGGCTATTCAATTGTTTTACATTTTCTAGCGATGAAGATTTAACTGATTTCTTTTCCTCGCTTGTTTGTTTTCCTAAATTATCGTGAAATCCTCTTTGTAGATCGGCATAATTTGGGATGTTTAAACGAGCGAGAGCCAATTTTAACAAGTTCAATTTATCTTCTTGTACCTCATTAGCAGAGATCGACTTTTTGTCTAGTGTGTCAGCTTTTTGAAGGCCAAGATTTTGAGCGGCATTTAATAAACCTTTGACCGGGTCTACGGGAGCAATAATTTTGGCTAATTGAGATGGTTTCATTGAATTTAAGAGTTTTATAGACTTTTGTGAAAGAAGGTACTCAATCGTTTTTTGTCCTGGATTTGATTTTGCAACTGTTTGGGTCGTGTCAGAGTTTTCATTTTCTTTCAATAACTTTGAAACACTGTTGAGTAAATCTCTTCCACCAAGTGCCTTCAATCCCCCGCCAATTAAATGTGATGACATACCTCCTCCACCACTAATAGAGCCGCCACTCAAAGAGCTTCCTCCAATCATCCCACCTCCAATTGCACTACCGGAAGATCCACCTATTAATCCTCCTCCAACTTTAGAACCTCCGCCGCCGCTAAGAGAAGCGCCAGAAGATCCCATTGCACCACCACCAACAGCGCCTCCGCCAGCTAATCCGGCAGCACCACCGACAGATCCTCCGCCTTCAATTGAACCCGCTATTCCCCCACCAGTTCCTCCGGCGCCTTCCTCAGCACCAATAGATCCTCCTCCAGCCAGTCCAGCCGCACCACCAGCCAAACCGCCTCCCCCAATACCTCCACCTAACCCACCACCACCACCACCTCCTCCAGCCAATCCAGCGGCACCACCGACCGAACCACCTCCACCAATTCCTCCAGCCAAACCAGAACCACCTCCAGCAGACCCTCCCCCTCCAATTGCTCCTCCTACCGATCCAGCCGCACCACTGGACGAACTACCACCACCAACCCCTCCAGCCAACCCACCAGTAGATTCACCTCCTCCAAGTGCACCACCTTCACTACCACCAGCAGATCCACCTCCAGCCAATCCAGTGGCACCACCGGCCGAACCCCCTCCACCAACGCCTCCAGCCAACCCACCAGCAGATCCACCTCCTCCAAGTGCACCACCTCCACTACCACCAATAGATCCTCCTCCAGCCAATCCAGTGGCACCACCGGCCGAACCCCCTCCACCAACGCCTCCAGCCAATCCACCAGCAGATCCATCTCCTCCAAGTGCACCACCTCCACTACCACCAATAGATCCTCCTCCAGCCAATCCAGTGGCACCACCGGCCGAACCCCCTCCACCAACGCCTCCAGCCAACCCACCAGCTGATCCACCTCCTCCAATTGCGCCACCTTCGCCGCCACCAATAGATCCTCCACCAGCCAATCCAGAGGCACCACCGGCCGAACCACCTCCACCAATCCCGTCAGCCAACCCACCAGCAGATCCACCTCCTCCAATTGCGCCACCTTCACTACCACCAATAGATCCTCCTCCAGTCAATCCAGCGGCGCCGCCGACCGAACCACTCCCACCTGCAGCCAATCCAGCACCAGCAGATCCACCTCCTCCAATTGCACCACCACCAGCCAATCCAGCGGCACCACCCGCAGATCCTCCAACTCCAACTGAACCTCCCATAGCCGAACCGCTACCTCCAGCGCCAATAGATCCTCCTCCAGCCAATCCAGCGGCACCATTGACCGAACCTCCACCTTCGCCACCCTCTCCAGCCAAACCAACGGCACCACCAGCAGATCCACTTCCGCCAAGTGCACCACCTCCACCTCCACTAACTGATCCTCCTGCAGCCAATCCAGCACCACCACCGGCCGAACCACTCCCTCCAGCCAAACCAGCGGCACCACCAGAAGATCCACTTCCCCCAACTGCACCACCTCCACCACCACTAACTGAGTTTCCTCCAGCTAATCCAGCAGCACCACCAGCGGATCCTCCACCTCCAATTGAACCTCCCATTGCCCCACCAGTTCCTCCAGAGCCTCCCTCGGCACCAACAGATCCTCCTCCAGCCGCACCAGCAGCCGAACCACCACCACCAATAGCCCCTCCTGCCGATCCTGCACCTCCAAGAGCTCCTCCACTTTCACCAAGAGCACCTCCAGCTGAAGACCCACCTATAACACCTGATGCTCCGCCACTCGAACTCATCCCACCACCAATACCGGATGCACCGCCATTAATTCCTCCACCACCTTCTATTGATAAGGCACCAGATTTTGCTTCACTTGAGCCAACACCTTCAGATGATCCTTTTGCGCCAGCTTTTTCTGATATTTCGCCAGCTTTTCCATCTCCTGTAGCCATTGCGATTTTTTCACCAGCTGACTTGCCACCCACTGACCCAGATTCTGCTGCGCCACCAACCATAGCTGCAGATAGTGAACTAGCAAGGCTTCCTCCAGCAACATTACTTGAACCAGAAGCACCTTTCATTATGCCTTTCATCATGGCAGTCATTTTTCCACCTGCATTTTGATATGAAGCCAAACCTGAGATATATATTAAATATTATTGCAAGGTAGCGCATATTTGAAAAAACGAAAACATTATTAACATGTTGTTTGGACAAATAATAGAATTTTAGAAAGCTTTGAGATTTGTGGCTTCAATAAAACCCACTTCACCTGTTTTCACAGAAACACGAATTACGCTAGGCCCGTCTGCAGCTTTGCTATTCTCCTCTCGAATCCAATCCATCTTTTCACGAGCTTCTTCAGGTCCCGATAAACCAATAAAGGCGTAACTTGAACGAAACTCAATCTTGTTTGATACCATGTCGGTTGCCCCAATTTTTGCCTGTACGGAGGTAAGAGATTAGAAACTCTTTCACATAAATTTCTATAGATGACACAATGTTTAGAAACATTCGTGTTTTTTGCTCGATAATTGTCGTAAGCTATAACGTTATCATGATTTTGTGATGATGTGCATGCATTTTTTTTAATACACATTATCATTTGAATTCTATTTTTGTTTGATGGTAAAAAACATCAGAAACTCGTCTATCCATTTTCCGTAGTTGTTTCATTTGTTATAATAACATAACTGTACATCATTGCACATTGCTACTTAGGGACTGCATAACATTGAAATGATTCCTTAATCCTTACGAAAACCTTAGACATTGAAATGACTCATAGATAAGACGATAAGACGTAGGAGATGTGTGTGCAATAAGGTTTCCCTTTAAAAGAGAATTGCCAGATAAATGGTATTCATACTCAGTAGGTTACTATTGAGCAACACGACTTACAAAGCTTTGTATAGCAGAATCAGGTAAATAGTTCTTCGCATCGTCCTTCACAGCAATGCAGATTATTTTCCAATCATCAAGACCATTCAAAAATTTCACTAACTTTTCGTACGCACCAGCCTCTCCATGCGTATCAAACGATACTGCTTGCTCCATCTCGCCACTGATAAAATCGTGAATGACGAAGTTGAATCCTGGTTTGTTCTGACTGAGTTCCTGTTGATTGACCATTATCGAGCCGACTGTGTCATCGCAGTTGCTTCCATGAAATGGTGGATCAAAACAGCCTACTGAGCGGATTGTAATTTCCAAAACTTTTGCTGCAATATGAAATAAAAAGCTATTGTTGAAATATCAAATAACTTCTCCAATAACCTCTCTCATAAACAACATACAAAAATGCTATAGGCTTCTTTGAAAATTGTGTTAATGAGTTTTGTTGGAACGTTTAACTTTGTTTTTTATATAGGTTGTGTGAACAGATTACGTACGTGCAACCGCAGATTGCGCCATGGATATCATGCCACGTGACGAGGGATTAACAGCTCCTCTTTTCGAACCTGTCACAGTGATAATTCGGTAATTGGGCGGAGAAGAACTGCTTTTCTTCTTCTTGTGACTTTTGCTGGAATATTTTCTCCAGTTATTGACGTAATGATTTTCATTTCTTTCCTTTTCTTCTTTGAATTTGTCGTTCTGTTCAGACGAATCTACATATCAACAATGATAGATTTAATTGAAGATTTAATAATGGCCACTCCATTTACCTTGCATCTTTCGATGCTCATAGAATACAGATTCACTATGGCGTATATGCATATTCTATTAGAAACAAATGCTTTTTGGATTTGCATCATGATCATCATCGTCTTTATGTAGGACAGATGTTTACAAGTTGGTGTTTGTCTACACATGTAAACGATTTTTGTTTTGACACAGAAAGAGAAACAAGGATTGTTTTACTTTTAATATTTTCTGAGAAGAAATACTTTCCTAGAATCTCCACCACACACAAATGTTCATGTTAATTTTCAAGATACATGATCGATCCATGCGACCTCTTATTACTCACCATCTTGCTCCGACCTTTTGTAAATATTACTTTTCTCTTTGTAAGCGGAAGACACAATGTCGGACAAACCCTGATCATTCAATTCTTTGATGTCATCCTCAATCTGGCCTTTCATTTGCGATAACACATCTTCATCTATAACCATTGTATTACTTTGAGAGGCTAAGTGACGCAAGTAATCTCGGTACTCGTGTATCTTATCGTCTAACCACTTTAGTTTCTTCTTCTTGTAATCTGCAAGGCTGTATTCTGAAACTGCACTACTTTTTTTGGCAGAATCTTTTGTTTTTTCTGATAGCTTATGATTAATGAATGAACTCAGATCGTCTTCTGGGTTTTCTTGTGTTGGATGTTTTTTAGCGGACAGTTTTATTTTGATATATTTTGCTATGTCCTTTGCAAATGCTTTGTATCTGTCTACAAGATCAGCATTTGACTTTGATGTATCCTCTGCATGCTCTGTTCCAACATTCTTAATCGCATTTTGTATTGCATTTGCTGAGGATTCACGATCAAACGTTTTGTTTTGCTTCACAACATCTTCACCTTTCATATTATCATTCACTTCTGGTTGGCTTTCAGAATTGTCATTTCCTTCTTTTCCCCTTCCTTCATCGCTTGTTTCATAATGATCTTCAAGCTCGTCAATTTCAATGGGATAAATTTCTTTATGTTTCTTATGAACCTTTTTCTTCTTTCGTTTCTTTAATGCTTTTCCATGATGTCTTCCATATGGTTGGTAAGGATGGATGCGATTGTCCATTACTGCTAGTTCATCAGGTTCAGGTCCTTGCATAACATGAGTGACATCAAATGGGTTGATTGGGCTGGGTAGCTGAGTTTCACTCGGAAATAAAGGATATGTCCCCGGATAAACAAGCGAAACGTGATTTACAGGCAAGGGTTTTTCTTCATCTTTTTCTTTTTGGCGATTTTTTTTCTTTTTCTTTTGGTTTTTGCTTGTTAGTGTCTTCGTTCGGTGGTGTAGTGGGTGGAGCTGTGGGGGGTGCAGGCGTTAGAAGTGACAAGGAAGGAAATGACGGCTTTAAAATTTGTTTCACCGCTTCCGCAGCAATTTCTCTTGACTTTTGGAATTGCAAAGCAGCGCTTGATGATTCAGCATCTTTCAATTTCCCAAGGACAGCCATAAATTCCGTTGGATTCATTGATAATAATGATTTTGCGCAAGATTTCCCGCAAATTAATCCGATCTCAGTTGGATCACCAAACTGTAATTGGCCAGCTGTTTCACCACACATTTGACCACACATTTGGCGAACGATCGAAATATCTGGTAAAAACTTAACTGAATAGTCTTTTACAATTTCCGGCGCCATTTTTTGTGCCAGCTCATTTGCTTTTTGAAAGTTTGGATTGGACATAAGTTTGGTCAGTTCTGACGGAGATGGTGTGTCTTCTTTGATGATGGGAAAACTCAATCCAGGTGGTGTCACCAACTGATTTATTTCGTGAAACTTCGGAGGACCTGTGTCTACACTAAAACCTGAATTACCCAACGCAGGTCCTTGTGTGGAAATAAAATCTGTTCCTTGACCACTTCCCAGCAATCCGTCCTTTTGAATAGGCTTTTGTTCTTTAACTGCTCGCATTTGACTGGGAAAAGTATGAATACTTTGTGTTAAAGACGGTTTCTCAGGATTGAGAAATGAATAATGATGACTACTTTCTGTACTTCTTGACAGACCTGAGATGCTTGGTCCGCCGTTACCTCCAGAATGCACCTCTTTCAGCTCAACATACTTGTTGCTATTTGGTTGTTGATTTTGAATTGGTGTGTTTAGATCTGATGTTGGTCTAGACATGGCTTCGGCTGAAGCCACGAATGGTTTTGCTGCAAGTAGATTGTTACTTACTTCTGTAAGTGGGTCAATATTGGTTTTACCTTCACCTCCATTCAGACTACCTTCAGAGGTAGGACTCGTGTTGAAACTCTTGCTCTGCAAAGCCGACAAAGCGGCAGTGGGCTTGTCCTGAACATTGGATGGTTCTCTTGGTCCTAACCAGGGTTCGTTCAATGCTGTAAGAGCAGTACTTGTTCCATGTATTCGTGTATCAATCTTTTTAATTTCATCTCCATAAATGGGTTTATGAGGTGTCTTTTCAATTGAGTTTTTGCAAATAAACTTATAAGTACTATTGCACTTGACGTCGCTCCAGTCATATGTCGGTTTTATGATTGTACAGTCCTCGTCATGTCCGTTTGCCGTCCCTAAAGTTCCGTCATCCGGTTCTAAGTTACTCCAGTTTGAATATAGAAATGGCGAACTAGAATGATGGAGAAATGATTGAGGTAAGAAAAGTTTTCAGTCGTCTTAGAACATTCAAAATAAGATTTCCAAAACAAGCAGATATCTCCACTGTACGTTTTTGATTCGAAAGTTTTGCAATTTTTATAAGAAATTTGATTTTTTCGGAAAGTTTATATTCAAACATATTGGTTTCAAAATACATATCGATATATCGATATGCCGTAACGTAAAAATTTCATTAAGAGGTTAAAAGATTCGTGCTTCAATTCGTGTATACAAGTTCTTAATGTTTACCCGTCCACCCATTCAAATTGTCCTTCCTTCGTTTGATCGTCAAAACCTATCCAATAATTATCAGGTTCACTAAGCAAATCATTCACGACAAATTCGCCTTCCTTTTCATCGGTAATGCTTGCTAAATCACCACCCCTGGAAATACAACGTCGTCGTGCATTGTCGTATGTCAGTAACTCAGCGCCAACACTGAACGTCACCTCGTGTCCTTCTTTGTCAGTGTATGAGATTGCTGTAAATATAGGATTCTCATTAGATTTTAGTTTGTCGATCGAACCAGTGCGTATATTACCGACAACGAAATTTCGGTTAACTTAAATGTATTTCACAAAAAGAAAAAAAAAACATAATAAGCAAACAAATGTTCTTGACGTTAAAAAAACAATAAAATAAAAAATTCTAACCTGCTGAAAATCCACGTGGTGTCGTGATCGTTTGTCGTCTGATATGAGGCGATGTTTTTTTTGACGTATGAGAATGGTGGGATGTGTTTGTGCAAGCACTTGTGTTTCTTCGGTGATGGAGTGATTTACCGTTAGAATGTGTGTGAAGCTTTCGTATATGGTATTCCTGTGAGTTGCAGTAAAAGTGATGTTAATGTATGTCACAATCAAAAGTACTTTTACAACAAAATAAATTTATCTCCGACGATACAGATTTTTCATTCATGTTGTTCGTGACATGATTATCAGAACACAACAAAAAACTTGAGTAGCGGCTTTACCTTTCTATCATGAACAAGTTCAGTTTTTTTACTGGCGTTCTCATCTCTGATCTCCTTTTTACTAGAAACTCTGTGATGAATAACCCTTTTGTTCGCACTATACCTTCTCGATGGTTTTCGATACATGTTTTCTAACAACTCAGTTTGTTTCCGATCAAACCGGGATTTTTTCTTCGGATTATTCGGAGTAGACGTTTTTCGGTCGTGTATCTGTGAAAATGATGCTTTCTTGAACGCATGGGAAAATTCTGAAGAATCACCTTCTTGTCTTCCGGAATTTCCAGGCCAAGAAAAATTACCAAAGCTCTTAGAAGGTTTCGCTGTATTTGTTGTCCTTGACATTATAAGTGGTTCGTAATGAATAATTTCAGTTCTTTTAACAGGTGATAAACTGTCTAAAAGCAATGCTTGTGGGATAGTCTTATTTATCAACCTTCCAATGCTGATTAAAGATTTTTTCCTTAAATTGTACTCGTCATTGTCAGAACTCATCTTTTCGTTGATAATTCTGTTCGAAGTGATGATAGAAGACTTAAGGTCATCCTTTAACGCTGCGATATCAGCTTTTAAAGTGTCTGTCTCATCGGGATCAGCTGCTGTATGATTTCGAATGAACATTTCCGTAGTTATATTTCGTTTTGGAAGATTTAGATATGGCAGTAAGTTCTCTTTGTTGAATATGGATTCTTTTGAAAACTTTTCAATTTTGTCTTGTTGAACTATTTTCCCATCAGCGCTTACGTTAATATTTAAAAGTTCATTTGTTTCTTTGTCCAAATCGTCATCATCGACATCGTCGGAGTTTTGTTTGCTGGCCGTATTTTTTTCACGTTTTTCTTCTTGCTTACTTGAAGCAGTCGGTACAATATTTTCCGACACGTCTCTGGAAGAATTCTCTTCCATACTGTCAGCCTCGTTTTGAGATTTACTGTCCAAATCTTCTTGATTGTCACTCTCTTTGTTTGTGTCAATTTTTCTCTCGATTCCGTTTTCTTCAGTTAATTTTTCTGCATGATACTTTGAAGTTATTTCGGAATCTAAAATTTTGAAACAGTAAGGACATATCTCATGTTTTTCCTCTGATGTCATCAATAAAGAATTTTGTTCGAGAGAGTTGAACTGACTGTTTGTTGTACTTTGCAACCAAAATATTTCCACGCAAACATTTTTATGTAAAGTATGTACGAACTTACCTAATTTCGCATCTTCTTCACGAATTGCAGACAATTCTTTCTTTAAAAAATCAGTGTCGATGTTATATGCTGATTCTTTCTTTTCTGGTTTCACGTGTGTTTCTAGCATACCCTTCTCTCCAACCTCGTTTTCAGATGTATATTCGTTCGGATAGTGTCGGTATTCTGCTAGACTAGCTGCCTCGTTGTCAAACTCGGGATGGTGATGCAGATCTAGTTGGAAGTCGTCTGTAGCAGTAGTTGATCCCGAAGGTGAAAAATTCACAATTTCGTGATTCAAGTGTTTGGTAGAATGAAAGTTTGCTTGATAAGCATTTGCGTCGTCGTTTTGTGTTTCATCATGATGATGAGTTTCATGTCTTTGTTCACTATTTGCATCGTAGTCAGAAAAATCAGATTGAATAGATGGCTTTTCATCGCCTCCCCATTCTTTAGCTTCAGGCTTGCTGTGAAGATCCTCTTGTGGTGTTCTTCTTGATCCCATCACAGTACCTAACTCTTTCAACTCCATCTCATTATCAGCAGTAGTTAAGGAATTAATAAGTTTATTAGTAAAGGAATCTTGAATAAGACCGTTCTGTTCTATTGTAGCAGTTGGAACGACGTCTTCTTCTGGAGGGACGGCATGAAGTTCCGTGTAATCACGATTTGTTACCGTTCTTACCAGACGGTCAATGTCATCATTTAATTGGCTGTCAGTTTCTGCAAGTACAGAATGCAAAATATATTTTACGATAAACTTTCGTCCACCTAGTAAAAGGTCGAAAGAACAAATTTCTTGAACGCATGACAAAATTTTTCTACCTTTTTTTCCTTGTAAACTGCCTGCAGTAACGAAGGAAGCGATTTGGAATATAACGAAAACTATATATAAAATCTTCCATAATGCCCCTGAATTCATTTCTTCACCATCAACTTTCTAAAACCACTCATCTGTAGGCCAGTACGTTTCAACGATACTTCACTTAAGAATTTCATAGTGAGCGATATGTGGAATTGCTAAAAATTCTGCACGGAAATTCCGCCATTTTTGCACTATTTAGATCCATTATTTTGCAATTCTTAGCAGCTCACTTCAGCATACTTTTGCTTTTCATTTTTTATGTACTGTGATTAATAGAGTGAATAACTGCGCGCTACACACTTGTCGACAAAACATCAAATGTTCATCTAACCATGAAGTAAATGAGTTGTTTTACATATAGCGGCTTTGGTTTTTTACTGATAAATAAGTGATTGAACAAACATAGCATTAGATTTTTAATCAGTTCAATTATGATCAATTAAATTTGGATGGGAGATTCCAATCAAAGTCCTGGTCAGAAATGTTTATTTCCGATGAAACTTTTTGGCGCCAAAATTGTGATGGAGATGCCTTGATGAAAGGGCCGTCTTATTCGAAACGATTTGTTGTTGTGGGTGAAAAGCCATTTTTTGGATCCCAGATATACATTTAAAAATAATAATAACTTCTTTCAGCATTCTCGTTTTGATCGCCATTTTTCAGGTGTGACGAGTATAATTAAAAATGGTGGGCATATCCCAAAAAGTTAAAGAAAGTATTCAACCCACTCACATTCTAAACGGTGTGAAGACATTAGAAAGAGGACTTGAACGTCCAGCACTGTTTTAGAGCGAGAAAAGCAATTAGTTTGGCAGAGAAAGATGTAAAACATAATAGAAAGTGTCGAGAAAAGAATAACAAAATATATACACGTAAGGACAGCTTTATGCAGCCGCATTATCCCCGCGTCGAATTAAACTTTTTATTAAATGCGACGAAAATTCGACTGTATAAAGTGAAAGATTAATTAAGTACAACATAATGAATTTAGCTCAGTAGAGTTTGTCGAATAAAACGGCAATCTTCAACGTAAATTCGGCATCACTTTATGCAGCCGCATAATCGTCGAATTTAATGACAGCTTGATTGAACTTCGTGAAAAAGGTGCACGAAAGTAGTGACAGCGTGTAAGAAACACATGATGATAAATCTATTCGACATTTATGCGGCTGTCTAAAGCCATGTCGAATTTGATATGGGGCAACAAAACCTGTATAAAATGACTGTCGCACTTTTGTCGAATTTTACCTGAATAAAAGTAATTTAATTCGACACGGCGATTATGCGGCTGTCTAAAGCTGTCCTAACACGTGTATTTTTTGTAAAATTGACGAGCGGGAGAGTATCCGATAATATCCGTAATATAAGAAGATGTTTCAAAGCTTTTTACCGATAAAACGTAAATTTTTTGGTACTTAAAAGAAAGATTTAATAAATGTTTTTGTTAAATTAAAAAAAAAAATGACAAGTTTGAAACTTTTATATCAATATTTACGAATACATTATTAATAACCTCCGTCATTTCTTCCCGCCACGCGCGAAATCGAAATTAAAGGACGTCTTACCAAGTCCTCTTTTAAAACATGAATTCGAAGGCATTGCTAAAACGATAATAAGACGTCTTCAAAACGTCTGATTTTAAGACGTCTTCTGAAGACACATTATGGGCGTCTTAAATGCGCATTATCAAGATACGTCTTCTTATGAAGTCCTGATAAAGACGAATTAAAAACGTCTCCAAAACGTCTTGTGCTGGCTTGGACTTGAAGGAGAAAATAAAAATGTTGTTACATTCAACAAAACTGCTTTTAATTTCCGTGTTCGCTATACAGAGAGATTTTTAAGGTAAAATTTTTTAGGGTCGAAAATCTTCACACCTACAAACTTCAGAAATACAATCTTCATTTCATTGCTTAACTCCCCCTTGCAATGTTTTCTTTTTGTAAGAATAAATTTTGGTTTTATTCAAACATTGTGATTGGATAACGGAAACTTATTCTTAAAACACATTCCTTTTTTATTTCAAACTGATAGTTACTTCTTATTACTCCTGTCTGAAGGAAAATTTACTGATTGACTGTTAGCCTCGTGTTAGCGTCAACGGAATGAACAAGATTGAACATGTAACTGGCTATAACAGAGCTACTGATGCAGTCAGGGATTGATATGGAGGGCGTTATAAACTTAGGCGATTAGGTAGAAGAATTAGTGTGAAGGGCGTTGTAAACATGTGTAGTTGAAGCAGTCTTTTTAGGTTGTGGTATACACATTGCAGAGGGCGTCAATTTAGAGATCGGTTGTTGTCTAACAGCCATTTATTTTCCAGTTTTATCCGACAGATACATCTGATGTATTTCCAGCTTGCATTTGCTCTTTCACTTGAAACGTGTTGGTTCTAACACAATGTTGCTTTTAAGAACTTCTAGAAATTTTGGTTCAGTTCATTGTAGTCTGTTTCATTTGAACATTGCTGAGTTTCAAAGAACTGTCTTTTGTCTTTGTGTGGTATCGAACACTGTTTTAATGAGTTCTGGTTGATCATGTTTAATTGTGCTTAAACACTGTTTAATTATGCACATAATCAGTGTGTGGTATAAACAGAATCAGTGAATCTGTTTTATAGAAGGAACTATTCTTTTGAGCATGATTTCTGCAGACTCCGTATTATAAAGAGCTAGTTGATACAGTAATTTCGATTAACACATTAATGATTTGATTGACAAACCCTGTCATTATTTCAAGAAGTTGGTTGAATGTGGTGTACGTTCGGCGATGAGTCTCTGAGTATGCTTGATTCAAATGTGGGATGGTTTTAATAAACTTTGTGCTGTTGGCCCAAGTCGTGATTTTAGGGAATCCGGCAATAGGTAACCATTAACTTGACTTGATTTAAAGAACTTTCATGGAAAATCATGCCACCAGAATTAATTACTATAATTTTTCTGTTTGTTTTAGCACAATATGTTCCAGTAAGAGGATCTGAAGATATTATATACAGTCATGCACCAACGTGGTATGGTTTCTTCCCGCCTGTAAAAGCGGAGAAGAGTCCATGGCCGCAGATGCGGAAATCCAAGCAAGAACTTAGGAGAACTGTGCCCAACAGATCTCCAATTACACGTGCGATGAAGAATTATAAGAGGTGGGATCTTAATCATCTGAACCGAAACATGTACAGAGGAACGCAGGCGAACTTCATTGACCAACCTGTGTTCAAGCGACCGGGACCAAATTATCCTACCTATGCAATAGATCACCGGAATGTCATCGACAAACGATGGGGACCGAAATACATGATCATTGAAAATCCGTACATCGATAAAAATACGAAAGTTCTAAGATATCATAATTATCCGGGCGTTCCTGATAAATTATCTACTATAAATATGGAACAATATAGAAACAATCGACTTGAGCATGATCAGATGTCTCCCTTAGATCTTGCAGAAGATGTTTCAGATCTACAAAAGATAGAGCAAAATAGATATAAACCAACCAATGAAATCTACAAAGCTTTTGTAAATACACCTCCAATAATCCCGAAAAAAGAACGGACAGGTGTTACTATAGACGAGTTGTATCCACAGAGGGAACTCGCTAAACCAAGTAGTGGGACTAGTCCCGAACTCTACAAAAAGGTTCCGATAGATGAAACAGCGAAAAGGAAGACTTCAGACTCACCAAATCCAGAAATGGAAAATCTTGCAGCAAAGTTTCTAGACTCAGTGACTTACAAGAATTTCAATGCTCTTGATTATATCAAGTCGAAAAAGGAATTGGGCCCAAATGAAGTGAACAGACTCCTGGACAAAGTTATTGGGAAGGTGGTTGTCACCGAACCCACGGAAAGGAAACAAAACATTATGAATAAAGAACGAGTAAAACAACTTTCCGCGCAGAAAAATGTGCCTACAAAGTTCATTAAAGCTCGAAATGAACTAATTGAAAAATATATTGGACAACGAAAAAAGGAAAAGAAATTGCTCAATGAACGCATCAAGGCTATAAGAAACCTTGCGATTCAAACTTACAAGAATAAATACAAGGAGAACAGCACGAGCGGAATTCATGACCGTGTTGATGAACCTCAGTATAAAAATTCATTTTCTAATCCAATGAAATATCAAAAAACGAAAAGCAACACTTTTGAGACACAATCTGAAAAACTGAGAAGACTGAGTACTAACCGGTCCGCACCCGATATGAGCACGGAATCCCTTCCAACTAAGAATGAAGAAAAGCATGTGAAGTACGTGGAGACTGAAGAAAAGGGAAAACATGGGACGCATGTGCCTTTTGATACCAGTATTCATGACAGACCAAAAATACAGCTTAATGAAGAGATGCATGGAGTGAAGACATCCAGAAGAAACGGAACCTCTCACAAAGCAGCAACGACAACAACAGCAATAACAACAACAAAAGGCATGGGGCAAGATTTAATTTCAACTCGGATGGACTTGGATAACACAAACAATATGGAGGAAAAACAGATCAAAGCAGAAGTGAAACCGGTGCTAAGTCTGAATCAAGCGATAACTTCTGATGCAGAAAAAATTCCAGGTAAAGCAGCTTTCATCATCTCTAAATAAACATAGGATTAATCGAATTAATACCTCGTGTCCCGAATTTCTGTTTTAACATCATGTTAACGTATCGTTATCAAGTTTCGTATTGTTTCTATATAATCTTTTATTTCACAAATACATTTTTTCTGACTTCTGATTATTTCCATTTCGCAT
Source organism: Turritopsis dohrnii (assembly GCA_027922465.2). Lineage (NCBI taxonomy): Eukaryota > Metazoa > Cnidaria > Hydrozoa > Anthoathecata > Oceaniidae > Turritopsis > Turritopsis dohrnii. The sequence goes on along the minus strand of BQMF02000378.1, from coordinate 221,494 downwards.
AATTAAAAGAAATTTAAGGCTTTAAAACGAGACCATATTTATTGGGTAAGCACGCTGTTAAAATTCAGGAAAGGTCTATTTCAACAAAACTTATATATTTTCATTCTTCTTAGTTTTGTTTTAGCAATTTTATTTTATTTGCTTATAAGTATATACATTCACATCGAAATATTTTCGTCGACCTCGATGATGTTTGGATGTTTCCAAAACTTCCATTAACTATATTTAACTAACTATACGATATTTAATGATTTGACAATTTTGTTTGTTATGTTTGAGAAAATATGCAGTTAAATTTACCTTCTTGAAAAATTTCCATGTATTTCTTTGTTCCTCAGATTCTCCATCTATTACTGATGCACCACTCCCAAATAATGGTAAGTTTCACCAAGGTACATATCTTGATTGGTTTGTTGCAGCGTGTTTCAATAAGCAATATCTGTTTAGAGAATACACAATTTTCATTGGAAGAGTCACAGTATGAACCAACGAAACCAATCATACCCAACAAGCAGACGGCTTTAGAACGACCATCCACACCACAAGCGAAAAATAACTTCCATAAAGTCCAACCAACTACATCTTCGAAACAGCAATGCATTCAATGCTGGAAGCTCCCACCAAACACAAAGATAGTTCCTTTCTATACATGTTGTAAACCAGTGGCTGCAACTCCAACGCAGGTTGCAAATGGAAACGTTATTCCTGCAGGAGCAATGATCATCCCATTTGCGAATTCTCAAAGTGCGAATAGTGTAAGCGAAAAAAGACCCTCGACACCAGATCTGAATTTAAATACAGGGTCGCCAGCAACAGGAAGCATAAAAGAAACACCAAATGCAATTTCAAATAATCTCATAAATCCTTCTTCAACCACGAATGTTGGACCTAAACAGGTGAATCCTCCCAAACTGCCACTTGAAGCGTCAACCAAACTGCCACTTGAAGCGTCAACCAAACCGCCACTTGAAACGTCAACCCCTATTGCTCCAAGCGCCAGCCCGCTACTTCCATCAGAAGTAAAAGCGAATGATGTGAACCCACAAATAAGCAAACCACCTTTATTGAGCAAGACAGCTGCAAACGTTGGAAATCCTGCCATTTCACCGAAAAGACCACCCAGTGAGCCATGTACCAACAATGAATGCGAAAGCAACATGATGAAAGATATGAAAAGCAAAGTCATGCAGCTTTATGAGTCCTTGTATGATCGAGGAGGGAGTACGTTTATCATTTTTATTTTATAAACCAAATCAAATTATGCCTAGTAAATGTCACATATCCATTATAAGATTATAAGATTTTCTGATACCGGGTGCGCCAAAACACCCAGGTGTTTGAAGACATTTCTCGAAAACTGCAAAGGTTTTAAGCATAAACTTATATTTAATGTAAAGAGAACTGCTTAATTTAAATTTTGATGCATCATACAATATATTTGGTTCATTCGCTAAAAGATATGTAGAAGAAACTTTCATGTAAAACACTTGAACTTTTCGGCGCACCAAGTAGAATGAGGGAAACTATGTTCCCTAATCATGTAAAAAACTATCGTTTAGATCATCCAGTTGAAATCTATTCCACTGGCTGCAAAGGTGCAGACTGTAGCAAGGCGATTGGTATAATCAAGTTTGATGGAATCGTACTGGGAGGAAAGGCAGAAGGGATGAATCTAGTTGTTCTTGGATATCCAGGTGATTGTCAATGAATATTACATTTACATTTAAGCTAGCTATGTGTGATAAATGGATACCTTTTACAGTTTTATACGCATTGATATCTCTAGATATTTTCTTAAACGCTTTTGCCAAGTGCAAGATATCATTTATGTTACCATAGAAACCACAATTTGAAAGATATCTTTCAATACAGTGATTTGAATTGTTGCTTTTTCATTTAAGGCTATGAGTTTCTATACTCTAAAACATATGCCACTGGTAAAGATCCAAAGGCATCGGTGGAGATGATGGATTTCTTGAAGTCAGTCAAGGCACCTTCTGTTATATTAATGGCAGCACATGGAGATGCAACCTCTGCAATGAGTGATGCTGCTTGGAATATGCTGGTGAGAATTACCATTACCAAGAAATTAGCTATCAAAGTTGAATGCATTTGTTGGACTTGATAAATAAAATATTCTTTTGTAGGCCGATTTAGGATGCAGAACAAGCTTCATCAAAGGTGCTGGATCTTCCTTTGCCTTTATGGGATATAAAGGTACTGATATACTGCCCTGGACCCAAGTTAACCAAAGAATGGCTGGAGATGGAACAAGTGCAATTTTTGCAATACTTGGTAATATATTTCTGCATAGATCCATTGACAACATACTTTAGAAGCAAATTGAATAAATTGAAAAACATTTATTTAGGGTCAGATACAGAATATATAACGTTTGGTGGAAGCGGTCAAACTCTCACAACAATGGTGAACGATATTTTAGTTAATGAAGCTAATTCAAATATCCAGGAACAATCGGTTACCTTAGCTGGCTCAAAACTAAATCCTGAAAGCAAATCCATCACTAGTGCAGCAGAAGTGAGCAAATATAAAGCCCCCTTGGAAGCTGAATATGAAAATGAACCACAACCACCTTCCCATGCAACAGAAGTTTCAAAGATTATGAAAGGCACCAAAGATACCAAAACTGAACTTCATGATATCGATACTGAGGAAAGCGTAGAACCAACCTTAAGAGTTCGAAACTTTGCAACACAAGAAATTCAACTAAAGAACAATGAAGATAAAGCCACAAGCGTGAAAGAACTTGGGCCAATCCCAGTGATCTTGGAAGGTGATGGCGATCACTCTCCGACAGATAAATCATTTGAAGCAGGATTATCAGATAGCACCACAAATTTAACGCCAGAAAATAAAGTAGAAGACGCACACGACAGACAAAAAATTAAACTTAAAGCTGCAAAGAAGCCTGACGAAGACGAAAACAAATCAAATGAAACAAAAGATTCAGACACAGCAGATCCACATCATGTTGAAATGCACCATGCAGAAGATGACCATCATAATCTAGAAAACATACACCATCCATTCGTTGGACAGTTAGTAAATACAGGACACCCAAATCTTCGTCCACACCATCCTATGCAGATATATAATGTACACCCCTCTCCAACGCATGAATCACAGGATCACTTGAGCTCACAATTGTATGTTCCTACAATAATGGGAAACCAAGAACATCATGGTGAATTCCATCACACGTATACAGGGGGAGTAATACCGAGTATTCACGGAACACCAGAAAATCATGTAACATATCAACAGCCCTTCGAGCACCCACTCCAAATCCACCCACTAGGAGCAAATGATGAGCATGGAGTTATGATGGCTGTAACACCAAGTGTAGCAATGCATTCTCCGATGAACACACCATTATCAGTTCACAACATTGAGGGCTTCGATGGAAATTACGGACAACAAAGCTTTTCTCCAGGTTTGAATCATCACTATGAAGACCACAATAACCATGACGACGGTCCCTGGAACCACGAGTATCATTTCCACAATGAGGAACACCATGTTGAACCATATCATCATGATCATCAGATTCCAGTGTTGAATATTCCTCATCCATATGTGATCCAATCTCAAACTCCAATACATCCATCAACTGAACATCTTGAAAGTAATCATACTGAACCAGTACATAGCATGTTACCAGTCACCCATATCCAACCTCATTACATGCCTCATCATGAACAGGAGCCAATCTTACCACCACCACATCATGACGAAGAGCCTCATCATGAAGTCGAACATCAAAACAAAACTGAGCCAGCACCATTGAACGAAACAAAGACAGACGAACCAAATGAAAAGAAGACACCAGCTCCAATGACACCGGAATTTCAAGCAAAGCTTAAGGAAATGCTGTCTGAAGAGTTAACAAAAAAGTTGAAAGAACTGAAGATTTCTCCTGGAAGCTCCTTGACAACAGATAAACTGGCTAAGGTTGAGGCATCTACTAAAGACAGTGTGGCAGATGCGCTAAATACAAATGGATTTCCAACAATCGCAGAGGCAGAGTCGGCAGAAAGTCGGGAGAAAAACAACAACACCAATATAGACATCAGCAAAATGGAGCATTTTGTGTATGGAGAAGCAAATGATTTTGAAAACGAGAATGCCAATACAAACAAAAATGATACTGATGAGAAATCTAAAGAGAGTTCTCAAGCCTCCGAAGGTACTGTATCATTTTCAGGTCCAAATTATGAATACGATTCTTCCAAGAAAAATGAAGAGAAAGATTTCGAGAAAAATACTGACGGTAAGGATGAAGTTAAAGATGGTGAAAAAGAAGACTCATCTAAAAACGAAGAAACGATCATTAAGCAAAAAGATAATGATGAAAACCGCAGTAAAGAGGACGAAAAGAAAAATGATGATACGCCAGGGAATAATAAAGAAAAAGAATTTAAGGGATCGAAATTGAAGGAAGACTCGAATTCTGAAAGTGGCGATAATAAACAACCGGAGGAAACCGTAAAATACAAAACAACAAAACAAGAGAAAAAACTCTCAAAAGAAAATAAAAACACCAAAGGAAAAGGATTAACATTGAAGAATGTGGAGAAAAAACTGACAGCTGTACAGAATATTTCAGATAAAAATGATGAGCGTCAAGATCTGGAAAAATTAACAGATACTCAAGAGGAACTGCCAGATGAACCCCAAAAAGCTGAAAAAAATCCTTCGAAACTGACTGTTGAGAGGAAAAACACGAAGCAAACAGATTTATCATCAATGATAGATTCATCTGCAGATATCATTGATAAAGAGAGTATGTCCCAACAACACTCAGCCTTCATGCACGAAGGTAATAATATCCCTGATGATGCAAAAGCTGGAATGAAAGATGAGTCAAATGTTGTGGAAACGTCCTTAGGAAGCAATGAAGACTCCTCTGGAGATTCGAGAAGTGAAAGCCCATTGGTAGTCACTACCATGGATGAAAAAGAGGCTGGAACAATATGTAAGCGATATAAACTGACCAAACATGGGAAAAAGCTGAAGCTACTACACAGAAAAAACTGTATAGAAAAAGTATGCTTTTTGTTTATTGTTTTTTTTTTTTACAATGCTTTTTAAAAAAAGATATACTGTTAATTGGAGACATGCAATATATTTTAGGTGTCATCTGCTTATCAAACAAAGTCAAAATCCAAGGTTCAACCATTACCAGATGCGAGTGAGACAGTTACTGCTTTGTCAATGAATCCTGGATATTCAACATTACCAGGAGCAGAGGGAAGATCATCAGCACAAAATGAAGTATCCTTCTATTTCCAAAACAAAGATAAAGATTCGTTACCAGTATTGAAAGACAATGTTTATGGAGATGTTACTAGTAGCAACATATATGGTTGGTATCTATGACATAAACAGATGTCCCACAAATGTTTTTATCTTGTTTAGATAGCTCAGAAACGTCAACATGTCACTTTTAAAAGTTTCTTTGGAAATATTTTCTTTTAATCCAGTCTCCCCGTAATTCGACTAGAGTAATGGTATAAACAGAGACAACTTTACATTCTGTGTTTAGAGCAAGGTGATTACGTCAATACTGCTGAAAAGCTGCTGCAGAAGGATGTGAGTGAAGCGTATAATACTGCCAATGACATTCTAAGTGCAGAAGAAGCGATTGATAAATCGAAAATAACTAGGAAAAAGAAGAACATGATAAAACATGAACGAAAAGGTAATTAAAACACTAATTGAAAAAATATTAGATGAAATTCACAATTTTCACAAATCTCTATGTTATTTAGGAAAATTTTGGCATGACAAGAAAAGCAAACGAGGAAAACTATCTGGCAAAGAACACAGAAAATGGCTAGATGAAGAATTACTTGAAGATTCATTTAGGTGGTAGAGACAAGTCGTATTAGGCTAAATATAACCAAGCAGCCATCTTAAATGAGATGATAGCATTTACATGGAACCATAATGTTAACATGATGGAGAACTCCAATTCTATATGTATTGTTTTTTGTGTTGATTTTTTTTCTTTGTCTTTTGTCTTTGTATGCCTATTTTACACAACCTCGTCCCCACTCCCCATTTTCATATATCGAAAAGGCAAAGGTGGATCTGGGCTGCATGTTTTCATTGTTCTTTCATCACAGTCACAATTTCTTCTCAGTCATGTGATCAAAGTATAAACACATGAAGGTTCAGCAGTTGTAGTACCATAAAATATATAATCATTATAACCATTACATTTTGTGTAGAAGAATATAGAACTGTAGTTTTGCTACTTGATAATGTTAAATATTTTATATAACATGGCGCAGTTAGTTTTTTTTAAGAAAAGGAAACCCTGTTTCATTTGAACATTTAAGAGGTTGTGGGGTCATTCCCCTGTTCTTCTTATCATTCGGTTCTTCCCCTCTCATACAAATGTATGAGATCAGTGAAGGGTCCCAGTTTCTTATTCATGGGAATCTCTCTTTTCAAACTTCAGCTTTCATCGGTAAAGTTACCTTTTGTTGAGTAATGATGATGGAATTGGGAATGGTAAAAAAAATCGACCCAACCCCTTGGCTTAGTGGTTTTTCATGAGGACTGTAATTTCCTTGCTAAAGCAATAGAGAAGAAATCTCCAAAATTGACTTCTCTAGAACACTAGAATCATTTCTTCAAGATATTAACTTTTTTTGGATTGTTTTGATGTAAGGCTACCTACATACCTTGTTATTATATACCCATCAGCAAAAACGACCGTTGAATAAATAACGGTATTCCACACTATTATTCAATGGCTATCATGAAAATATTTGTACGCAAATGTTTTTCTTTCCTTTTGTTCGCAAAAATAATCGCCAGATTTTATTTTTATTGTTTCAGTGTTTTATTGTGCCGAATCAATTTCATTAGTTCGTATTTTGGTAACTTTCGATAATGTCTTGTCAATTTCATAAATATATTTCGATTTATAAACTACAAAACAAAGAGAAGATACTAAAGTTAGCTTTCTTCTCTCTTTACATTCATAATTGGCATTAACAAGGAGAAAAAGATAACCCTGGAATCGACTGGCCAAATTATTATAGTAACTAATAGAAATTAATCGATGTAGATTCAGCGAGCGTTTTACACGTTTTTATTTTTGTATGCAACACATTTATAAGCAACACTAGTAAATTTTCTCAAAAAGTTAAGAAACAGTACTACAAGGATCTTACATAACTGAGCAACATGAAATTTTGAAATCAAGCAGCACTAGCATAGCTACAGCGCATTTCTTAAAATTGTTACATTAAGTGGTTACACTGGGTTGCACTATGGTTGTACTATGTCCTAGACTTTGTACTTAGATACTTAAACTTACACAAAGGTTTTCAAGACTGGAAATACATATTTTTTCAATTAATACTTAGCAACAAATTAAGCAACATTACTGCTAAGGTCTGACCTTGGTTGTTTTATAAAAAAACGTTATTTGATTAAACCAATGAGACTCAAGATATCGACTGTTCCAGGCCAGGGCTATTAACGTGCATACATCTTGTTCGTACGACTACCTGTGGTTTTGACATCACAATATAAATATTTATTTTCATCAAATTTTACACAAGAGAGAAATTCTTTCACTAACTTGATTAAAGAGAGGTCTCGATTAGAAACAATACAGAATGCCAGATGAATCTAGCAACTGTCAATTTCCATAATTTTTTGTAAAATATACAATTTCAAAAAGACAATCTATCAAATCAATCTTCAAACATTTCTAAGATAAGAATTCTATCAACAGTTACATCACTACAAACAATTCTTCGTCAGTTCTCATTGAGAACAGATAGCGTGAGGTATCTCATCATGGTCCAGTAATCGTTTTTCGATTATTAAAAATGAATTGCTGATCCAATCGGCCTGTGAAGATGAACAATGCTCATATGAATCTCTTGGCCATGTCACTGATAAAATGTACTTAAGACACAGTGTACTTAGACTCGTAACGTTTTTCTTTCTCTATATACATTTAAACAAATGAACTACGGTTTCGCGATTACTCTGCTCATGTCTCGAATTTTATCCATCAGTTTTGGTCCAGGCTGATAATTTATCAATGGCAAACCCATATTGCTTCTTTCAATTGGTTTGGCATTTTTTATTTTATCGCTAGTATCTCTTTTGCCGTGTTTGAGTGCAAAATTCCTTTGTTTCTTATGCTTTTTATGAGAATCACTAATATCTCTTTTTGCAAATCGTTTACTTAAATGTCGTTTCTGCAAGCTAGCAAGTAGCAAGTTATCTTTAGGATTATTATCCACCACTGAGTCAAATCCACTCAAGCTCCTTAAAGCAGCTACAAGTGAAGTGTCTACTGGAATCTCCTGCAACACTGGGTTAGCAAGACTTGCGATAAATTCTTCTGCAGCTAATTCTTGACCAGTCAATAAAGGTTCATTTTTTCCAAACCCATTCTGGTTCTCAACCTTTGGCAGGAGAGGCGTTCCATTGTTATCAGATTGTTGATTTACTGTATCAGCAACAAAAACTTTCTGATCGGTTTGGTGATTGACAATCGTTGATTTGGTTTCTGGTTGTGATGCAATAGTTTGTGATAACTGGGTCACGGTTTGTTGTGGGTATATGTTTGGAGAAGACGGACGTTTCTCGTTACTTTCCCAACCAGGAATGTTTGAACGAGCATTCTGTTGAACAATCTGATTAAAATCAACTTCTGGAACATTTGTTTGCTGAGCAGCCATGAAGTTAGCAGTATTGACTTGCGGCAGGACTTGTGCAGTTGTCTGTTGTAATGCTGCATTGTTTTGAGACGGCATTCCATTGATTCCAGACAAAATGTTGAGCTTATTCATGAAGGTAGTGGCAGGGATACCTGGAATGGAGCTCTTTTTAAATACTTGATCGGCTTGATTTGGTGTGAACGAGGCAGCTTCTTGTTCGTTCTGAGCTTGGACAGGTTCAATCTGCACATTTTCAGCCACATCAGCAGATTTTGTGCTTGGCAGATGACCTGTCGTACTATCCGCTGGAGTATGGATTGAAACTGTTGATTTGGTTTCCTCAGAAGATCCTGTTTTAGTTTGCTCTGTTGTTGTATCTGCATCTTTTTCATTCACTTGTTTCGGAGTTTGAATCGTCATGAACGATTTAACGGTGTCGGGTATTGGTTTTTGAACTTCAGCATTGTTTTTGTCTCCAAAACTGTTAGTTCTCCATTTATCAAGCACTGCATTGGCTTGCTAAAAATGAATGTTCATGAAATCATTTGCTTTTGGAACTGACGAAGTAATTAAATATTAAAAAAACATGCATATAGTAGGCATAGACAAGCAATTTACCTCTTTCGCTGTTGGTTTAAAGTTTTTAGTCATCGTATTTAATGCGTAGTTGTAGGCTTCCTGTTGAATCATATTTTGCGTGGCCACTGCCTCTCTTTGCATCGGTGCTACAGACGTAAAGCATGAAGTAAAGAAGCAAGAAGTAAAGCATGGAATCATAGATCTGCAGTTTTATACTCACTTGTGTTAGCCAGCTGTTTGCTGATTTCTTCATTCTTTTTACATATCTTCAACTCTTTCAAATAATCTTTCAGTGTCAATTCTCCATCAGTGTATTGTTTTACTATTTTTGCACAGTTTTCCGGAATATTCTTTGGAATTTCATAATCTAGAAACAGCGAGAAAATATTGAGTGAGTTTAACTATCCTTGTTTTGGTGATATCAGATTTCCATGACAGAAAAATCTCGATTGACAAGATTTTACCTGCAGTTTTGTTCTTTGGTGTTGAGTTCGCTTCTAAACACAAAATCAAAATTGAAACAATCGAGACTTGATTTCATTAGTTGTAAAATATTCAAATACCCCTTACTTTGTTCACTGCTTTGTTTAGTTTCAGTTTCAGCATTGTCGCTGTCATCGTCGTCTTTTGACTTTATTTGCTCTTCACTTTCGAACAAGTGAGCCAACTCTGCTTGACTTTCAATGGTCCTATTCAGCAGTTCTTCAGTTTGTTTGGCAATCTCAGACCTGCTTGCACCGCTACGGAATATTGCCAGCAACTTAGAAACAGGTATGTTGGCTTCCTCTGCAATTTTATCAAAGGCTTTTGAATCGTTTTGTAAGCGAGACCAATCGAAAGTTTTGCTTTTGTTATGCTTGGCAGAAAAGCTTTCAGTTTTATGTTTGTGATGACGATTGTGGTGATGGTGATGGCGGCGGTGGTGGTTATGGTGGTGGTGGTGACGATGTTCCTTTTCTGTTTTAGATTTTTTAGCATTATCAATTATAGATGTGGTGTTTCTATTACCATCATCATCTGTCGTTTCGGCTGGTGCATCTACATGATCCTGAATGATCTCTCCTGCGCCAGATTCTGCACCTGAGCCAGACGTATCTTCCGCTTCCCCTGTAAAATATTTAAAAAAGATTGATAAGATAGTTCATCCTGCTGTTTTAAAAAGATTTGATGACAAAGAAAAAGGTTATACCGGATCCAGCACCAGTTCCATCCAGTAACATTGGCATGGATTTAGCAACTGATTTCAAAGATGCCATGGTATCTAAAGTTTTTTCAACTTCTGTCTTTCTTGCAAGTTCTTCCTGATGAACCTGATTCAGAGCAGAAGCTACTGTAGCCAGCGCATTCATTGATATTTTTTGCAAGGCTGCAGCTACAATTGGATGGTTCAACACCTGAGAGGTTGCTTGCAATGCCTGCCCTGGATAAGGAATTGAACGCTTCTCCTTCGTTTGACTGACAGCTACAAAAAAGAAGTTTTGTGATAAATAAAGAAGTTCAGAAATAACTTTCCTCGAGTTTAAATCAATTAAATTAATACCATCATAATCTTCAGGTAAAGTCAATGCAGATAACAAGGAACAGCAAGTTATAATAAGAATGAAACTCTTCATTTTGACGACATTTACTCAAACGTTATATGTTTTGCAGAACTTTTGGTCTAAGACTGTTTTGCAAATGTGTTTGCTACTTTTCTGAATTAGTTTGTTTGATGACACAGTTGAATGATTTGCAGCATTAACCCAACTTCAAAACATGAACATTTGATTAACCAAATTGAACAGCTTTCTTGGCCTTTGATACAGATCTTCAGAAATAGATTCAATTTTCTTCTGGTACGCAACCAAAATCAATTGCACCAAAAGCCCTTTCCTGTTTTGTGCTATCCTTCAACTGATAATAAGCTAATTTGAGAAGAATGTAATGCAGAACATGAGACCTAATGAAGTGTTCCGCATGGGTAGAAGTACTAAGTAAATATTCAACGCTTGATTGCATTTGCAATATGTTTTGGCGGAGTTTTGATTTAGTGACACAGTAAATGCTTTCAAATGCAGAACCTAAACTAATTTCTTCAAACTGTTTCGATTCTATCGCAAATATTAAAACCACAAACTGGGTGCAAATTAAGTTTGCAAACACAATCTGTTTTGTTTTTGTTTCATACTAGTATGAAAATAAAACGTCAAGCGTCAATTTAATCAGACATTTGATAAGAAATTATTTTCTAAATTTCTTTAAAAAAGAAATCACCATTATGATAAACCACTAGGTTTCCCTGGAAACCTTTGTGCAAAAGGTGTTAAAAATTGAGATGGCATGACAATGAGGAAAAGGCTGAAAATGGAAGGAAGAAGAACAAAGACGAATGAAATGCAAAAATAAACTATAAATATGCGATAAAAGTCCTTCAATTCTTAAGAGATCGGTAGAAATAGACTTTTGGGTTCACAGTGGTCGACAGTGTTGAAATCGAACAGCACAGTTGGATAATCAAAACAATCTTCTACATTCATATTTTTGATTCATATTTTGCATTTTCGCCATTGCGAAAACGTTGATAGTAAAGTTTACAAAATGCTACTGGCGTGCAGCGAATGCCATGTATAAATCCTAGTTTGTTGAAATTCAATAATTTATGTAGTTTAGAATATAGCTAAAAAGCGAAGCACTGAGGTATTTTTGGTATTTTTGTAAAATATCTTTGAAACCTTTGTTTGTTTAGAATTGTGGGGTGTTATTTTATTTTTAATGCTAGCTTATTGTTTCTTCCAGAGGTTTCACCAATCTTCCCTCAAGAAAAGCAAAAATGTATGATGCAGACTCATTAGACCAAATAAGTGTTTCATCATCTCGAACAAGCTTGTATGAAGAACCACCTTCAACCAAACCAACCGAAAGTGACTTTCCAGACACACCATTGCGACAATATGACATCAAGAAGTTTACTTGTGAGCCATGCAGGTTGTGGTTCCGCCGTGTCAGCCACTTGAAAAGACATTTGAGAGAAGCGCACATGAAGCCGGCGGTACCACGCTGTAGAATGTGTGGAAAGAACATCAAGAAGATCAAAAAAACTTCATTTAGTGAAAAATTATGGGATAAATTTTTGAAATTCTTTAGCTTAGATTAGAATATTGGACAGTGGTTGTTGTTAAAGACATATATTTCTTACAGAAAGTTTTATCATTACGCAGAACATTCTTATCATTTGTATGATATTATTTTATTTTTCATGTTTTGTTTTTTATATGAATTTGTTGTACATATTGTATTATAAGTAATATTTTTGATATTTTTTTAATTTTTAATGTTTTTTACATTCTTTGAACGAACTAAGAACAACACGATACTGTTGCTATAACCGACAATTACAAAAGTTTAGTCTTCAAAGGTTTGACCACGACCTTTTCGGTGGCGTTATCTTGATGTTGGATTGATGACTTTAGAACTTTTACATTTGTGACGCTCCAGTGGATTCTGATAACAAACCGTCAAACGTTATAGTTTATACAACGTCAGCCTTTTGTGAATAACGTTGTAACAGTTTTTATTGTTATTCTGTTTGATCTTGCATTATGTAATTATTTTTGTGGTGACAATGTTGAAAGATTATTTTTTGAAATCTGTTCGAAGTTTATCACTATTTTAACATCCGATTCGAAATTTGAATTCACAGTTGCATGAACCAGGTTTCATCTTTTATGGCTACAGGGGTTGATTATTATCTACCAGCCTTTTTAAAATTACCCTCATTTAGTTTCCAGTGCTGAACAAAATAAAGCATAACTCGAAGAATAACGGTCCTGAATTACACCGTATTTGCGTAAAATTTCGGATTGGTTTTAGGTTCGTAGATAGGCACAAAAACTACTACACTCTCTTCTACTAAATGAAAGAGGAACAAAATGAAAAAAGAGGTAGGGAGGAGAGAAACACTCCGGACAAAAATTTCCGAACCGACTTATGAACCCCGATTAGGGGATTGTTTTCAAGATGGCATCCAAAACAGCGATGTTTTATCTCACGTTGTGCTACCTATGTGGTGTTGCTGCCCACTTCTAAAAAGGTGTTTACAGGGAAAACAGGAGAGAAATTGTGACTTAACTATGGCATTGTTTTTTATATAAACATTGTTACATACATATCATGCTGCTGTAAATCATATTTAAAAATGCTTTGTAAAAGGGACAAGGAAAAACTTCAATTGTGGAGGAGGGCTCTCTTTTTGCTTTGATTTGAAATGAGAGATACATTCTTCAATTGAGGGATGTTTTTGGTTTTCAACTTATACCGTCTATGTGTCTAATTACGGACAGCCTTCGTAATTACAGACATCGACAAAACATAATTCCAACCGTCTGTAAATTAAAAACACGGCACATCCCGTACTGTCAACCAAACTGTAATAAAACAAACTTCAGAGATAATTAAATTTATTTGAACGCTAGAAAATTACCAATATATGCCATTTATATGAGCTCCGTGTGTACAATGGTAGTCATATTTACAGATAAAAAATAATAATGGCCACCTCTGTCATGAAATATCGATAGGTCGAAAATTTATGTTTAAAAATGAATTGAGGAATGAAAATGATTTTAGATCGTGCTTTTAGAAAGTTAATTATCATAAAACAAGTCAAATAAATAAAGTTTTTGTACGTCAATCACAGTGGGGGAGGACACTTCTAACTGAGTATTGAAATATAGGCCATTATGATTTTCACGGTCCATTATTCTTCAAGTGTTGCTGCTAATTGCTCTCTATTGGATTGCTCTGTTTCATAAAACATTTTATTCAGTTATATATACGTGGTGAACTTGGCAAGAATGCATGTGTATTTTCGTGACAAGAATGTTTGTTTACATTTTGATGTCCGTAATTACGAAAGCTGTCTGTAATTAGGCACGAAGACGGTATTTGACAATGTTTTTAAAGCGCTAAGGCCATAGTTATTTAATACTTCGTTCAGCGTAACAGACTAGCGATGCGGAATGCGGGCATTATTCATTATGCATTATTTTGCAAACGCAATAATGACATACAATGCACATTTTTTACCGATAATTTACTATAAGGCGGATTTTAGAACAGGCCTTTTCATAAATGTTATGAAGTATTATACAATATTAACGAGCCGTTCTCTATTTATTTTTGTTAAATACATCAGGTGTGTCTGTTTCTTTTTTTCACTTCACAATATACTAGTAGACAGTCAAGTAAAAGAAAGTCACTTCGCGACATGTATCTTAGCAACGTTTATGTTCAAAATGATTATATTATTCTAAAATTTCAGTCACCACTTATGTTGATGACGTAGTTTTATTCTTCTTTTTCATTAAAGAAGTATTATTTCTTCTTTATAATAAATTGTTGTGCCGATTTCGATTTCTTTATATACGTCTCTAACATGTAAAAAAATCAAAACTGCTGGTTATACAAAAAAAAAAAAAAAAAAAAAAATGAAATGAAATTTTTGAACAATGATGGAGAGCATATCGATTGCCGTCGCTAATTCTGATGTATATTTCATTTTAAAGGATAAGTATAAAAGATACATCAACTTGAGCAACGAAGAAAAGCACTTCGGAGATAAGGAGACATATTATATGCACTAAAAAATAAAAAAATGTCTTTTTTAAAGCTTCGTTAAAATGAAAATATGCGAAGAAATAACTATTTCGTAAATCTCTCTACCGTTGTTCCGATGAATTTGATTTGAAGATCTATTTACAATTCTGTTTGCAACGACAGAGGAAAGATTTACGAAACCAGGGCATAAAACACTGAGGAGTCATAATTACATAGAAATATGTATTAAAACATTATCAATGGCGAAGTACCTTTCACATAAGCATCGTAATATACGTGACAAGGTCCCTCTATAATGTTTTTTTTTGTTTTAGTTGAGTTTTTTAAAGATGCTTGAAGTTGTAAAAATAATGTATTTTAATGCGCATTATTTGTCCGAAAAATCATAATGCGGGCGGGTTACTGGATTAAATAACTATGGCCTAAATGTTCCACCGTAAAAGATTAGCGAATGTTAGTAAATCAAAAGAAATTTACGACGTTCACACATGTGTGACCCACGTTAATACGAAACGAAATTAACATTGAAATTTCATTTATCTCAAACAAAATTTTTGAGATCTATCATCACGCTTATTAAAATTTCTTTGGTAAGTCATTAAATCTCTCATGTACGGTGGCCCACAAGTGCCACGGCAAAAGTAAGTAAAAACTTGACGCAAAACTTAAACACAACGGCAAATTAAAATGTCACGGCACAAATGAAAATGTCACAGCACAAATTAAAATGCCTCGGCACAAATTAAAATGTCACGGCACAAATTAAAATGTCACAGCACAAATTAAAATGTCACAGCACAAATTAAAATGCCTCGGCACAAATTAAAATGTCTCGGCACAAATTAAAATGTCACGGCACAAATTAAAATGCCTCGGCACAAATTAAAATGTCACGGCACAAATTAAAATGTCTCGGCACAAATTAAAATGTCACGGCACAAATTAAAATGTCACAGCACAAATTAAAATGCCTCGGCACAAATTAAAATGTCACGGCACAAATTAAAATGTCACGGCACAAATTAAAATGTCACAGCACAAATTAAAATGCCTCGGCACAAATTAAAATGTCACGGCACAAATTAAAATGTCTCGGCACAAATTAAAATGTCACGGCACAAATTAAAATGTCGCGGCACAAATTAAAATGCCTCGGCACAAATTAAAATGGTAAATGCAAATAATGACTCTGTTTTTGGAGGGTTATAAAAGAAACGCAAAGAAGCTTGTGCTAGATACTGAAATGTCTTCTTCATCGTCAGAATGTATGTTATTGGTTCTATTTTGTTTATAATTATAAGGTTTGGAAGGTTGTTGTATTGCTAGTGTTGTTCAACTACTACGGTAGAGAATCCCAGTAAATAAAACTTTAGGAAACTCTAACTTTTAGTAACTTTATTTCAAACAACTCTTATCGACTCAGTAGAGATTTAATATAATTTTTTTCATAGTGGAGCTGTCGACGGATGAAGAGGAGTTCGACGAAGAAAGTACAATCACTTATTACTATCGTTCTGGATTTGAATATAAAGAAATAATTTCACTTCTCGAAAAGCGTCACGGTCATCGTATTAGCAAAAGCACATTATTACGCAGGTTAAAACTTTACGGATTGTCAAGAAGAAACCAACAAGTAAACAACTATAACCAACTTCGAAGAAGATTAGTGGAAATTGTAAATGGACCAGGAGCATGTGGTGGGTATAGGACAGTTTGGCATACACTCCAAATGGAAGGACTGCAAGCGCCGAGAAATGTTATAGCAAGTTTACTTAAAGAAATTGACCCAGAAGGTACAGAATTTAGAAAAGCAAGAAGGCTTAAAAGAAGGCAATACAGAAATCCAGGACCTAACTATGCGTGGCACATCGACGGGTATGACAAGGCAAAGCCATGGGGATTTTCTATACACGGGTGTATTGACGGGTTTAGTAGAAAACTCATATGGCTTCCAGGGATTTTTCCAAGCACTTTTGGTTACTACCGTTTTTCATAGAGAAGATTGAGTTTGACAGTCCAGGAAGCTATGCAATTTTAGAGATTTAAATCTCCACAAACAGGCCTTGTCATGAGAGGCATGTGAAGAGAGTTGGAAACTAAGATGTTTTTTAATTTCATTGAATAACATGAAAACGAGTCCTACTGGTACCACTTTCGTTTTCATATTCTTTGGTAAGGTGAAGAAATGAATGCGTATAACAAAGGAAATTTCAAAATTACCTTAGCAAGTGGTTGTTCTCCCTAGCAACAGAATATTTGGTGAATAATGGCCTAATTACTCTCTCAAAACATGTTTTTAAACACTACGCATTAAAGAGCTAAAAAATATTTAATTGACAATGAATGATTGAGTTTCTAAACTCAATTCAAGATTGAGTTTTAACTACCGGTAAATGGTAGTTGGAAAGTGCTTGGAAAAATCCCTGGGCTTCAAGTCTGCAGATCAAATAAGTCACCAGACAAAATTGCACACATGTATCTTAATGGTATCATTAATGTTGGAGGCTGTCCGGTTGAATTAGTAACGGATCTAGGGACAGAAAACGCAATTGTTGCTTCCATGCAAGCATATTTTCGTGATAATGCTGATGCTCACAGATACGTCCCTTCAACAAGAAATCAGAGGATTGAAGCTTGGTGGTCTATTCTTAGTAAAACGAGATTTATTTGGTGGCGAAACTTTTTCTCTGACTTGGAGTTTAAGGGTATTCTTAACTTAAGCGATGAGCTAAATAAACAATGCTTATGGTACACATTTTCTGGACTCATTCAGAAAGAACTAGATGACATTTTGGAGCATTGGAACACACACAGAATCAGAAAATCTCGATATAACTGTATCGCTGGACGGCCGGATGCAATCTTTTACAATCCTGAAAACTATGGAGGCGCCGACATGAAATTAAATGTAGACATAGCGGAGATAAATCACGCTTTCGATAACATTAATGAAACAGATGAAGAAAATGAATACGACGAATATTTTGAGTATTTGTTCCAGGAGTTATCATTGGAAATGCCAAACACTTGAGAAGAAGCACTTACAATATATCAAATTTTGATAAACGCAGCTCAAGGGTAGTGAAAACAAAGAAACACGTGTTTTCGTTTAATTGAACACAACTTCTGAAAGAATAACTTTGGATACATTATACGTACAAGTGAAAAAGTGAACACACTTTATAAAACAGAAGACTGTTTTATAAAAAACTTTTAACAAAAGGTTTATAAACTTTATCTCAATGTTTATTGTCTGTCCCAATATGCTGTATGCTGTATGCATAATCTCCATAAACGAAGTTTCGTTTTTTATGTGCGATACTGGTAATGTTATTGTCCCGGACCAAGTGCTAACAACAGGATAACATACTTTGTGATCAGGGTATTTTAGGAAACAATCATGTTCAAAATGAGCGGTAATTACAAATCCTTCTGAGTCAATAGGTTTATGTGATTGCCCGGTTAACCATGATAAAATCCCTGGAGCAGAGACGCTTGCTTTTTCAAAGTTGCTGAGGATAGCATCAGTATAACCATCATCACGTACATCTTCCCATGCAACTGCTGCCACCAATGGTTCTATTTCTTCAGTGTCAACCTTATATAAGAAATCTTCCAACATGTCCATAACCATTTCTTCTACTTGTCGTCTCGTTGACTTTTCTTGAGAGTATAGAGGTCTTAGAAGAGAAACAATGTAATTTCCATCGACATTCTTGTAAGATGAATTATCTCTTGAAAACAACGGCTTCATTAAATCTGGAAAACCCCTAAGATAACATTCCAGATCAAATATGGACATTCCTTTACGAAACTCTTCCAAAAAACAAAGACGATGTGTGGTGATGCTGACCATGATAGATTGCATGATTTCATTG
Organism: Turritopsis dohrnii; assembly: GCA_027922465.2. NCBI lineage: Eukaryota > Metazoa > Cnidaria > Hydrozoa > Anthoathecata > Oceaniidae > Turritopsis > Turritopsis dohrnii. Next base: position 202,725 of record BQMF02000378.1, on the reverse strand, counting down.
GCATGCCACTTTGAAATCACGCCAGTATATCCATGGTCAAGGCAGTAATCAGCATGTGATTCGGGATCAGCAGCAACTATGTTGAGAAACTCTCTTTCATCGTCAGTGACGTGCTTGTTGATGTCTAGATTTTCCTTGTCGATGTCATGATCAAACAGCAGATTAACAACAGTTGGATGCAAAAAACATGGAGGAGGACCACCATGGGCTAAACTGTATGCCACAATCTGCCCGCATGCCTTAAAATCCCCATTTTGCACATGAAGCATGGAGTCCTTTGGTGTTCCATTGGGGAAGAGAGTTGAGGAAATTTCATTTATAGCCTTGGTTAAGAAAACTTTTGATAGTGCTCCATCATCAATACCATCTTCTGCAGTGAAATGAATCATCAAACGCTTCTCCAATCCCTGCTTCTTGACTTCTCGTTTCCATACAGTTAAAATTCTGCCCAATGATGCATTTCTCCTGATAACAAAGAAGAATTGGTCTTCCATCTTCCACTTTGATTTTAACAGCAGCACAATATCTTCAATTGTGTTCGGTACGTCATCATTGGATGAAGCAGCAGTGAGATTTTCATTTGACATAGTGTCTTTATGTAATTCTGTAAATTGATTAAGAGCCTGAATATTTTCTGTAAGTTCAAAAGTTTCACTGCTATTAGTTAATAGAAAATCTGGAATTATGAAATCATTTGAGTCTCCAAAAAGACCATCAAAATCATTTTCAATTTTCATTTTCTTTTCCTCGTTCTCATCATCATTGTCACTATCAATTTCACTTAATCGTCTCTTAGCGGTTAAGTCATCTTTTTTGCACAAAAAAAAAAAATTATCCTCTTAAAATCTTTCCCAATCTCTTGTTGATACCTTCGTAGAGTAAAGGCTTCATCTGAACCTGGAAGATTTTGCTGGATTTCAGTGCCATTCTCATACAGTAAAGTGTAAAAGCTCTCATGATGGTCGTCATAGAGATCTGGATGGAATTGCTTCCACTTATTCTCAGCCAAAATGCGCAAATCCAGAGGAGAAACCCCAGTAGACACTCTCAACATGACCTTTTTTCCTCTTCTAGGTACCAATTTCCCATCCTTGTCTTGCAAAGTCATTATACCAATTGATATGTTTACTTCTTTCTCTTTGGATGGTTTTTCCTTCTTCGTTGTTGCTTTGGTGAACCCTTTCCATTGTTTTGATTTATACTTTTGGTAAGCAGCGAAACTTTTGACTTGACCTAGTAAAATGAAGAAATCGCCAAATGAATGAAAATATAATTTTATAATTTTTTTTATCTTTATCTGTACCTTGTATTATCAACACTAACCGTCAAATCACCAAATAACCTGTAACCATGTGTAGTATGAAAAAATGTTAGCTACATATATGATGGAAATAAACAGACCCTTCTTTTAACACATTGAGTTTAGAAAGAAACATTTTGCAAATTACAGTGAAGTTTTAATTTGACTAAAAATCACTAAGTATTATTATAAATATCTGATGATGTGAATGGCGTACATGCACTTTTCATAGAATTTTCTTTCTCTTCAACAATCTCTTTGTTCTTTAAGCTAAAGTCTATAATAAAAGGAGAATTGCAGATATTTTTGTTTTTATTTGCCAGAGAAATGTAAGATAATCTAATGACATGTGTAAGGCTTTTAAGACAGACAAGGGAATATCAATCTCCAAAGAACATGTCTAGCCTAAATGATGATGATGAACAGAATTTGCACAGCAACTCATAACTTTACCAAGGACAGAATAAAGTTTGAACATATTGATTTCAGATTTTCAGATTTTAATAACCAACTCACCCCCACCACAGTGGTAGCAAAATTTAGCATTATTTACTGCCAGAAACTTGACACAGTAACAGCAGAACATTCTGTTTGTTTTCCTCGAAGCGTCGGAATTGGAGTTTGCATGCATAGAGTGTTTACCCAGAAAACCATGTGTCTGTGGCATTTTACAGAACATTTACACTTGTGTTTATTTATTTATTTATTTATTTATTTGTATTTTACTGTGGCTTTGTGCCGTGGCTTTTTAATTTGTGCCGTGGCTTTTTAATTTGTGCCGTGGCTTTTTAACTTGCGCCGTGGCTTTTTAATTTGTGCCGTGGCTTTTTAATTTGTGCCGTGGCTTTTTAATTTGTGCCGTGGCTTTTTAATTCGTCTTTTAGTTTCTGTGAGATCGTTTTGCATACTTTTGCCATGGCACTTGTGGGCCACCGTACCCATGAGATACGACAAATTTTCACGAAGTTCTTGCAAACATATAACTTATTAGCAATATAAAACATTCTAACATACTAACCAGGTTACAACATGACGTTTAAACAAGGTTGTCTATACAAACTAGGTTAATTTTCCATCACTATATTAACACAGGGTCTGTGCAAATGGTTTTGGAAATTACAAGTTGTAACAATTTTATCCAGGTTACTAATTGTTATTGCAAACTCATCTTTAATGACTAGAATCCTATACCCAAGAGACATAAAAATAGTTGGAATGGTGACTACAGATTCATTTCTAAAGTACGTTTAGAAAAATTAATGAAATCATAACAGAGTGAATATGTTAAAATATGCAACCTAAGTGACTTTAAGGGATTGTATCTTGCAATCTATTTCACTTTTTCGAAAAATTATTTCGCCTTTTGAACGATCAAAGATTGAAGTTTGTCTCACAAAAAATTGAGCTGTTTTGCTCTTTTCTATAAAAACTTGTTTTTTTTCATCTTCGTTTTTCTTCTTCCATTTTCATAATTCTTCCAAATTTTTTATATCATGAAAAAGTGCTTTTTAAGCTTTAAACAGTGCAAAAAGACCTTCAAATTTGCCAAGCATTTATAAAAACTCCAAGTTCATTTGAAACATACTTTAGTGACAAACTTATGAAATTCCCATACTTTCCAGTGTTCTAGTGTTTGGTGTTTAGCAACATATTTCTGAAGGTGATAAACTTGTTCTTACTTTGTTTATAACATTAGGAACTAATCATTGAACATTTTACTTGTTTGATAACACAAAATAATTAATTCTTTTCTGGAATTAAAAAAGATTTTTCTATTTATGTCATTTTATGTTCTTATGTTTGCCATGTGTTATTTCAGATTGTGAATAATTTTCAATGATAATCGGCTATAAAATACAAAGATGCGGTACAATTCAATTGAACATTTTGTGGAAGTGCAGGAAAAGTTGTTGAAGCTTGAGCAAGATACAGAAGTGAATGAGCAGAAATATCTGTATGAAAATCAAAATTTGAAAGTGCTAGAAAAGAGAGGAGTTTGTCTTCGAAATTTATTGATTGATCATAAACGGACTGGAATGTATGGAAAGCTTCTAATTACTTTCTCAATTCAGCAAAACAAAAGAACTTTGGAAAATGAAACAACAACTCATCGGATAGGTCCAGGTAATGACCACCATTTTACATTTCTCCTCATACAGAATAAAGTAAGTAAAGTAAGCTTCAGAAAACTTTTCTGTTCAGTCAAGTTGGCATGGAATAGCTAGTATTATTTTCAAAAGACATGAGATATAACAAGGTTATTTTTCTGTTAATATCATTTTTTTAAAATTATCTTTATCATTAACTTCTTGTACATGATCTTATAAGTTGTTTTTGTAAAGGAATATGCTGACGTTACTGAAATGAACGAAGAGCTTTTATTTATAGTATTTTCCTATTTTTAGGAGATATTGTTGGAGTATACATGAATAAAATGGACACCAGCACAGATTCACTTGCTACAGGTGTTGTGAGTTACGTGAAAGCCAAAACAGTTACTGTTACGTTTAATGAAGAATTTGAAAGCAACACAAATGCGTTGTACCGCTTAATGATTCTGACAAATGACATCACATACAGAAGACTAAAAAAGCAAGTATAGTTTTGTATCATCTCTGACTAATCAGTTTTACATATCTCCTATACCATTATGTTGGATTGACATTTGGTTGAAATTTTTTTTCATGCATTTTATGACTGATTGATTGTAAAAATGATAAAAATTGTTTGTGTCTCTATATTCTAGGAATTTACATTGCTTATAATAACTTTCCAAGTTGTTGCAACTCTAAAGTCAATTCTTTGGAATAACAGTGAAAAAAATTCACTAATGAGAAAAATTAAATTCTTAAATAGCTAATGAATTATAAAGGAATGGAGGTTACTTAACATAAAAAACTAAAATACCAAATCACAGGTTGAGTTGGTTGGCCCCTTAAAACTATTATGCTTTCGCCTTTGTCTCTTTCTGTCAAGCAATTATAACATAGCAGTTGGTTTTACTTATTTTTTTTTCAGAACATTAAAAGAAATGAAGGAAATAAGCACTTCTTTGCAATGTGTGAAACTTTTGAATGTCATGTTTCCCTGCAACGTTGCTACAAGCCGCTGTACTGCACACTCCACAGAAGAAATGATGTTCTTTAACAAGCAGTTAGATCAATCTCAAAAAGATGCTGTTGAATTTGTGATGAGAACAACACACCCTGTTTCAGTAATTCATGGTCCACCAGGAACAGGAAAAAGCACTACTATAGTTGAAGCTATATATCAGGCTGTCACAAAATATTCAATGAAGGTAAACAAAACTTTTGTATAAATTTCTAACAGTTTTAATTTAATTTATCCATGAAGCCTGAAACAGAACCTAATTTAAAATTCTTATCACTCACTTGGACATCAAATAAAATGTCCAATAGAATAGTGTTTTAGACATAAATGTGAATTGTGTGTTTCGTATGTGATAGCTATAATCAGTGATTGTAGCTCATTTGCATTTATTGTTCCTGTTAGCAACGTAAGAAAGGACTGAATGAAAATATCAAAAAATTTAAAGCTGGTTTTCTTACCTGATGGCTTTGCTGTTTTTCACTCAGTAGACATGTTTATAAATTAAGATATAGAACTGTTAACCTTCTAAAACATTTTATTCATGTGTTCTACTTTGTGACAAAATGAATTTTGTGGTGTATGTTTGTTATTGCAAACTAGTGGAATATGAAAACATTTGCAACTATAACAAGAAAAATTCTTTCTTCAAGCAATTTTCAGAATATATTTTTTGACAAGAGGATTTTAAAACTTTCATTTAGATATAGACTGTCATGTTGTGAGCTTTATATAGTTGAACTTTAAAGGAGTGGTTCACTCAAAATTGAAAAAATTAATTTCAATTTATTTAAAAGCAGTGTATATCATTTAGTCGTAGGGAGATATTTTTTTTTCTTCTTTTTCACAATTTCATCTATTTAAATGCCTTTTATTGTTAGTTTTTCTGAATGGGTTTTAAACTGATTAAATTTTCTGACGTCATCGGAGCATTATCTCACATTTGTATGAAGAAAAAAACATTGTACATTAATATGAAAACATAGAGAAAATAACGATATAACAGAAAATTATTTTCACTTTTCAAAAAAGATATTTCAAAATGGGTTGGTGCATGGTTGTTAATTGTAGTAACAACACTTTTTGTAAAAATCGTGCAAAGAATATTAGTTTTTTTCGACTCCCAAAAGAGGCAACTCTGAAGAAGCGATGGTTAGCTGGCATCAAGAGAGAAAACCTTCCAAAGGATCCCAAGATCTGCCATGAACATTTCGAAGAATCATGTTTTAAAAGAGATTTAAAAGTAAGATAAATTCATGACTGATACTAAATTTTCCTTGTTGGAACAACATGAATGATGTTATGTTATAATTTTTAAAAACCTTCTAGAATGAACTGCTTGACAAACCAAGTCGGCGTATTCTCAAAGACGACGCTGTTCCAACAATTTTCCCTCATTCATCAGAAAAACAACCTCAGAAACGAAAAGCAAGTATGTTAAGGGAACAAATGTCAGCTAAAAAACAACTATGTGAAGATGCAATCGCTCACAACAAACTTGTGGATGCTTTTGAATTAGAACTAAATTCTAAAGAAGTGCAAACTGAATTTGAACCACCGGAAACTCAATCAGTGTGGGTTCAGACAGAAAATGAAATTCTACCAAATAAGGTTGACAAAGAAGTCCAAGTTGACTTAGATTTCATTCACACATCTCATGATGAAATAGAAGATGATTATTCTCTTGACAGTGATTCTGAATACAGCTACACTCACAGCGATGATTCGATCGACAGTGACGTCAGTTTTTCGGACAACGACAGTGTCTCCGCGCAAGTTCCCTCCAAAGCAGCTTTCATTGTTTACTGGTCATCCTTAATGGTATTTTTTGAAAAGTGTTTAACTTGTTCATTACCTGCATTTGTTAAAAGTTATTTTTGTAAAGGCGCTCAATTAGTTGTATGCTTGCAGTGTGTTGATAATCACAGAAACATTTGGAGATCTCAACCAACTGTCCAACGTTATTCGAAAGGAAACTTAACACTTGCAGCTTCTGTACTTTTTAGCGCAAACACATTCAAACGCATTGCTAGTTATTTTGACCTTGCTAATATTCAGTGGATCACCAAGACAAGTTACTATAACATTCAGAACAAGTTCCTAGTTGGGGTAGTAAATCATTACTATGAATCAATGAACCGTGCCTTGATTAGCACAGTGAAAATGAGTGGGCCATGTTTTCTAAGTGGCGATGGAAGATGTGACAGTCCTGGTCACAACGCTAAGTACCTGACTTATTCTTTGATGAACCAGAACACCAATCAGATTGTGGCTATGTCAATAACTCAAGTATCTGAAGCAGGTAATTCATACAGAATGGAACAGCTAGGGTTTGCAAAAACACTGAATACCTTATATGATCAAAACGTCGAGATTAAACAAATAACAACAGATAGACATAAACAAATAAGGAAATACATCAGAGAGGAACAACCTCACATAACACATCAATTTGATATATGGCACTTTTGCAAAAACATAAAAACCAAACTTCTGGCAGCAAGTAAGAAATCATCGTGTGCAATTTTGCAAAGGTGGATAAAATCAATTTGTAATCACTTTTGGTGGGCATGCGCAACATGTGAGGGGGATGAAGAACTTCTCCGTGAAAAATGGATAAGTGTGTTGTTCCATATTCAGAACAAGCACGAGTGGAGCAGCAGCAATAAATTTACAAAATGTGCACATGTTCGTCTCACAAAAGAAAAAACAAAAGCAAAAGAATGGATCAAACCAAATTCAGATGCTTTTGAAGCCTTACAAACAATAGTATTGAACAAAACACTGTTAAGTGATTTGAAGCATCTTACGCAATTTTCACACACAGGCTCATTAGAAGTATACCACTCGTTATATAATAAATGGGCTCCAAAACGTCAACACTTTTCCTATCTTGGTATGATTACTCGGAGTCAGTTGGCAGTTCTAGATTTTAACGAAGGTAGCAACCTGGAACAAGCAACAACAAGTAAAGGAGACAAGCGTTATAACATAAATTATTCAAAAGTCACTGGAACATGGTCATCAAAACCAATTAAAAAAAGCAAAAGCAATGCATACTTGCATGATATGATAAAAATGACTCTGGATAGTGCATCAAAAGGTACCCAATTAGAGGTACCAAAGCTACCTCAAAGTCTTCCAAACAATATTGCAAAAAAACCTAAGCCAGACAAAAAAGAGTTGATTGCAAACCAAATTTCGAGGTTTGGAAAGTAACGTGAGATTACTGTCGAATGTATTCTTTTTTTTTTCAAGTGTAAAAGTGTAAAAGAAATGACATAATTCATCTTTGTGTCCTTCTGAAAAAAGAATATAGTTCTCATCAGTAAATTGTTTGTATGCAGTATATCTAAAAGACTTATTATTAATATTATACTCTAAATAATCTCCTATTGATACGATATCTGTTTACTCATATGCTCCGATGACGTCAGAGAAAAGGTTAAGAAAAAATGTCTTTGAATTTGGTTCAAAAGAAAGTGAGTTAAAATAGCACAATAAGTTTTAAAAAGATATATTTTGAGTACTACGTTTAATACGTAATCATATCATATGAATTTCAAATTTTTGATTTTTTGAGTGAACCACTCCTTTAAAATAAAATAATGAGTGTTCGAGCATAATAAGCAGGTAGTACATTTCATCAATTTCATTACGTCTTAGTTCTTTATTGTTCATAGTCTCAAATGTGTCTTAAGATCATAGTCTTTAGTAGAAACTTATTAATACATGAAAATCTCATACTTTTGAATTCTTTGATTTGTACAAATACAAACTTCTATAGTTGCCATATGGTTGCTTTTAGTAAAAACTTAACTATTGAAATATCTTTTTGCAGGTTTTAGCTTGTGCTCCATCAAATGTTGCAGTGGATAATCTCGTAGAAAGATTGCATAAAGCAGGATTAAAGGTGAACTGAGTGAATTGCCTTAAATTATCTATGTTGTTACTTGGTCAAGATTATGCACCACCACAGCATTTTTTCTATGTGATACCATTCATTACTTTTTATTTTAACTGTCAGGTGGTCAGACTTGGACATCCAGCTCGCATGATTAAGGAAGTGCAGAATTTATCATTAGATGCTATTTTGACAAGTAGAGATTCTAGTGAAATCATCAAGTCGGTTCGAGATGAGATTCATGTAACTGCTGTAAGTAGTACTAGGAATTTTAAATTTTTATGCTCTGAATTTCTTTTTAAACTTTATTCCTCTGTTTCAAACTTGAATAGGGTAAACTTAGAAAGTATAAGAATAAAGCTGACTCATTCACAATAAAGAAACAACTGAAAGAACTACGGAAGGAATTGAGCTCGCGTGAAAATAAAGCTATGACAGAGGTGTTGCAAGGTGTTGATGTCATTTTATCTACTACAACCAGTTCATCAGATGAGGGCCCCCTGCATCTTCTAAAAAGTGGTCACTTTGACCTGGTTGTTATTGATGAAGCTGCTCAAGCAATGGAGTTAAGTTGTTGGATTCCCTTGCTGCATTCAACAAGGTTCTTTTCTTTGTTCTGTAACTCTTTCCATATGGATTTCACCATCAGATTACTGTAAAAGATATCTAATTTTATTTAAATATTTTTGCAATGCTAGATAAGCCCACTTTTTAATATAACTAGCCGCCAAGGCGGCGTCGCTCGCCGCCCATGTTCAGCCTGCGTTGTGTCACCACCTGCTCCAAATTATTGCACTTAAAACCAGCGATAAGACTTCCTTTGCTGCTGGCTTTATCGCTTAATAAAGCTCATTTGCACGTGAAGAGAAATACGTTTCTGGTGTTTCAAATATTGCATGTTCTTAACTCAGCCGTTCATTGTCGCGGTCGCATTTAAAATGTCAGCAGACTTTCTTGCTTTACACAATGCATTCCGAACGTGAACTTCACGTGGTTTTTATTTACGATTTTAAACCAATCAAATATCAGTTTAACAATACACTCAAAACGCAGAGAGAAAAAACTTTTCAACTTATTATTAGCTTTTGTTTTACGCTCTCTAACATGGGTGCTATCAGAAGTAAGTGATAAAATGGTTTCTCTTAAAAAGATCACACGGAGGAGAAAAAAATGCACGTGCTAAATGAATGAAGTGAATAAAAAACATGTTCGATCAGATTAAAATCGATTAAAAGAAATCGATTAAAAGAATTTAAGACAACTATTAAGACAAAAGCAAAAAAATATTTTGTTTCATGATATTCTTTTTTTACCTATTGGTTTTTAAACATTTTGATTGCTCGAAAAAAAGTTCACCCGTCTCAGACAGTCAGGCAAGCGTTAGGATACACTGGCAAAAACCGAACATTATGTCAAGTTCTGCCACTGCTGCTTTTTGTCCAAAATGTTTAATCAGTTAGTTTCTTTGTATTTAGTTGATGTATTGTTTTCAAAGCCAAGTCAACGGTGGTCCTTGGAATATAAAACTAACAATAATAATAAAAACAAAACGTTATTATTACGGTAGCAGCGAAAGCGAATACCGTATTAAAACACCCTTGGACTACTCCTACTACTACTCCTACTACTACTCCTCCGGCCGAAACGGCAATTAGTCTGCGATTTAGAGTCTGCGGGACTGTACTAATAAGGCAATGTAAATTCTAATGAAGGAACCCAGCCTTCGAATTTTGGAAGCTTTTCTATATCAAACATTTAAAAGTAGATTGTATTTTATGTTAAAAGTACATAATATGATATTTTGTAGGTTAATCCATGAAAGAATGAATTCTTATCAAACAGGCCTACATAAAAATGCGACTTTTAGTTCATTACTTATATACTTGAAAATACTTGATATGTTGCTTTTTTTGTTAGTAAAGTTTATCACTTCAAAATTTCGTTCGTTAGCTACTACACTATGTTTGTGTATAAAGGCTTTCAAAGATTTAGTTCAAAAAGGCAGTTATTTGTTGGAATTCAATTTCGGTTTCATGAAATTATAATTATAAACAAACATTTTTTTTCTACATGTGCTCTTATGAAAAAATTTCTTATAAAAAAAACATACATTACACAGCTCACGCATGTATAATTCTTTTGTCTTTTAATTAATTGATTGTTGGTGTTTTCTGATTAGACCCTATTTACACTAACTAATCATTTTTAGCAAATTTATCTTTTATGCCTGTTTTCCACCAGTCAGAAAACACCATTAAAGAAGCTTATAGAACTTAAAGTAAAATTTCGAAAGCGTTTGTGTGAAAAGTAAACTTGCTGCTACCGTTTTGCGCCATCTGGCTCTTGTTTTTATTGGTTCACCAGCCAAAAAAAGTCACGTTCGATTGGGGTTGCAATGTATTTGTTTCGCACTGACGTCGCACACACAAAAAAAAAAATTCTCTCACAACTCAATCTACCATTTTGAGTGACTTACAAACAAACAGACGGAGAATCGGCTATTAATATATAGAAGTGTATAAGATGATAGATCATAGCCATCCAGCTCCTACGATTGAAATTTTTAAAGTTCATAACATTCTTTTGTTTTGACGTTCTAGATGTATTTTAGCTGGTGATCATAAACAGTTACCTCCAACAATAATATCAGAAGAGGCTGCTAAGAAAGGACTAGCTGTGACTTTGCTCGAACGTGTAGTGAAAGGAATTGGGGAAAATGTTGTGTGTATGTTGACTAGTCAATATAGGTGAGTGATGTCTCTTTTATGCATTCGATGATAAATCCTTCTTCCTGTGATTGTTTGTTTTCACATTCTTTTTGGTATTTCTAGAATGAATGAGAAGATAATGCAGTGGTCTTCTCAAACGTTTTATGACAATAAGCTTACTGCTGCTGGTTCAGTGAAACATCATCTTTTATGCGATCTACCAGGTGTTGAAAAGACTGAAAATACAAGTCAACCCATCATATTTACTGATACTGCAGGTAGTAAACATACACATGTGTGGCAGTTCTGATTTTTTTCTATGTTACTCTATGTTTTGTTTAGGTTGTGACATGTATGAGTTAAGTAATGAAGATGAACAATCGAAAGGAAATCTTTGGGAAGTTCAAATCATAAGCTCCCACATAGAATCACTGGTTGAAGCTGGTGTTCAGTTGAGTGATATTGGTGTCATCACTCCTTACAACCTACAGGTACAAGCTTCATCAAAGTGATAAACATTTTTTAATTATCCCAAATTTGAAAATGTATTTTGAATTCAGGTTGACTTGCTTCGTAAAAATATCCATTCAACTTTTCCAAAAGTTGAAATCAATTCAGTTGATGGTTTTCAAGGACGTGAGAAGGAAGCCATTTTAATTTCAATGGTTCGATCAAATGAGGAAGGTTTGTTTATCTTTTGTCTCTGATCCCAACATCTAAAGTAGCATACCAAAAAAAAGAATTATGACAAAAGCAATTCACTTTCAGGTGATGTCGGATTTCTTTCTGAATATAGACGAATTAATGTTGCAATCACAAGAGCTAGGCGGCATCTATTTGTCACCGGAGATTCATTCACTGTTTCAAAAGATTCGTTTCTGAAATCACTTTGTTCTTATTTTCATGATCAGGCAGAAGTAAGGTCAGCTAAAAATGATCATATCTGTAATGTTAATCACTTTGTAAGTTCAACAAAAGAGTTTGAATTACCAGATGATATGTTGAACGAAACAGTTGAAAGTAGTGAACAATTACTCCCTAGTCTCACTTGTAGTGACCAAAAAAATGTGAGTCTATTAGTTAAATCAGAACTATGTTCAGTTCCTTGTGATGGACATGCTGAAATGAAACTATGTGATGTTGCAAAGAAACCCGAGCCTCATCAAGTAAATGTGGTTACTACAGAAGAAAAGAAAAGAAATGATCTCAAAGAAAAGTTGCAAAACTTTTTGTGCTCTGAGGAGAAGGAATTGCATCTTCCAAGTAATTTAACTTCCAAGGAAAGAGCTTATTATCATGAATTGGCAGAGCAAATGAACTTAAATCATGTTAGCAGTGGAAATTCTGTTTCTCGGAAGCTTGTCATTTCAAAGAAAACAGTTGCAGCAGGTATTTTTATGTTGTTCTTGAAAACTGGTAGATGTAAGCAGAAAATAGGTAAATTTCAGAACTGTTTCAAATTCATTATAACTTCATTATAACTTCATTATAACTTCATAATAACTTGTCAAAGTGAGGATGTCGGCTTTCATCAATCTTTTTTCTTCTTTCTTTAGATTTAAATTTGACTGATACTCGGAAAGAGTGTGGATATTGCCAAAAATTTATTGAAAGTAAAAACTTTAAGCTGCATGTAATTCATTGCGAACGACTTGGAAGAAGTGAAGGTCATGTCAACACTTCACAATGCATTAAGAAGAAGAAAGGAAAGAAAAAACAAAACCCAGCTACCACAGACGACGATGATTTGCTATTGGATGTGTTTACTAGAGAAAACTCAACATGTTTCTTTGACAAGTGTAAGAGCAGTATAAAAACATGTGGGCAAAGGTGTGAATTTTGCGCCCAGGTGTTTTGCTTAAAACATCATTTAGCTGAGATTCATGGTTGTGGCAATGCAGCAAAGATAAAGGCTCGTCAAGATATAGCAAAGTATCATGGTACAGTTCCAAAACCAATGAATAGTGTGAAGAAAGAACAAATTAAAAAACAATTGGCTAGTAAAATAAATGTTTTTGAAGAGGGAAGACAGAAAAAGAAAGATAAGAAATAAATTCATGTAATCTTTTATAAAGTAGTCACTGAATAAAAGTTTCTGTTGTTATTCTTTTTCTATTATGGTTTGATTTGTAATGAATAGATCTAAGATGCATTTTGCATTTTGGGTAATGTTAACATTGTTTGTAGAGGTTCATTCTATTATAGAAATATTAAAAAAGAAAGATTTTTGATCTTTAACATGGCTGATAAAAAACTGGTATGATATCTTTATCACAGAATTTCAGTAATGAAAAAAATTGCGTTACTGATTAAATTTGTGGATATTCTAGACTTTGAGATGCCAATTTTCAGATGGACGAAAACAAGTGTTGAATCAATTAACATGTTCTTCAACAGTATGTGACTTGAAGCTAGCAGTCTATTCACTGACAAATATCGCACCTGAAATACAAAGAAGTATTTTATAAAATTTGTTTTGAATATAAATAGAGGCGAAGCTAACTTCAAGATTTGGTAATTGCAGATACGTATTTTAGTTAAATGTGGTTTTCCACCAAAAGAAATCGACCTGGCCTCAGAAGATAAGAAGCTGAAAGATACGTGCATTCGCTCTGGTGATACCTTAATCATCGAAGAACTTAAAACTAATAAATATTCAACGAGTCCAATCTTAGCATCTTCTTCGAAACTAGTTCGAAAGTATGTGATGATGATTAAAATATTTTGAACTTCATATGCAATTGCTTTGGGCAATGACTTCTTAATTATGTTTTTAGGGTCGTTCCTGCTGATAATTCCTGTTTGTTTGCTAGTCTAAGGTGACTCAAAGGACATGTTTAATAACATTTTTGTTTTTAGTGTGAAGTTTTAAGTGAAGAATTTTTATGCATTATAGCATTTCTTGATATCGTAGTTTAGTTATGTTGTCGGATACTTCGTTTGCAAGCGAACTTCGTCAACTAGCAGCAACTTGCATAGCACAAGATCCTGTCACCTACAATGAAACCTTCCTTGGAAGACCGAACGCTGATTACTGTAACTGGTTAACGGCTGCAGATCACTGGGGTGGTAAGAACTTCACTTAACAATGCATGTCAAACGTATTTCTCCTAAGTGCCGACTTATATATACTTGTTTTGCAGGTGCTATAGAACTGAATGTATTCTCAAGACATTATGGCATGGAAATCAACGTAGCTGATATTCAGTCGTGTAGAATAGATAGGTATGGTAGGTGTATCAAATAACGTTCAGGTATCATTTGTTATCAGGCTTTTCTCAAGTAAATCCTTTTTTCTATTGTTTTAAGATATCTATGTAAATTAGATCGGACCATTTGATAGGATTTGTCATGTTTTTTATATACAGGTGAAGATCAAAACTATACTAACCGAGTATTTCTTCTTTACGATGGAATTCATTACGACGCCATTGTAGCGGAAGCTGGCGGAGAATTTGTGCAATCAGTATTTCCAGTTAGTGATACTAGCAAACAATTTGAAGCCATAGCTATCGCAGAAGAATGTAAAAAAGTAAGCCTTATAATTGTATAGAGAATCTAAAGAAAATAGTAGCTTAAGAAAGCTATGAGCTGCACTTAATTCAATGTACAATGGATGTGACGGTCAATTTTCATATTGTTTTAGCTTCGACAATTTACGGATCTAGCTCAATTTTCATTACGATGCCTGATATGTTATACACCACTCAAAGGTCAGATGCAAGCTCAACAGCATGCCAAGGAAACTGGACACATGAATTTCGGTGAAGTTTGATGTCGAACATGTTTAATTGGGATTTAATGTTTCAAAGCATTGAACTTTTTCATGTATTTATTGTTTACAAGTTTCACTTATGTCTGCATTATCCTTCTGATGTGTAATTTCGTTTAAAACCCTAAGGTTGTCAAAGTTTCATATGTACAAAGCGGATTGGCGTTATTGTTTGGAATGTTTGTGAAAGATTCTATGTTTTGTTTCTATGTTTTGTTTCTATGTTTTGTTTCTATGTTTTCCTAGAAGCATGTTTAATGTGATAGTGATAGTGAAAGTTCATTATTTACACATAACTCACACTTCCTTCCATAGAAAAAAAAGTAAAAAGTTTTTTCAATGAATCGTTTCAGTTTTAACTGGCGAAATGGCGAAACCCTTGTGTAGAATATTTTCTGGCGAAAGCCTACTGTTACTCCGTCGTCATGTGGATGTAACCTTCCCTGCAGCTTCACAGTTCCTTCATTCTTCTAACATTGTATGTCGCTCGGAACATCAAGTAGTTGACGATGTGATAACAGGGAAGAAATATGACAATAAATATCGCAAGCGAATGGCGAATTACTATTCCCTGTTTATTGGTTCACTTGTTGGTATGGGTGGATCAGGATATTTGCTTTACAAGCGGTTTAATCCTTCCAAAGCTGAAGCCCTAGAAATGGCTGATGATCAAACTGGACATTTGCATAAAAGTCAAGCTGGATTCAAAGAACGAAAGGTTTGTGATGGTCACTAGAATATTTTCATTACTTTTCGCAGGCTTTCAAAGTCAGTCTAATTTCTCTTCCAGATTATTGAATATGAAAATCGAATTCGTGCATACAGTACTCCTGATAAAATATTCCGTTACTTTGCAACCTTACAAGATGTGAAAACCTCTGAGATATTCATGACACCTGGAGATTTTGTGAGATCATTAACTCCAGACACTATGCAACCTATTGGTACGAATATTTTTATTTTGTCTTTTGAATAACAGTTTCAAGTATATTCCTAGGAATGTAAATAAACGGTTTAAAATAGCTGATAAAAAAATTAGTCACTTGGACAAAATTTAGTCACTTTTTGTCGACTTTTTTTTACCGATAAGGTACCTTATTACAGGAAATTAACAAATCATGAAAATAACGCGATTTGCCTCTCAACGCGTTAATTTAGTGATACATTAATTTTGTGACAGTGTTAATTTCATGAACGTTGATTTTGTGCAAAAATTGTAAAAAAAGGCAATTTTTTCAAGTGAAATAAGGGATTAAAACAAAAGGTTTCTTTCATTAAACATATATTTTATCCATATATTTCTCTCACTCTCCTCGCTTTCAATGGATTGATCATTGTCCAGAATGTCCTTCAAAATTTGTGACGAATCGTCGCAGTATTCCGTATTTTCTGGGTAAACTACCTTTTGTACGTAACTTTTAAGGACGTCCGTTCCATTAGAGTCCATAAGAGATTTGTTACATCTTCCCGAAAAAGATGTAACAACGATTAAAGTCGAACTCAAATTGTCAACCCTCAAGAAGCCTATCCATGCTAAGTTAATGAATGAAATTTATCAACACTTTAAACATCGGTGGAAGTTGAGTTGTATAAGGTGCCAGGAGTGGTGCGGTATAGGGGAGTGGTGCAGTGGTAGCAGAATTTAACCCTATAACGAAACAAAAAGAAAGTTTCAAAAGAATGTTATTGTTTTTTTATTCCGAACGAAACAAAAAGAAAGTTTCAAAAAATGTTTTTTTTTATTCCACTTCCCCAATCCGCGTTGATTTCATTCCTCCACAATGTATTTTTTTGTAAAACCGCGTTAGTTTTATGATTTCAAAATGCAAATTTTTCACAGACCGCATTAAAAATATGACGCATTAATTTCATGGTGCATTAATTTCATGATCCGTTAATATCCTAAGGTAGCTTTTAACACTATGTTTTGTTGTAGGTCTTGGTCTTGATCAGTTTAAAAAGTTTGACAGCAAGGTTAGTGATTAATAGAAATGTTTTAAATAAGGAATGGGAAATTCACGATATGTTTTTTTTTCTAGCACATTCCTCCTTATGAATGCAAAACGTTTGGTCAAAATAGCGTGTTCCATTGTTTTGGTGATGGCGGCTTGATCTCCTTCTCAGATTATATTTTCTTGTTGACTGTCCTTGGAACATCTGCTCGACAAATTGGCATTGCATTCAAGCTGTTTGATTTGAATGGCGATGGTGAAGTGTCACTTGAGGAATTCAAAAAGGTAGACGATACTATCTTTCCTTCTGAAGAAAATCAGAAGCACATATATGTGGCCGCAATGTTTTCCTGGGTAGAATTTCTCTAACGGAAAATGTATTCATGACCTCATGGCCTCATGAATGCTAAAGGAGTACCGTTTTTTAGCATCAGCATCGTTGTCCATTTTTAATGCAATATCCTTGTCCATCGGATGTTCGTTTAATTGCATCAAAAAACTTTTCATACTGGTTAATAAACGTTATTCTTTTTAATTTTATAAACCTCAGTGTACCTTAGACGCTTGTCACATCACTTTATGTGGCTTTTTACATTTATTATTTCTATTCTAGGTGAGATCACTGTTTCTAAGTTTGACGACAACAGGGAATCGCCATCGAGATCGAACCACAACTGGTAACGTGTTGACTGATGAAGTGAACACCGGGTTGGCCATTCATTTCTTTGGTAATGATGGTAATGGGAAACTTACTAGTGATGAATTTGTTCAGTTTAAACGACGATTGCAAGAAGAAGTTATGTTCCTGGAGGTAAAACAAATGAGTTCCTGCATGCAGTTTTTTGAATATATAACAGAAAGAAAGAATTGTTAGTGTCATGATGTTCATCACTATTCATGCTTATTCAGTTTGAGGGTTTTCAACCAACCAATGGGAAAATTTCTGAAATTCAATTTACTGAGATCTTATTGACGTATGCAACTATCACGGGACCTCAGCGTCGAAAGATTATGAACAGATTGAAAAACATTTACTCTGACAAAACAAAGGTGCGTTCTGTGATGTGGTAGCACCACCACTCTTCATCAGACTTGATATTCATACTTTCTTCTTTTAGAGTTGTGGTATCACTTTCCAGGACTATGTTGAGTTTTTTAATTTCCTGCTAAATATACGAGATGTTGAAATGGCACTTAGTTTTCATACTGTTTCTGGCCAAGCAATTAATAAAGGTATTATATTCTCACCAAGTATGTTTCAGTGCAATTTTATTAATGGCAGGCTTCTTCTTAGATACTTTCAAGCAAGTTGCGAAGACGGTGACAGGAGTTGGATTGAGGGATCATATTGTTGAAATTGTATTTAATATCTTTGATGAAAACGGTAAGTTGTGAGTTTTTTTGTTTCCTTACGAAATTTTCAACTTTCGATACGGCTTTAATGTGACCTGACTTTCTGTTTTGCTGTTTCTTTGACGAACATCAGAAATCTTTCATTTCTGCTTTTAGATGATGGTCACTTGAGCAATAAAGAATTTATAGCAGTAATGAAAGATAAGCTGGTTCGTGGGTTGAACAAGGTAAAGATGTGTTTTTGGCTTAAAAATGAACCATTTACAAAGTTGAATTAAGAATGCAGGGACGTAGCAAAGTGTTTTGAGTTGGGGGGGCTGAACATGTTTAGTATCTAAGGAGGCCCCACCATGGTTGGGGCCGAGGGACCAAGAAAATTTTTCAATTTTACAACCCCTAGATTGCTTATTTGAGCACTGAAAATCAAGAGTTTTCATACTTAAACCTATGTTTTTTGAACTTATTTTCACCGGTATTTGGAGCTACTTTCGCTAATTTGACAGGTAAAGGACTAGAAAAATGTTTTATTTTTTGTATGTATTCACTTTGACCATAAAATAAAAATTAGCTACAATACATGTATTATGTTAGGCTGTGATTCAGACATCGATTTGCATTGTACATTCTCTTGTAGATGTAATTCCAGGGACTTTACCTAATCTAAATTGTTTAAAATACCGAATTTGTTTCTCCTCCTTTGATTGGCACTCACAAAGTTGTTGCCGATTTCAAGAAAATCCAGATCATTAGTCGATCTTTGTGAATCATTAATCATGATCATTAAATTGTTCATCCGTTCGTTCGTCATCTTATTACGTAAATATGTCTTAACTCGTTTCATGGCAGAAAAGATTCTTTCGCTCTCGGCATTTGTTGCTGGTGCTACCATGATAAGTTTCATGAGGATAACCACCTGACTGATAAGGTTCCTCTTACTTGAGCTCATTTCCCTTGCTTGTTTAAACACATTATGCATTGTTAAAGGTTCTTTAAAAACTGATGGCAGTAGCTCCAGTTTCTTTGTTTATCACATACTTGTTATTACGAAAGGATGGGAGTGCTAATGTCATTGCCGTTGGAGATCTTTTGATGAGTTGTGAGTAGAAAAAAGAAATATAAAAAAAAAAATCAACTATGCTTGACAAAAAAGTTGGGGGGGGCTCAAGCCCCCAAGCCCCCCCTAATTCTACGTCCCTGGAATGTGAAGATTTTCAGAACTGTTTGATTTTTAGATATAGATTTTTGATTTCTGGGTTAATTTCCCATCACTTCCATCTGTTGTATTAGAAATGGCAATAACTAAATTTGCAAAGAATACAAATCTATTTCACGGATTGTTTGATTTTAGCCGAAAGACACAGGATTTACGAGACTGATATTTGCCATGTGGACATGCACGAAACAAAGTATATCTGATTCTTGGGCTGCGCCTAATCATCCACATTAACATGAACAATAAATGCATATCTTGAAGATTTTGATCGATTCCACTGCATCAGTATGAGGTGTTAGAAGTTTTCTCTGTAGTAATCCGTATACGTTGTTTTCTTTGCTGTTGTATCAAACGTCCTCTTTCTTTGTATATGCTAGTCACGTCACTCATGAGTATTGTTCATGGTGGTGAACATTTTGTAGTTTTGCGTCACACGTCTGTTACATATGAAAAACATGACGAGGCTCAGTTTCTTAGCAACCTAACAAACATTACTATGCTAAAGAAAATAGGAAACAAAATCTTTTTGCGGAGAAATCTTTGAATAAAATTATGTACAAACTAATGAAACAAAAGATCTTTGTAAATAGATGAAGTAGCTAGGTGATAAGATAAAAAAGCGAAATCTATGTTGATCGTGTTCAACCGTTATTAATCGAAACACTACTGTAACATCTCTAGCGCAAAAAACGCTAATCTTTGAGAAAGCCTTGCAACACGTGTTTCTTATATGAAAAGACGTGTACGTCGTAATTGAACTAATTGTTTTGTATAAAAGATTTTTTTGCACTGAGCCTTGAATCGAGTTTGATTCTAATTCAATTAAATATAATTAATGAAGGTATAACCTAGTCGCAACACACGAGAAAAGATTTTTGAACTTTCACTTCAAAAACGGTTGAATGTATTATGTAGTTACAATTCATCTTTTCATTATTTATTCATTACCACTGATTTTCACAAAAAAAGTTCGTGAACTTACTTGAACCAATCTTTGTCTTAATCTTTCGAAAACGTTTGATTATTAACAAAATATTGATAAGGAGTTCTGATAGCAAACTATCGAAGTAGGTAAAGTAGAGGAAAGGCTTATGTGTGAAACACTTCAATGTGATTGGAGGAATTTGTGGTAAGGCTTCGGGAATAGTTATCAAAAGCTCGTAAACAGATGTTTGGTAAATGTCAGTGATCACCGAAAGCAATTTTTATTAGCTTTCTGATGATATAAAATTTATAAGGTGTTAGTATTTGTAGGAAAACTTAAAGCATTACTTATTGCTGTTATAAAGATGCCCTCGAAAGAAATTCAAGATTTGTTTCTTCACCCATTAAAAATGGTGTCGTTTGTAAGAACATGTGATAAAATATATGTATATCAAGAACCTCCTTGTGATTCCAATAAAAATAAAAATCGTACCAAGAAGAAGAAGAAGTCAAAAGGAAAGCAAGTCGATCATAAATATGAAACTGCAAAATTCGATCTTCCACCTGCAAAGGCGACACCTGTCACACATCCTCATCAAGTTGCAGGTATTGAGCGTAATGTCGATCGTAATTTAGTGATACCTGAATCCAAAGTAGAACGATCACATAAATGGCCTGCTTCGAGAGATGTCAGAAAAGGAAATCAACAGAGACTGCATGTTAAAAACCACCAATCAACGGCAGTTATGAAAAGTGACGGGTTTGATTTGCTTTCTTCTTTATTGAATCAAAAAAGTACAAGTTCGATTGATTATAATAGGACTGAGCAACAGGTTGTGAAGAAAGACGATAACTTCGAAACTGATGCAGAAAACAAGGATGAAACAGGTTTCAAATCAATCAGGCATGAACGGAGAGAACAACATAAGGAAGGGTGTTCAGTGAAACAGGAGAAGCGTGTACCGCTGGTTAAAAAAAAGAATAATACAATGACATATAGTGAGGTAGATTCTCGAACATTTGATAGGACTAATCGTTCAACAGGGGAGCTTTTGGATAGTGGGGTGAATAATGAGATAGAAGCGAGTTTGAAACACACATCACCAAATGCAGAAAGTTCGATTTTTCACGAAAATATCACAAATCGTTTGCTTCCTGGCGTCCAGATGAATCCTGCCAGTGGAACGAACAGCCCAGAACCTTTACCTCCCGGTGTTGAAATGAATGATGGTAGTCGGAGCAACAGTCCAGAGAATTTATCTCCTGTCCAATTAAATGTTTCTAACAAAAACTACAGCCCAGAACCTTTACCTCCCGGTGTTGAAATAAATGATGACAACCGAAGTAATAGTCCCGAGCCTTTACCTCCTGGAGTAGAAATAAGTAGTAAATCAAACAGCCCAGAACCTTTGCCACCTGGTGTCGAATTGACTGGTAGTCGAAGTAACATTCCTTTGCCATCTGGAGTGGAGTTAAGTCCTGACATTGGACACAATGCAAAGACCAAATTCTCATTTGTAGCTTCAGCAATGAGAAGCATCAACTCTAATATGCAGAAGATTGTGAGTACTGGAGAGACGCTCACACGATGGCGAGAACGACAGCGGATGCCAGTTCAATTTCCACACATCACACCAAAACCAAGTGAGTTTGTGGATAGGGAACAACCAGTTCCACCTGGTGAAGAATCTTTTCAGGTGACCACAAACAACAGAATGTTGGAACTAGTTGGTAAAACAACCCCCATCGATATTTCAGTTGCTTCCAGAGTATGTGTAAGTGTTTCTTGAACATTGAAGAAGCAATATTGAAATATTGTTCACCTCTATTTCTTTAATTTCTTGTTTTTGTTGTTGGTTTTAGGTTAAAAGAAAAGGTAAGCGCTAATTTTAGTGGGTTTTTTTGTGTAAATCAGACCTGAATCAAGCTTTTCGTTTTGTTGAGTTCGACAGAGTGATTTTTTATTTTAGCTGAAAGTTTTGCTGATACTCCGAGGAGGAAGAAACCGAAGAAAAGAAATCAGTCAAGATCCGAAGAATATCGTCGGAAAAGAGAAATTGAAATCGAACAACAAAACGAAATGAAAAGGCTGGACAAGTTAAAACCATGTCCATATTACCAAAAGAAAGGAGAATGCAACTACGTATGGTTCTATCTGCTCTTTACTATCCTCTATTGACATTATGACATATGTTGTGCATTTCTGTGGTAGGGTGACGATTGTCGATTCTCTCATGATATCGAGGTACAGAAAAGATTGGAATGTTGCAAATTTTATATCGCTGGTGCGTGTTTGAAGGGTGATAAATGCATTTTCTTTCACAGTATCCTTTTCAGTTGTAAGCAGCCTTTCAAAAGTTCTTTCAGAGTGCACTGTCAAAATATCATTTGATAAATTTCTTTAACCCACTACTCAGGTGAGTGGCCATGTAAATTTTTTCATATGTGGAATGCTTGCACCTCTGGTAATGAGTGCAAGTTCTCACATGCGGAGATAAGCAGGCCAGATATTAAGGAAGCGTTTGAAGCAAGGATAAAGGTAATGTTTTTATTTCTGTTTGGCGATGTTTACGATAGTGTATCTTGTTGTTTGTGTATATTCAAAAAAACTACTGTCTTCTTCTGTTTTGAGAAATGAATTTAAACTTATGAAATATTGTTCAATGTTTCTCAGTTTTACTTGATCTTTTTATAGTTCGAAGAATCCCTTAAAACAGTTGGTGGCCCTGTTGAAAGCAGGGAACCTGATTCAGATATACGTTCAACAGATACGCAACCGCAGGTGTCTTCTGCACCTATCGAACCAAGACCACAGATGTCTTCTGCACCCGAACCAAGACCACAAGTGTCTTTTGAGATGGAGGCGTACAAAGAAAATCGAGAAACACACAAAGAAGAAGAAGCTTTTCAATTTCCAACATTGTACCAAGATTTATCTTGATAACATATTTCTTGCATAAATTCGCCTTTTCACTAATTTGTGATGTTTTTTGTCCCCTTATTCGACTTTCCATCCATACATCGAACAACATCAGAACAACAAAAGTTCATGTTGTAACTGTTGTTTTATTTCCCGGAATAAAATCTCTTAAGATAATAAGCTTAAATATAGAGCTAACGAAAAAACAATCAGGCCCTCGCCATTATGGAAGATATCCATTTTTGATTTATCACAGATGTAAAATTTTCTTCGGGATTGTGACTTATACTGTGTATTTCAGAATGTTGGAAACGGAAATTTGTTTTTTTAAATGAATATACCGAATTTCAAAATAATTTTTACATCAATGGAAAGCCATTTTCAAGTTTTTTTCGACTAGTATACTTTCGTGAAAAATGAAAAAGTAGTTTTTGAAAAAATAAGGAAAATGTCAAGTTTGTTTAAGTGATCACAATGGCACAATAGTAAGACCTTCTGGAGGTCTCAACAATATAAACAAGATGCCCTTGCAGGCATAAGGATTTCTGCAAAATCAGCTGAAGTATGAAAAAAGAAAGATTACGACATTCTTGAAATTTAAGAAAAGTTTAATCCGCAATATATATTTATTAAATTTCTGATCATGTACTCCTCAAAAATCTGGAAAAACATAATTGCCACCAAGCAAAACTTTATACCAATAAACATCAATAAACTTGATTATATCTGAATGACATATGTTCTTTATTTTGATGGTACGAAATGATATTAAGGATTCAGTGATCAATTCAGATAAGACAATGAGTATACATGTAAGTCAATGTAAATGTTATGAATTTAATATGTATTGTCAATCTTCCTAACAGAATTCCTAAGGACAAAAAGGAAAGCGTAGATTTTAATGATACGAAATACATACAAAATCAACATACATAATTGAAACTTAAACCTAAAAACTTAGAAACTTAAAAAAACATTAAATTTTTAATTACGCATACACCCCAGGAAATTCTTAAAGCACGGCTGACACAATATGAAACTTACGTTAACTGCCAATAAACTTAATGAACAAAAGAACAATAAATCTAATTAGATGCTGTGTAAGATATCACATTGATTACGTAAGTCTTTCAATATATACGGTCAATCTTCCTAATAACGAAAAGACTTCCCAAACAAAAAAAGTAAACAAAGATTTGGATTAATTAAATATGTGATCCAAATTAGCAAACATAACTGAAAGCAGTTAAAATTTACAGACAGTCGAGATAAGTTTCCTATTTGCTATCGTAAATAGCAAGTCCTATTCCTAATTAAGGGCATTAATGATAATACAGCCAAGAACTATACAAGTAAATATGCTAACATATCTAGAGAAATATCAAACATAAAATGATGCAGGCAGAGGTTAGGCAGATATTCTTGTTGTTGGAGCTGAAGAGGAAACTGAGCTGAGCTGTACGTATCCAGAACTTAAAAGGCATTACAGCCCACAGATGAAACAAACGAGCTTTTGTATTTAGAAAAGCTCAAAAGAATACCAGACATTTTAAAAAAAAAACAAAAACCTTTCCTTTTTGACACACTGTTTTTATAAAACATTGAGAACTCGTTTTTAAAAAAGAATGAACACAGTAGAATCTTTGTAAGATAATCATAAATTTTTACCCTCTACTGTCGGTCTTGGAACTGTAAATCTATATTCAACATCGATTGATCAATCAACTTTTGGAAGTTTCTTCGGTCACGCTGTAGTGTACCATTATGCGAACGGCGTGCAAATGTAAGTCGAAAAAAATACCCGGATGATCACATGGCGGAAATTCAAGCCAATAAACTAGCGCTATTAAAGTTAATTAGCACCCTTTCGTAATAGTGGCGCTTCATGCACCAATGAACTTGAGACGGCGGCTGTATGAACCAATGAACTTCGAAATAAAAAAAATCGCTAGGTTTGGACAGTAAGATGAAAAAAAAAAAAAAAAACTAAGAAAAACAAAGACGATCGTAAAGGCTTTCTTGCTTACGCAGAAATCCAAAAAGTTGGATTTCTTTTTGAGGTTTGGAGATTCAAAAATAGCAATTCCAACTAGTCTTCAGATTCCGCTTGTGATAATCACTAACTGATTTGGCACGGTGATAGAATTAACATGTTTACTCAGCCTTTTATCCGGCAATAATTTGCCTTCATTTATTTTATTAAGTATTATTAGTTGCCACTCAAAACTGACAAAACAACATTGACTAAAGGAAAGCCTTTAGTGGATATTTTAAGTTTTGGCACCACGTGCGGAAACGACAGATATGAAAAATTAAAAACACATCCAATGATGCTAGCGATTTTTAAAAGAAAGTTAACTGCAAGTTTAAGGCGATGATGATTTTGTTGTTGCTACTTGAGAAGTAGTTAAGAACGGTCATTAAGTTTTATAGGATGTATAATCTTATGAATGTGCAGCATGGAATGACATCAATCATGCCGCCTCATCTCATCCGGTCATTTCGTTTCTTGTTACATCACCCCAACCAAAACCCACGCAGGATGTCTTCAAATCCATCTGAAAATATTTTCGTTGATTTTTGTTTCGGGTAAAAAAATGGAAATACAATTTAAGATTGAGAGAATTCTTCACTTCATTCCAAAAATCAAAAAAGTTCTTTCGCTTAATGAGCGTAATTAAAATTTTAATAATTCCGGTCTTTTTTTATATCATCCGGTTTTCTTGACAATTTTTTCATGTTGATTGTAAAGTGGGCTGCTGTCTCAGTTTGTTTTTTTTATGCTTTAACATTCTCATCTTTTATATTTGATCAGTAACTTGATAAACTACCGGGTATTTCCGCTATGCTCCTCAATACATGAAGGACCATATCTTTGGTGCATTTGAAGGTAACTTACGATCAGTAAACAACTTTAGTTCTGATTTGCCGAAATACCTTGATGAAGGTAGAATTCTATTTCGCTGCTGAATGAAGTGATTGCGTAAGAGGGTGGCAGTGACAAGCCTACGTGACGTCACGCAGTAATTCTTCTGCTAATTGGTTCGGATCTTCATTAAATCTTCTAACGACAGATTAAGGGAACTTTCAATTATGATTCATCAGCATCTCTTGAACTGGTCGCAATAAAACATGATTTCAGGCTGAAATAAAGTGTTCGTCTGTTATTTTCCGATTCATTAGTATATGGTGGGTGACAAGAAAAAATAACTTTCCAGATGTTGATAATCAATCTATCTATGTAAGTAGAATTAAAGTTTATTGTAATGCTCATGTTCAAAATTTGATTTGATGGAGGTTTGTTGTTTAATAATATTTTCAAATGGTGGCCTCGGTTCCAAGTCTAAGTCATCTTCAACCAAAATTAAGCTCTGGACTGACAAGCATGTGACGTCACCACTTAGGCTATTGTGATATATTGCAGTAATTCTTTTCAGAGTTCAGTACCAAAACATTTCCAAGAATATAAAACAAGAATTCTTCTGTGAATTGCATTTCTTTTAAAATCTTACAAATACTTTAAAGGCAGAAACTTTCGCGTTTTTGGCCCTATTTCCCGAAAGTTTATGCCTTTGGAAATTTCAAAACAGCAAAACGCGAAAATTTTTTACGCGAAATCATAGATAATTTCAAAAACACGAAAGTTTTTTCACGCGAAAGTTTCTGCCCGCGAAAGTTTCTGCCCTTATGTTGGCTGGAAAATATGTTTCCGTGAAACTGAATGTTCACGAATTTTAGATCTCATAATGAGTAACAGTTCATTTAAAAATTTGAATCATTAAAACATTTGGTATAACCCCTATGAAATGTGTTTGGGTGACCGAGCTTGCAAACAACATTTGCCTCGTTTTTTCAAACAAAAATGTTTGAAGGTCAGAAATAAATCAATACACGTTTTTTAGTAATGAATTCATTGATGGCTTTTTAAACACTTATAATTACAAAGTTATGAACTTTTTCCACCTTTCACCTCTATGTTTCTTCTGTACTGATAAATTTGATTAAAATGGTCAAAGGTCAACACCCTCGCATCGTCAGTGATGCATTGCAACAATGTAGCAACGCGTTAGCAACACGTTAGCAACAGCACATGTAAATCATGTTGTTGTTTTTATCCTTAAAAACTGAAAAATCTGAAGTATGAATAACTCACAGTTATGATCGGTTTTTATCAGCTGTTGTCTTTCATTTGTCTCTTTCATATTTTTTGAGTTTGACTGATGAGGTTTTTTAATGGGTTTTTAATTAAAGTAGGAATGGTGTGAATATCCTATAACATGAGCTAACCACACACATGTAAAGAGAAGGTATTTAACATTCTTATTAGAACAGACGAAGACAATCGAAAGAACGAAATCATGCGCCTCTTCTTCTTGATCTTTTTCGTGACGGCTGTTTCATGTAAACAGATCATAAAGATAGGAGTGATAGTACCCGGTTACCATCCCGATTTATACTGTTTTGAGTCAGCCATCAACGCTGCTGTCGATCTAATCAACAACGATACAAATATACTAAAAGATTACGAGATCAAGATTCAATATGGGCGGGTAAGAACTTTTTTGTCACGCATTGTTAAAACAGTATGTGAAAGTTGCATGTGAGTTGTTGTGTAAATCTTATGACATCATATAAAATGAAATTGTGAATCTAGACGATACACGTTGGCGACGCAATGAACGTTTATTATCAGATGACAAAAACAAAAGAACCGATACATCTGTTACTGGGGCCAGCTTACAGCACCGAAACATTACCCATTGCTTTCTTGACCAGCATCCACCATATACCACAGGTTAGTCTGCCTGAAGCCATTTTTACTCAGATGCGCTGTATTTGACATGTTGACAGATACTGTCAAAAAGATGAACATCTATACATCAACAAATTAGACCAAAACACCCAAAAACTGTTTTAAACCACGTTACTACTAGCATCTGACGATTGGTTGCTTACAAAGAAAACGTGTATTTATTAATGACTACGTAACCTGTTGAAATTCATTGTTCATCTTATTTTACTATATGTTTCTTCCAAACGTTTTGATTTTTAGCAAGGAGCGTAATACTCGTGTGTTTAGCGTAATACTCGTGTGTTTAGCGTAATACTCGTGTGTTTAGCGTAATACTCGTGTAAATCCATATATTTCCGAATCCAGTAAAATATGTGGCACCAGCTGAAATGATAGAAACGATAATATTGTTTGAATTGTTAGCCTTTCTGTTCATGTAAAATTCACTCTGAAAAATTCATTTTCAAACCAGTAAATATTACAGAGACGTCTATGGAATAATGTTTGAAAATTCCGATGAAAGTAAGCATAAAAATCATTTCTTTCAGATCTCTTATTCAGCACTTTCAACTTTTGATACGAGAAATGGCAAAAAACCTTTTCCTTATCTGATTCGTACTACGCCAACGTTACAGCATTTTATGGAAGCAAAATCTGAACTCATGAAACTGTTTAAATGGAAAAGAGTTTCTGTCATGTATGATGAAAGAATATCTTTAGAAAGAACTGTAAGTACTTCTAACACTGCACAAGTAGGTTTGCTTCTTGCTGTCTACTTTTTTACTAAACTGGTCTCAATAACATTAACTCAAATAATAAAGTTAACCCAATATTTAGATCGTACTAAAAACAGAATTGGCCAAACATGGCATACAAATATTATCAAACACACCGATCCATTATGATAAATTATCTGTGGCGAGTAACCCCAGAAAGTTTAAATTGTTGGTTGATACTTTACAGGTAAGCAAAGGTTCTCAAGATACAATGATGAAATGTTCAGATGATTTCTGGTTATAAAGACGGTTAGTAGATCATGTGATATCAATTTGTAGGTCCTGGATACCAGAGTTTTCATTGTCATGGTCGGAGAAGACACACTTAAAGAAATATTCTGTGAGGTAATTCCAATCTGCAATTGCTTTTGAAACTCTACCAAAATCTGAAAGGAAGAGATAGCTATGCATTATTAACAAAAGGTTAAGGAGCTGAAAACTTCAAAAATCCTTACGTAAACTACCGTCATAGTATCTTCATGTTGTTGCAGGTATATCATCGAAAGTTATACGGACCAAAATATCAGTGGATACATGCGCAAGGTTATTCCAGTAACTGGTATAAGTTGAAAAAAACTTCTTCACAAGATCAGTTACTTATAAAACACAATTGCACAGAAGAACGGTTGCTAGAAGCAGCAGAAAATCTCATCACATTCAGTAGATTTCCACTCGCAGAAACAACAGAAAAAACTATTGCTGGATTAGTAAGCTCTTCTTCTTCTTCTTTCTTCTTTCTTTAGTGCCAATCATACAACTTACTCTTGCGTTTCTACTTTTAGACACCTGACGAAGGATGGTCTTTGATCAAAGACTATAAAATAAAGAGATGGAATCACCATTACAGAAGACGTAAAAAGATACCACCTATCTCCAGCAGACAGTTTTACATTGATTCTACATATGCTTTTGATGCAATGTACGTGGCTGCGATTGGACTTAATCAGACATTACCTCATAAAGGTTGGATATTCATAAAGTAGCTAGTGCTGTATGAGAGGTGCTCCTTCAGTGGACTGTGTACAAATGGTACAAATGGTTTCAAGTGACTCAAAATATGTTTTTCTAGAAACTTTGAACGTTAGCTGGAGGCATACAGCTTATTCAGCAAACCAGTTGACTAAGTCCTTGCTGCGATCTAACTTTTTGGGCTTGTCAGTAAGTTCAATATCAATTATTCGAAGCTTTAATTATATCTTCTTGAACTGATCATTTTGATTAAATTGATTTTAGGGGGAGATTTCATTTAATTCCCAAACAGAGGAACGTTATGCAGCAGTGTTGATTCAGCAGATTCGCATCAAAAGAAAGTTTGATTACGCTATCGGTGTTTACAAAATTACTGGAGGTATGCACAGAAAATCTGGAGTATTTCATCGTGATGATCAGAAACACTGAACGAACTTAACTCGAAAACTTCACTTAAACTTTAGAGACCAGAACAGCAGTTGGCAAATTTAATACGAAGACTAAAGTGATCAATTTTTTTGAAAATCCCACCGGATTAGCTTTGTTTCGAGGTAAATAAAATTCGACTGTTACGGCTATAATCTTATAGAAAATTTTGAGGATGTAATTGTATGTTTTCTTTTAGAATTCAAAATACCAAAAGATGGTGTAGTAATAAGTCAAATTGATTCTCCATACAGTATTCCATTAGTTGCAACAATGTGGTCGATTGCATCTGTTGGAATCTTTATGTCACTTTTCTTCTTCATCATCAATGTTTACAACCGAAACGAAAAGTAGGTTTTTCACATGTTTTTCACTTACATCATTCAAATTTCGCTGCGTTTCGATAACATGGTAACACTTCATTAGGTTGGTGAAAATGTCATCGCCGAATATAAACAACGGAATAGTGTTGGGATGCATCTTGTGTTTCGCATCAATATTTGTGTTTGGGTTGGATGGAAGAATTTTACCTGTTGACAAATTAAAGTACTCTTGCAATGTATGTTAGCACTAAAATGCAGGTTAATCATGCAGGTTAATCATGCAGGTTAATCATGCAGGTTAATCATGCAGGTTAATCAGTTTGTGAGGCACAAATAACTTTGTTTACGTAGGCTTTTGTTTTGATGATATCAGTTGGCTTCACCCTATCTTTTGGTTGCTTGTTCAGCAAGACTTGGAGGATTTATAAGATTTTCACCGCAGTAAAATCAATGAACAGAGTGGTATGTAAACTCTCATGTAAAAACTCTCGATATAAACATGAATGTTGGCGAGAAAGCCGTCCTGATATGTTCAAACATTTTTATAGAGAATACATGATCGTCATTTATACGCGACCATACTAGTGATGTTATTGGTCGATGTTTCGTTGTTTCTTGCGTGGATGTTCATTTCACCATATCAAATCAAACAAGTAGAATACAAATCAGAGGTTTGTCATCCTCCTCGATAATCTTGTTCAAGTAGTTTGGCTTTATAGTTACTTATTACATTCCGGTTAATTCTGCTTATAGAGACATGGAGATGAAATGAATGAATATTTTCATTCCCGATGTGATTGTAAATACCAACTGCACTTCACAATTGTCATGTTTGGTTACAAAGGTTTCCTGCTGATTTTCGGGTTATTTCTAGCCTGGGAAACTCGACAGGTGAAGGTTGCTGTGCTGAATGACTCCAAGATGATAGGTAACAAAAAATCACTCACCACTTAACGAAACGAAGCAGCCCTTCTTAATCAACTGACTTTCGAAAACATTTTTTACAACCTTCCATTGATAATTTTGTTGTACTGGTTTGTTTCAGGTTTGGCTATATATAACGTATCCATCGTTGCTACACTTGGTGCTGTTGGCACTTTTGCGCTTTACCATACTTCTTTTTACTCCACTGGCTTTATTGTGGTTTCTCTGAGCATCTTCTTGTGTACATCTGCAACCTTAATGCTCGTCTTCTTACCCAAAGTAAGAAATTCTTATTACTTCTTATATTTATGAAATATTTCTATTAAATCTTTAAATGTGAATTCGGATTCATAAATTCTTTAAAAACTTTATTTAGGTTCGAGTACTGTATGCTAGCTCATATCAGAAGAGAGAACGCGCAGTATCGCACATGGGTCTGGCGTCATCAAAATATGTCGATCAAAGATTTTCAAACTCTTCTACCTTGAGTCATTTCTCACCGCAATATGAGAACCAATTTAATGGAAGTAGAAAATCCAACTAGAACTCTTATGGTATGATCGAAAGCAAACCTTTTACGGCTGTCACCGTTAGTTCTGTTTTCCAAAAGATGCATGCCTACACATTTATTACTTCAATAAAACAGCCACACGAAAACATAGTTAAACGATTGTAAATATTATACAAATATATTGTAGATGAGAAAATAGCTTTTCTTTCAATAATAGACCTAAAATTCTGTTTAATTAGGGAGATTCGTAAACTCGACAAGCCTGTTACACGAAAAAAATCAATTCTTGTGGGAATTTTTTTAAAACTGTTCTACCAAAATGGTACTTCAGAAATTTTGTTGCATCAAAAGAAACATCATTACTTTGCACGCTTATTTCAAGTATTGATGTGAAGTTTGTAATGACTTTGTAGGGAAAAATTCACGAACAACTCTACTAAGTTGTATACAATTCCCTACAAATCTATAGAAATCTATAGTTTCGTGTAAACGAAATATGATTTTTTGGAATCCCGCTAATGCCGAGGCTAGCCAAGTCCATCCTCTTTTTAAAGGTTTGAATGACTTTTAATTAATCAATTACGTTATTATTAGGTATTGTATAACGTGGCTGGCCACACTCGCTTGCTATTGCATCTGTTTTCCAGGAGAGGACACGGATTTGGTTAGAGGCTCAAAAGTATTTGGCACAAACCCAATCAAGGCCCGTGCTCTCCTGGATGACCTCATGCAACACCCGATATATCATCTACTCAATTTCCCTCACATGACGTGGGTTGACCCGGTACTATAGCACATTCACTGGCGCATGGTGAATCTCCGCCAAGGGCAATTGAACTGCGACCTCTTGTATAAATTCCAAGAGTGACAACCACTGCACTACGGCGCCACAGATGAAAATTGTGAATAAGTGAAAGTAATCAAGATGAACCAAAATAGAATGTATAGAAACGAGGCTAAGCATGAGCATGGTGCTCAAACGCCACAAATTTCGGAAAGATCAACTCTGGAAGGAAGGAACTACTGAGAATACCACAAGGTAATGCGGATCAAGCACTTAAATTCGGCATACTTTTTTAAACCTCGTGGCTAAGCGGTCATATGAATACATTACAAAAAGGTAACTTAGGTAATTTGTCACTGAGATCTCCTTTGAAAGGTCTTTGTTACAATCCTCAACTGATTTTCATAACATTTTGATAAAAATGTCAGCCAAATGATTTTTTGAATGTTCTTTGAAGAAAGTGTACTCATGCGTGAAAACCATGGAGCTTTTACTTCTGCGCATTTGCAAGTATTTCATAGCTATTATAATTTCATATTCGGTATAATTAATTTAACACTTCCAAATGTGGAAAAAAAGTAGAAAGCAGTTGCAATGCATGCAGAGTTAGATTTAAAAATAATACAGATTTTAATGAAAGAAATGACATGTGTATTACAGCTCAGACAAAATCATATTGGATACTGTTTTAAAAACTTGAAGATTCGATTATAAATATCTCATCAAGGACCACTTGAAATGTCGACTGAAGATTACATACCTACTATACCCCATCAATCTTGTATTGAATTTGCTGGTAAGCTTAGTGAAAACGACCATCGTATGTATGAAGACATCCTCACACACCTTTCGGAAGATTGCGTGAGAACAACAATCAAGGGAAACTACAAAGCCATCACAACAAATTCTTTCTGTTCACATAAGCAATCAGAGGGATTCTCGTTAATTTGTTTGAGTTGCGTTATGAATAGAATACAACGTTTCAACACACAAGGTTATGTAAACAGTACTCGGTATATATCATCAAAAAGTAGATCGTGGACGAGAACATATGCGAAAATGTGCTCAAGCAAAACCGTTATCTTACTTCTCTGTATTGCGATACTTTTTCTTGGTGGAAGTTTACTTTATGAACGTAATCAAAACGCTTACCAGTTTTCTGCAGCAGCACTCAGAGCTAGAGCTTACTTCATGAGAAAATATCACCTGTCAAGGATGAACGCAAAGGCACAGAGGAAAAGAACAGAAAAGCCAAAAAACAGTTTAGGAAACCCATTCAATCCGGATAGGTGGGATAATCGCACTGCTAATCTTCGCAAACATTACGTAATTTTGTACTGGTCTAAAATACGTGGCCACATTGCTCGTCTGCAAACAGACGCTGAATATAAGAAGGATCAGCACGTGTGGCCTTACACTTATGTAGGGAAGGACTGTCCAGTGTTTTGTGAACTCACAAATAATAGAAGTCGTGCCAAAGATGCAGATGCATTTGTTGTTCATAGTCGCCTCACAGATGTTTGGGATTTCCCACCATTTGAATACTTAGCACCATGGATATTACAAAACAACGAAAACCCAGTCTACACGCCTGCATTGAGCGATCCAAGGATAATGAACAAGTTCAATCTGCTAATATCTTACAGGCTCGATTCTGATTTCCCCTCTCCCATCTATCCAATGCCAAGACTGTCTGCTCCTATTCCTTTCCAAGAAAGACTTGGAGATGTTTTGGCAGTCTTTTCAAAATGCGAGGTCGTCCGAACGGAGTATATGAGACAACTCATGAATTATATAGACGTGCATTCATACGGCGCATGCGTGAAAAACAGAGAAGGTCTAATTGGGCTGTATGGTCAAGTGAATGGAAAGTATGTTTTCAAAGATTACAAATTGGTTTTAACAAGGTTTTACAAGTTTTCTCTCGTCTTTATGAATCAGGATTGTGATTATTTTGTTGATGATCGTTTGTATCATGCCTTACAATCGGGCTCAGTACCCGTGTACATGGGGACTAACAAGATTGACGAGTTTTTACCAGGGAATTTACGAGATGCAATTATCCGCGTAGCAGACTTCAATTCTCCTGAGGACTTAGCTGATTATTTGAAATATTTAAGTAACAATGAAACAGCATATAATAAATATTTGGCTTGGAAAACGCAAGGTATCGGTGATCTAAGTAACACAACCATTGGACGCTGGTGGAAGCCAAAATATCCTTTGTTTTGTCAAGTGTGTATGAGATTATCTCAAGGAAATTTGCATCCCGGACTTGACATTGACACATGCCAACCACGAACGTTTAAGGATTGGAACCTTACTGTGGAAGCTTACAGTAGCCAGACGAAGAAAAAAGAGACAATCAGCAGCTCTTCGTTCGATATCGACTTTGCTCGATTGTTGTTTCTTATTCTGGTAGTATTCATGCTAGTTGCCTTTCTACGATTTCTGCTTAAGTTTTTCCTGAAACTGTTTGAGTTAATTGTTGCTTTGTGACTTTGTCTGCTCTATGATTTTTGTTTATTTGTGTTAAAGCATTCATATGTAAGCAAGTGTGTAACAAGCAAGAAGTTGCTTTTGGTCTGTGACTAGAAAACTAAAGCATACATACGGTTGTAATTATTGCTTTGTGTTTTTTCCCCACTACACTCCTTTATCAAACGTTCATGGTTACAATAGTTAGAAAAAAATACTTGAGAAAAAAATCTCCTGCCACAGTAAACATTGCAATTTTCTAACATTTGCTAAAGTGGCTATTGAAAATCAATATTGAATTTGTTTTCTTTTTTTATTTAATGAAAATCCTTGGGGCAAAGTTTTTTACTAAAAAATGTATTTATATATATTGTGAGACCTTGATTGTTTTTGCGAACTTTTGCGACTTCCTGACCTCACACCTACGTCACAGAAAAGAAATTTGATCAAATTTAGATTTTGATATAACTTGATAGTGGTCTTCTTCTAAAATTACTGTGTTACCCTTTGTTATTTTCGTGATAAGACTATCTTAAAACATGAAATAAGTATTTCATACTTCCATACATTACTTATGTTTCAAAAACAATTGTTGGGAATTGAGCATTCAATGGGTGGTAACGCATTAGTCCACCAAAGCTTCTTGGGATAAAGTGATGGCTTCTCAAAAGTTAGGTTTGTACAAACGCGCGTTTGCACTCTTTGAAATAAGTCGCAATTCAAGTGATGCCACAAATTGTAGAGGTTTGCATTTTTTCCCCTACATTTAATATTGCAAAATATATAACAAAAAATAATAAAAAATCCTTAGGAATTTGCTAACCAAACTGATCGGACTGTTTTTATGTTATGACAAATGACGTGGATCTAGTCCCTAGGACGAGTATGCAGAAAAACGTTTCCTAAATCTATTAAGGTTCCAATTACCAAACATGCTTGAAACATGCTTGTTTGTTTGTTTGTTTGTAGGTAAACACATTTCATCGACGGAAGGATAGTTTTTTCGTTTAGAAGACGAGGTAAACATAAACTCATCATCCCAAATCAACACAATAAAGTATTCACCACAATTGTTTTAATTACCAAGCCGTTAGATGAGCTCTACATCGTCTATGACGTCACCGTACTGATAAGAAAGATGACTAGACATTATCCTTATGTTCCAGAAATAACCGAGACAAGGTGTTCCTGTAAATTTCTTTTCTTGAAAATAGTAGAAATATCAGCTTATCGTTTTCTTCCTTTATAACAAGAAAACTAGAAAACATTTCTTCGAGATAATTTGGAACAAAAAGAAAGAACTAACTGAAGAAATAAAAACAAATCTTTGAAAAAAAATCCGCCCTCATTAATTTTACAAGATGGCAGACTTACTTTATCAATCTTTTTGACTTAGTAATCGAGTTATCAATTTTTTGCCATATTTGTTATTACCATTATATCGTTATCTATTCTGTTGTTTCTAGCTAGTTCCAGATCTCTTCACTATTTATAGAGAATGTTTTAAGAAAATGCTCGTTTGATTGTTTGTTCTCATTCACATATTTCTTTTGAAAGATTTATTTCTGAAAGATATTTTACTTTACTGACTGCAAAAATTAGTTGAAAAAATTACTTTATAGTGGAACGGTGAAGATGTTCTGAATGATATCAATTTATTTAACAACAAATCTCTCTTGATAAACCAGCACACAGAAATATTTTGCTTTTCTTTACTCAATTCATATAAAAAGACCGTACTTTTAATCCAATCTGTGGACTGAAATCATTTTAAATTATCGCAAAACCATTGGTGTTTTTTTTAGTTTTGCTTGAAACATGGATAAGTATTATGTGTTACTTTTCATCAACCTTGCCGTTCTCTCAACATGCATGAAAGACGATGCCTTCTGTGGAGGATCTGGATGGTACACTCTACTGACAAGTAAAATCTGTAAAGTAAGAGGGAGACAAGGTACACTGTCATCCTTGATAGCGTTGTCAGAAAAAATAATTTAATTTTTCTATGATTCAATAACAATGATACAACAGATGTTACATCATCAAAATTTCGTGTTGTAAACCTTGGGTATTTGAGTTTATAAATAAAATCTTCTTCATTCTTTCGAGCAGTATTGGAAGAGTTTTTATCGAAACGTTTGACGGTCTGAAAATGCACACTCAATAAGATACATAAAAGATACTTGAGCTAGCATGCCAGAACATTATGACACACATATCAACTGTTATGTTATGTTTTCTTTTTTCAGTGCGATCAACACATGATGGGGATTTCCTTTCCGACGAGTTTGCTAACGCGTTTCTAAAGGCTACAAAAACACAAGCTAAGAGAGACTTGAATGTGGTTGACGAATGCTGCAGTGGGAAGGCTTGTACTTACAATGAACTCGCGGAATATTGTGATTATATTTCTCCAGTCATCACATCAGGAGCTAGGGTAATACATCAAGATTCTATCAGAAAATCCTCACTAGATAAATATCCACATCAAAGATATATATTCTAGAAAATATTGTGTTAACTTTGTGCCGTACCAAAGAACGTATTCAAAAGATTTTTGTTAATTTTTTTTTTTGTCATCGAGAGCTATTACACTTTCGATAAGTGGGACAGTAGTTATTCTATATCTTTTTGGATTCCAAACAATAAGCCACGAGGACGTCAGGACGTATGCCATAGTTGCCATAGTTGCAAAACTGGACATTATTACAGCACTCGTCAAAATGCAACCAATCCACAAATCGGGTCAAATTTTCACCAAGAAAGATCTTCAAATTTAATAGAAATTTGGGCAAGGAGAAATTAAAAGCCGGTGATTTCAAATTTGGAAGTCAAGCTAAAATTGGGGAAGGTCTTTAATTTTCATAAAAGCTTCACCTACCTAAAGTCATATTGTACTTGAGAATGCTTATTATTGTTGAGAGAAGTTTTGCAATTACATCCTGAATCCAACAGTTTGTTTCATTTCAATGATTCATTATTGCTCCAGTCTTAATCTGCAACTGAACACTTAGAATACTTAAATATTTGGATATTTGTGGTTATTAAACCGTCCAGATGCTTGGAAACAGGTTCAATCTAAACTTACGATGGTGTCATAACTATTTGCAATTCAGAAAAAAAAATTCCATGTTCCAACCTCAATTTGCTGCTGACACATCAACTCAATTTTAACTGTGGCGTAAAAAGATCAAGAGCATTTTTCTCTTTGTAAAAATTTATTTCCATTGAGCGTCACTTTTCTTTTATAAGCAGACCTCTTTAAGCATGTCGTTTGCAGTGAAGAAGAGGTTTCTACTACTTCATAAGCTAAAAGTGTCTGCTTTGCTTATCTTACGTTTACGTCGCAGTCAAAAATACAAAACTGCGAAAACGAAGAAACTATGGATAAGAAAATTTTTTTAAGGAAGACGTTCAAAGGGACTGTTCACAGTTTTGGTCAAAGATCTCATGTTGTTTGATCAAAAATAATTTTTTAAGGCCTTCAGGATGTCGACAGTATGATTTGAGGAATTACTTTCTTGGGTGGCTCCCTCAATTTCAAAATCATTTTTTTTCCTTTTTGATCTTTGCGGTTGCGGTTGATAACAGAATCTTCCGGATCATAAACACTACACATGTGTCTTCGCCACTCGCCATTTTGGAAAATCTTCCCGATGTTTTTTTTTCCGAGAAAATTACGTAATGTTCACAAAATATTGAAAAATGATTGGCTATCAGTCATAAGAGAAAAAAACAACAATCTTGAAGAGTATAAATTCTCTCGATCAGCGGTATTTTTTGCAAGTTGCTTGAGCTTTTTACGCTTCAGCAGAAAATGCAGTTAAATGGAAACGAGCCTTAAGAGCCATACATATACAGAGTGTCGAGAAATATATTTCATATTTATCATGTTTTTTTGAGGATGAAAAAAATACTACGGTCTTATATACATTCGTTTTGTTTTAATTAAACTAATGAACTAACTTATGTTATTTAAGTGGTATACAGCTCTTTCATGAAAGTTTAAACTACTTCATCTCATTCACGATTGGTTGTCTCTCCTCATTCTGCCCTTTTGCCCGATGGTGAGAAAAGCATTGATGCTTTTTCCATGTTGAGATCATTCTCCACTTTATCAGCTTCAATCAGCCGAAGAAGTCTGTCTGCATCGAAATAGTTGGGGATGGTCGATACCGGCAAAGCATCCAGAGGTTGTGAAGGTTTCTTTTCGGATCGCTTTCCGTATGAGTATGGAAAATGATCGGACTTGTGGCGCTGTTTCTCTTTTCTGCTGTCGAATGTGTACGGGAAGCCATCTTTTTTTCTGAATTCAGATAAACGTTTAAAATGATCGAAAGTATATGGAAAACCATCTACTCTCACATTGTCTCGATAATCAGAGGATGGATTGACATTAGTTCTTCTCTCTAAAAAAACAAGTATTTCAATAGAAATTCCTAGCATACAAAATTTCTTGTAATAATCCAAAAGTATACGTAGAGTGGTTTACCTAGGTGAGAGCCAATTGCATACGGCCGACATTTTGATGGATAGAAGTTGCACAGCAACATAGCAAGTGTAGTTGGAAGAACTACCAGCAAATAGATTATACAAAATGTATTTTTCATGATCGTCTAGAATAATAAAGCTTTCGTTAAACCCTTAAACAGATATTTCTCTAAGGTGGACACTTGCTGTTCAGAAAAACATGCTATATCAACTTTTTTCATACTACTGTGTAACAGCAATGATGAAATGCTTAGAAGGATGAAGGATGGACAACACGATTTTTATAGGGATATTGTTTTCATTCAGGGAAGCCATCTTTTCCGATGTTTTATAAATAAATTGTTTGTATAGGATAAACATATATGGGAGTGTGTTCATATAAAGGAGAGCGCTGCGAAATCACATGCCATTTGTTCCAAATATTTATTCATCTGCTCGTTAGAATTTAATGCGTTTTCAAAATTGTTTTTACATTATCCATAACACAGTAATAAATCTAAATTGTATGTTGTGGTCAGTGATGGTTTCTTTTGAGTTTCATTTGCAGCTGTGTTTCGGATTTTTATGTTGAGTTTAATTTCATTCCATGGTGTGAACTCATTTTATTATTGTTGTTACAATTTTTTTTTGTTCTTCAAATAAGTGAAAGGCTTCATAAAACAAACTTCTTCACATAAAACTTTTCTACCTTGAACGACAGTTTGATATTACTTTTCGACGGACCTTGACAAAGTTGTGTTCACCTATTTTCAAATTCTATTCAAAATGACGAAAAAAAATAACGAGCTGCTCTAGTTAACACACTAGAAACATCTTTTTAAGAGGAATAGCATGATGATAAATCCTAAGCTAAGATACTTCACATCAAATAATATGTTATGGTTCCACATATGGTTCTATACTATTATGATCAAACTGTACTTCTCGTATTCCATCTTGTTACACTGTTGAAAATAGCTTTGTAGAAAATAGCTTTACTGCAAGACGGAAAGGTTCCAAATTCTAGAAATTTTGAAAAGTAGTTAGACTAGGAACAATGTAAGTAATGAAAAGGTTTGGCAACTGAGCAATGTCCACAAAAAATGATGGATGTACCGTAAAAGTAAAAGTAATAATAGTAAAAAAAGTATGTATGTTTACTCAGTTGAATAAACGTAGAATGTACACAGCTTTCGTTGTAAGTACTTCGAGTTATTATTGTAAGTTAAAATTTACTTGATTATTTTCCCTTACGTTTCCTGAATGATGCAAGCGATCTTGGTTTTGTTCATATGGGGTATTGTTCTTGGAGGAGTTGCCCCATACAACATCAGCAAAGAATATAAGGCAAGGAGCTTTAACTTTCGACAACGATTCCTGGTATTGCACTACACTGCCATAGATTTATCAGGTTCTTTGAGGGTTTTAACTGGTCATCGTGTTAGCAGTCATTATGTTGTTCCAGATCGATTGATTAAGAACGTCAGAACTGTTTATCAGTTGGTACCGGAAGAATTGAGAGCTTGGACAAATGGGATAAGTTATTGGCGAGGCAGAAACAACCTGAATGATCAAGCAGTCGGCGTGGAAATTGTGAACCTAGGTTATAAAATCAATAACGGGATCAGAAACTGGTTTCCATATCCCGACCATCAAATCAAATCAGTGATTGAATTGAGCAAAGATATTATTGGGCGTTACAATATTGAACCTACTAATGTGTTTGGACATAGCGACTGTTCGCCTGGCCGTAAAGTCGATCCAGGACCTTTATTTCCATGGAAAAAGTTATATGAAAATGGCGTAGGGGCGTGGCCAGACCAACCCGATGTGGATCAATATATGAAAGTTCTGCCGATCAATATCGATACTGCTACTTTTCAGAGAGATCTTGCTGCATACGGGTACAAAGTAAATCAAGACGGTATTTACACAACACAAACAAGATACGTCACAATCTCATTTCAAATGCATTTCCGACAAAGAAAGTATGATGGAACCATCGATAGAGAAACTGTGGCGATTTTAAAAGCGTTGCTGAAGAAATATCGAAATAAATCTTAACAATGAGACGGACACGTACACAGAAATGTAAAGCGAGTTTCTGTAAATTGAGCAGATATTAGTTACCATAGTAACCATAACATGGAATTATTTCTTACTTTGATAATGAATTATTTGCCTGCAGTTGGATTAATGATGTAATTGTTGTTGAAGTTGATTTAATCAATTGCAGCGACTATGTAACCATGGCAGACCATATATACAGAGTCTTGCTTACACAAGTAATATTTAATATGCTCGAACACGAGGCCAAACCTGCTCTGACGTAATTTACATGTTGGTCTATGTTATTCTCATCTGATAGGGCTTTTCTGGGATCCAATTCAATTTTGGAATGAAAATTGTTCAGTGCAAATTATGAGCAGTTGATTCACGCGACTCAATTGGTAAAACAAAGTTATCCTCAACTATAAGGGAAAAGTTTAAAATGTACTGCATGCATCAGGTTTTTGCGAAGGTCAGTCTGAGAAAATGTACTGCATGCATCAGGTTTTTGCGAAGGTCAGTCTGAGAAAAAAATATGGAGTATAGATCGATAAATCGTAAAACATGAAAAATAAAAATATGTTTTTCATGAAAAACTTTTATCGAGTTACAGTCACAACACTCGCAAGCGGTCCTATCAACATATATATCTCGCAAGCGGTCCTATCAACATATATATCTCGCTAAAGTAAAGTATCAACAAGGACGTAGAATTAGGGGGGGCTTGGGGGCTTGAGCCCCCCCAACATTTTTGTCAATTATGAGAAATTTGTTTTTGCCTTTCCTAAAAGTTGAAAATCATGTTGAAATTATAGATTTTGAGTGCTTTTAAAGGCAATCTAGAGGTAGTATTTTTCAAAAAATTTCTTCGCGCAACGGCCCCAACCATGGTGGGGCCTCTTTCAACAATAGAGATTTATTGAGCCCCCCCAACTCAAAATGTCTTGCTACGCCCCTGATCAATGTAAAGTCAATGCATCTTTTCAGTATTAATTCTCTAAGAGCATCAACAAAAAATACATAATTTATCTGAAAACTTAAAATCTGTAAAACGACCTTCACATTTTCTTAATATTTTATTTGCTTCTATTAAATTTACCTTCAATCACAAAAATGAATAATAGATTTTCAATGAATGAAAAATAAGCTTATGCAAAAACCTTGCAGATTTATGCTTTACTTCTGTTGATGTCCAAAGAGATCAAGACAGCATAAAATATGACCTTCAAATGATTAGTGGCAGCCACAAACAGATAGCAAAGATCACATTCTGCATTACAACCTACAAAGAACCTTAGAATCATTAAATCGATCGGTTGGAAACTGCACTTCATTTTCTATCGGAGGAGAGTCACATTATACAACAAATATATACTTAGTGATCGAGACGCAACGAATTTAGAATGTGTAAAGACGAATGACACTAAAAATGCCAGCTTCATCTTGGTTTAAAATACCGTCCATCAAACCGGAGCGAAAAGAACGCATCCCTCATATTACGAACAGAAAAAACTTACAGACATCATTCCACGAAAATGTGGACTCGATGACGTCATGTCAGATCGTGAGAATTGAACGACATCAGTATGCGATGATCAAGTACACAAAAATGGTGACAAATATCAGTTTCAAGTAAATGTTTGAACTTATCCAAAAGATGTTTTACTTTCTCCCAACAGATGAAACATTCATTGGGGAGTTTTAAAAAACTCAAAATGTCAAGAAAACAAGGCGCACCGAAAACATTTATTATTACAATTTTTACAA
This sequence comes from Turritopsis dohrnii, assembly GCA_027922465.2. NCBI lineage: Eukaryota > Metazoa > Cnidaria > Hydrozoa > Anthoathecata > Oceaniidae > Turritopsis > Turritopsis dohrnii. The sequence goes on along the minus strand of BQMF02000378.1, from coordinate 159,302 downwards.
AGAAGACAAGTTTTAAAAGAGATCCATCGTTGTACATGTGTATGTGATACATGTAACAATTTATGATTATGTAAAAACAATGTTCATGAAATATATACAGCACATAAAAGACACCTTTCTTCATTGAGAGGTTCGTTGTTCAAGCGCTGTTCGCTATAGTGATTGCTCCGACCTCTGCTTCGCTATCTGATATGACATGATAATCATCATCTGTACTATCCGCCGGTTTTTCAGAGTATTGGCTTTCTTGTATTACTTCATCTTGTTGCTCTTCATCTTGTTGCTCTTCATCACCTTCTGTTATTGTCTGAGTACTTTCATTGATTTCTTCAGTAATCTCCTTAACACCCTGCTTATCTTCTTTTTCGGCAAGATCCTGGATGATGTCGTACTCGTCAGAATCATGTGATGTCTCCACTTCACCACTTTCATTCTTGTTTGAGTGTTCGATATCGAGTAAATACTTCCCATCATCTTCCTCTGTGTCATCGACATCTTTACTAGCAGTTGCAAGATCGGCTGATTCGTCCATCCCATCACTGACATCACACACTTCCACAACATCGATCGATTTCACTGTCACGTGGCTTGTTTTCAACTTTTCGATTACTTGCGAAAATATTTTCTCGGAAAATTCTGGTTTAAGTTTTGAAATTTCTGGATAGTCCATAGTTGGGACGAGATCAGCGATACTCGATACGATGACGTCTTCGAGAATCGTTGCAGCATCATTCGCTTGCATAGTCTTTCTCCGCATATTTGTGATCTTATTCCGAGTCAGGATATATTTTTCTTTTAATGATGAGACAGTATACTCCACATCAGTATGTACTGTGATCACCTTACCATCCTTGGTCTTCACCTCATTGTTTTCGTATATCACTTTCATCTTTTCCGACGAAACTTTACTTCGATGGCTCATTTTACAACAATAAAATGGATAATTGATCCAGCTCTGAGTCCACATGGTTGGTTGTCCAGATTCTTCTTCGAACAACACATTTGAATTCCGTCTAGCACTGGATACAATCAATGACATTTTTATTACAACTGAAAAACTAATCACAAATAATCGCAGAATGGACGACTACGCTTCAAGAGAAAATAGAATCCAACAAGTTCTAAATCACAGCATAACATGTTTGAAACTCAATAATGTAAAAACCATATTATCATCAAGAAAATAATATCGTCTGTTTAGTGCTATGAAGTTAATGCTTGGCAATACTTTCTATTGAATTGTATAGCTACCATTATAAAGGATGTAATTGAATGGTTTAAAGTCAATAGATAATTATTTTAGTTGAAATTCAAATAAGATTCATTTAACAAGTCGATTCTCTCCATCATAGAGTTTTTTTATTTTCCGTGACGGGTTAAGCAAGACTACTCTTGGACAACTTCAAAGGTAAAGTTTTCCAAGGTGCATTGTCTATCACTTTTTGTGATAGAAGCAAACGTCATCAATATACAAGTGAACGCTGTTGTGATGTAGATGAGCATTATAACCAAATTTAAAGTCGATGTACAAAAAATCCATGTCAGAAAAAAAAGATCAAACTGGAAATTTCAGCCGCCAAAAAACGAGTGTAGAATCATCGAAACACGCCCTGTACGGTTTACCGTAGTTCTAGTAATCAAAAAATAATTGTTGTTGGCGATTTATGCCATTTAATTAGAATTCAAAAATACCCCCAAACATTCCCGTTTAATTGAAACAACCCGCGGTTTATCGTTTTTTCAAAAATTATTTTCAATAATAGCTAATTACACGTTTTTATATAAGCAACCAAGGTCAGACCTTAGTAGTAATGTTGCTTAATTTGTTCCTAAGAATTAATTGAAAAATATGTATTTCCAGTCTTGAATACCCTTGTGTAAACTTAAGTATTTAAGTACAAAGTGTAGGACACAGTACTGCAACCTAGTGTAACCACCTAGTGTGGCAATTTTAAGGAATGTGCTGTAGCTATGCTAGTGCTGCATTACTTCAAAATTTCATGTTGCTAATTTATGTAAGATCCTTGTAGTACTAATCTAATCCATACTGTTGAATTAAAATCAAAAATATCTGCGCTAAATTAGAAGAATTATGATGGTATGTCAATTCATAGTAGCAGCGATCGGGGAGATTGAAATTCAAAACAAAATATGTCATTATGGCGTTTAAGCTCACAAATAATAACTGTATATCTATCAAGCTGAATTTATTATCAAGAAAACACATTAATAACACGGAAACTGTTCCATCGTCGGGGCAAGAAGTAGGTATTTATTTTGGTATCATCGAAAAACTGGAAGAGAACATTGACCTTGACCTATTTTGAAACAGTTCAAAGGAAATAACTTTATAATCTTTAACGTTCAGTGTTGTTATGTTTTTATTCAGATGAACAATTTCGTATCGCCCACCAAGTCTGAATACACGCTTTTTTTTTATAAGAACCAGTAAAATCTGACGTGAGGCTGGATGCTCTTATTTTTCCCCATATTTTGCACATGCAGGAATTGGCCTGAAAAATGCTTATTTTCAGCCTATGCATTGACCCTTAATTTTGGACTTTCCCTGTGACTAGATGAAAATGGGTGTGGTGGGAATTCATCAGGGCATGTCAGTGGTCAATAGTATGGGTGTGTACTTTGAAGTTCAGGGGGTTCGATTTTCCCCATATTTTGCACATGCAGGAATTGACCTGAAAAATGCTTATTTTCAGCCTATGCATTGACCCTAAATTTTGGACTTTCCCTGTGACTAAATGAAAATGGGTGTGGTGGGAATTCATCAATTTTAAAAACAACTGCTTAAAAGCATGGTTGCTGTTCGGTAATGACCCGATATTAGTATGGAAGGTGAAAAAACAACAACTTCTAAACCATTTGCCAGTGAGAGATTTCACGTCATGCGTTGTTCCTATCATGAATTGTTCTTATTTTATAAGAAAATTCAGGCTTAGGCTGTTCTTAATTTTTAAAACATTAATTTGAGCCTCAGGTTGTTCTTATTTTGTTCTTATTTTTTGGCCAAATCTGAGGCTCGTGTTCTTATAAAATTGTTCTTACAAAAAAAAAACGCGTGTATTGCTTTATAAAGCCATACGCTAACATGACTTTAGAACATGTGTGGAGGAGATTTGAACAGATTAGTGATCTACACTTAATATGCTATTGTGTCGGTAATTGATAAGAGAATCAATGTTAGTAAACATGTGACTGATGTTTTTTGATAGATTTATATCATACAAGCCCGTAACTGTAAAAAGTATCAGTTAAATCAGAAAGATGACCATGTTTCTGGTTAAATATAGTTCTGGTTGTATTTTGGATGTTTTCCAATATCACCGGAAACCCGTATCGGCGAGAACACACAATGTAAATAAATGTTGCAATTGTATCTAAATTTTAAAGAGATAACAGCTATTTCTTCGACATTAGACTCATAAAAAATCTTCTCAATCACAAAGAAAAAAAGTAAAATTCAAAAACATTTGCTTTTCTTTCAAAAATATTAGATATTAATCCAAAACTAGACTAGACTAGGCCACTAGCCCCTCCCTCCTGTGCAAATAAAAAATCCGTAAATCACAAACTCCCGCCATTATGCATCGGAGCTTAGAAAGACTGGATCTAGGCTGAGGAAAAAAAGTGCTATAACCCCCCGGAGGGCGCTTATTAATAAATTAACGTTTAATTTAGGTAGGTGCTTATTAGAGGGGAACGCTCAAAAGAGAATGCTTAAAGTTAAAAGAGAGGGATGCTTAAAAGAGGAAACATTACTTTTGAGTATACGTATTTAATTTGATCCGTCCTTGTTTAGATTTCATATACGTAAATTACAGGAATTTTTTTCTTTTGGAAGAATGAAAAGTGTTAAGTTTGTTTTCTTGGCATTTAAAGATAATTTACTCATTTACTCATCTGTTCATGTTATTAAGGTAACAAGTTTGTCAAGCAATTTACAATATCGTTCACATTAGAAATAACGAAGGACCTAAACTTGAGCACTGTTAGGGCCCTTCTCTCAAATGTTGTGTTCATATATGTTGTGTTAGATTTGTTAGGTAATGTTGTACAGTAGGTAATATTACAATATTGTATTCCTCTAATCACATAGTATTAAAGTTTTTAAAGCCTGTTTCAGACCTGGCGATAACAACAATCAAGTCGTAATCGTCGTAATCACCAGGTCTGAACCAAGCTTAAGTAATATTTTCAAAACAAGTACGTGTCAAAAGCTTTCGACAAATCAATGATTATTTCGATATTTCATATTTCTCATTGCTGAAAGATTCAGTGATGTCATTTACCATTTTCCATTTGCAGCCCGTTGGATAAATGTTTCCAAAATCCAAATTGTTTATTGAGGAGCTAATCCTCTGAGGTGAGATAATGACAAATTCTATCATTCGTTTTTCATTTGTATTCATCACTCTTCAGTCAGGAGAAACCCCCCCTCCGGATGATTGCCCCTCAAACAATGCAGGGTTCTTTTCTGTTTTTAGTTTCCTTTCCTTTCACAGTGACCGTTTCGTTTTATCCAATGTTCAATCATCTTTCGAACTTTTGTAAATGATGGTCGTAACAATTGCAACTGTACAATCTGCTAAAAACCTGTCATTCCTGAATGGCTGTTTTGATAATTATAATTGGTATTTCGTGATCGCCAGTAGATTTTCTTTCGTCGTGATTTTTAATGTTGTTAATGTTCTTTTCTTTTCATGTTGAGATAATGACCAAATTACGAAAAACGAACAGGAAATAGCAAAGACGACATATAAATGCGAAATTTAAAATAAAGAACAACTTTGAAAATAGCACTTCTTTTCTTTCCTTGGTTCACGAGATGAACGAAGGACGACATTCCACATCACGAGATGAACGAAGGACGACATTCCACATCACGAGATGAACGAGGGACGACATTCCACATCACGAGATGAACGAGGGACGACATTCCACATCACGAGATGAACGAGGGACGACATTCCACATCAAAAACAAGATGATCAATATGAGGAGCATAAGATTTGACATACTCGATGTGATGTAAACGAACAACCCACTCAGTGGAAAATATTCCATGTAATGTTTGCAACATGGAAGCAATATATTTACACCATACGATGCGCTTTGGTTCAGATATATAACGCTTATAAGATCTTGTGACAAGACAGTATCCGTTTTCACACTCACACGACAATTGTATGCTAGGTTCTTTCGATTCTCGTTCCTGATTCGCCATTTCATATTTACTTTCAACATTTTCGTGTATGTGAAGCCAGCCACCAGTCTTTGTATGTAACGCTTTGCATGCTACTTCCCACGATGCACTGGAAGTTGGAATAAGCCCAAGATTAACTCGATCGGCGATATTGTTTGGCGCAACCTGAAGGCATTGCAACACCAATATCATTATACACAATAACATACAACACCAATATCATTATACACAATAACATACAAATCTTCGTTCAAAGCAAATTTGAGAGAACCTGGTGTATGTTCCATATATAACATGTGTTCTGTTCGAACATTTCATTTATTGCAATAGGTTACAACAAGTTTTAATCATCATCAGTCTTCCATGAGAAACATATTTATTTATTGGTTGTCAAGTCAAGTTCGTTTTTACATTCAGAAAAGCGCTACTTCATACCTGCCTATTATCACCCTGTCTGATCTCACATCGGTCTTCTACGTTATTTAGCCTCAGATTACGTTTGAAGGCTTCAATAGCGTCTGGATTCCACTCGCAAGCTATCACTTTTTTCGCACGTGCTTTCACGAGGAATGGAAGTGTGAAATAACCGATTCCTATAATGAGAAACATATGATAATTGTTGGTTTTCAGTCCACGACTCAATACCCTACAGGGATCGAAATAAAGCTTTTTTTCATTGCCTGATATTTTTAATGACCGTATAGGTGCAGAGGTGCTATGATGACAGTTGGGTGTTTAGGCGCGAAGCGCCTTTGGAAAGGGTTTTGGGAGTATGAAGTACCAAGTAGATATACCAAGTAAGTGTGAAACTAAATCTTCCAATAAAAAACATGTATAAATCTTTCAATAAAAACATGAAAAAATATGAATTTTATTGCCGACTAAAAATGAAATCTTACGAATTTCACAGTCGGCTAAAACAAGAATTTATCCAGCTTTTGCGGGCAGCCGGCCGTTACTTCGACCCCTGCCTTATACCTCCTTTAACTCACACTACACACTTCTTTGAACCACATTTCTCCGAGGTGCTTCAATTTCAAAATATCTCATTACGTATTGATGAGTGCCAAAAAATGTGCACTAAAATCATGAAAAGTAGAATTGATATATTCGAGTGAGTAAATGTCACAGAACTGCAAATGGGTGAAAAGTTTTATAAAAAGTTATGTGGACGCATTTTTTTATAAGAACCAGTAAAATCTGACCTGACGCTCTTCTTATTTTTTGAGACTTTTCAGCTTGAGTTGGTCTTATTTTCTTATCTTTAAGAACACAATTTCAGATTTCAGTCTCATTTCGTTCTTATTTACGAAACTTCCAGTAAACTATAAATAATTAAAAAAAACCCCAACAAATTTCCTACAATTCTTGTACTTGTTACCACCATGTCTATTCGAGATCATTTGTAAGGCATCCATTAAAACGGTTGCTATTTGGTAAGTTGGTAATGTGTGTAAGTTTTTAAGCAGGCTGTAAGTCACATCATCATTAATAAAATTTAGAAATTTATTGAAGGTAAAAAACAACAACCATTAAACCAATTAACGAAAGCTTGTGAGAGAATTCTTATTTTACAAGAAAACCAGGCTCAGGCAGTTCTTAATTATTGGGACAATGATTTGAACGACAGGTTGTTCTTATTTTGTTCTTATTTTTTGTCGAAATTTGAGGCTTGTGTTCTTACAAAATTGTTCGTAGAAAAATAAAAAGTTGTTGGGAGATACTGAAGAAAAAAAGTTGTTGGGAGATACTGAAGAAAAAAAGTTGTTGGGAGATACTGAAGAATAAAAAGTTGTTGGGAGATACTGAAGAATAAAAAGTTGTTGTTGGGAGATACTGAAGAAAAAAAGTTGTTGGGAGATACTGAAGAAAAAAAGTTGTTGCTGGGAGATACTGAAGAATAAAAAGTTGTTGTTGGGAGATACTGAAGAAAAAAAAGTTGTTGGGAGATACTGAAGAATAAAAAGTTGTTGTTGGGAGATACTGAAGAAAAAAAAGTTGTTGTTGGGAGATACTGAAGAAAAAAAGTTGTTGGGAGATACTGAAGGAAAAAAAGTTGTTGGGAGATACTGAAAGATAAAAAATTGTTGTTGGGAGATACTGAAGAAAAAAAAGTTGTTGGGAGATACTGAAGAAAAAAAGTTGTTGGGAGATACTGAAGAAAAAAAGTTGTTGGGAGATACTGAAGGAAAAAAAGTTGTTGTTGGGAGATACTGAAGAAAAAAAGTTGTTGGGAGATACTGAAGGAAAAAAAGTTGTTGTTGGGAGATACTGAAGAAAAAAAGTTGTTGTTGGGAGATACTGAAGAAAAAAAGTTGTTGGGAGATACTGAAGAAAAAAAGTTGTTGGGAGATACTGAGGAAAAAAAGTTGTTGGGAGATACTGAAGGAAAAAAAGTTGTTGGGAGATACTGAAGGAAAAAAGTTGTTGGGAGATACTGAAGAAAAAAAGTTGTTGGGAGATACTGAAGGAAAAAAAGTTGTTGGGAGATACTGAAGAATAAAAAGTTGTTGTTGGGAGATACTGAAGAAAAAAAGTTGTTGGGAGATACTGAAGAAAAAAAGTTGTTGCTGGGAGATACTGAAGAATAAAAAGTTGTTGTTGGGAGATACTGAAGAATAAAAAGTTGTTGGGAGATACTGAAGAAAAAAAGTTGTTGTTGGGAGATACTGAAGGAAAAAAGTTGTTGGGAGATACTGAAGAAAAAAAGTTGTTGGGAGATACTGAAGGAAAAAAAGTTGTTGGGAGATACTGAAGAATAAAAAGTTGTTGTTGGGAGATACTGAAGAAAAAAAGTTGTTGGGAGATACTGAAGAAAAAAAGTTGTTGCTGGGAGATACTGAAGAATAAAAAGTTGTTGTTGGGAGATACTGAAGAATAAAAAGTTGTTGGGAGATACTGAAGAAAAAAAGTTGTTGCTGGGAGATACTGAAGAAAAAAAAGTTGTTGGGAGATACTGAAGAAAAAAAGTTGTTGGGAGATACTGAAGAAAAAAAGTTGTTGGGAGATACTGAAGAAAATCTGAACTATTGTAACCAAAATAACATACCTGCAAACATATCCACAACTATCTCATCAGCGCAATCCATCTTCGATATTCTTAACTTTTCTGTGATATTTCCTTTTGAAAACATACTTTTTGTGACGTCATAAGTGTACTTAATCCCATTATCGACGTGTTCCACCCAACCACTATCACCTAGCAAGAGAACAACTCGAGGTGTGCGATAGTCGTCATCGGAAACAGCAGATCTTATCCCGATCCGCTGCGCTTTAAATATCTCAGCAATCCTCATCCACAATTCTTTATTTTGCTTCTTCCAAAACGAAGATTGAAAGCACATGTTACTAAATAATATCAAGTCTGAATGGCGCTCCCATTTCTTCGGCAAATCTTGCAGTAACTCGTCCTTCCAGCTTACTGACATATTGATATTATCCAAATAACTCGAAACATAGTCGAGTAACTCTTCATGAGGAGTTTTAAGTTTCGACTTTATCAAATCCGTCTGATGAACATATTTTATATCGATTCCATCACAACTTTCTTTCAGCTCGTGTAACTCTAGCTGTTCTATCGTTCTATTGCCACCAGATGGAAGGGTTGCCGTGGGAACAGCGTAAATATCACTCGACAATTTCGTGATACGGTAACATCGATTAAGTAAACCATTTCCTTCAAGAATGTTTCTAGAACAGTTATATTAACAAAATAACAAAAACTCAACAAAATTGATGATCAAGTTGAGTATTGACATTGTAAGAAAACCTACTTCACCAATTTCACATTTTCCTTTTGTACTACCACACAACAAACCAATTTCGTCATATCTACCATATTGTTATTAATCCTTGAGTGAAGAAAAAATAATATACTGGAAATGCTGCTGAAAACCTGTGGTGAAACCAATCACAGGTTTAACCGAACAGCCCAACTTTTTCAAAACATATCATTAACCATATATAACACCATAACCCTGACCTTAACTATAACTAAGCCACAAGAAATAAAAGTTGTTATACTGTAAGTGTTTCATCTGCAGAATGACGCTACTATCATAATATTTGCACAACAAAAAAGTCGTAACCAACATCAAATCTTACGTACCTCATGCTGTTCAATGTGCTTAAACGTCCAACTTAATAAAAGTTCTACAAATATCAACAAAAAGGGTACGGTGGAACCTCCTAAAAGTGGACGCTTACGGGACCAGAGATTTCATCCACTTTAGAGAGGTGCCCGCCTTGGAGAGGTTTTGCTTATTTTGGCCAGAAACTAAGAAGAAAACTATAAAAGAAATTCTACTCGTAAGTCATGATTCCATTAGGAATATTACCCTTTGCTATTGCACAGTTGGGCAAAGAAATATTCAGAAAAGGAAATTTGACTTGAAAAAAAACATATTTGTGGCACATTGAAAAAACCGTTTGGGCTGAAAATGATTGCAAAGCTGTAGAGCTCTGGGAAACTTTGAAAAAATGTTGCGATAGTTGTCTGGTGCCTATTGGAAATTTGTATGTCTTCCAGACCGTTAATTACTTTTGCCAGTGAATATGCCGTTACTGTATTAAATGATAGAAGTGTTGCGGGCACATTCGTTAAGGATTCGTCCGGGACAAAATTTTTTTGTCCGTCTAAAGGAAGTGTCCGTTTTAGAGGATGTCCGCTTTAAAGGAGAATTAACGTCAAAATTATGTAATGTTTTTTTTTTAATGAATCGATTTTAAATTGTGTAAGACGACTTTTTACAAAGTTTCATTCATTTTACATAATTCTTTCGTTAGTTATTTAAGTTTGAAGTTTAATCAAAACTCAAAAATATGACGTCACAGTTGCACTTAGATATCCAGCTGTAGTTTTTACAAATCTCGTAGCGAAGACAATTTGTGATAAAGAGAATATATTTTCGTTTTCCTGATCTTGTCAAAGAACAACAGAGAGCTGAAAGTTGGCTTAACAATATCGGCACAGGGTTTACTGTTAAAACTTTTCGATTTGGAAAAGATAAAGTAGTTTGCGAAAGTAGACTGTTTCGAAGTTGATAATATGGAAAACATGCTAGGTTATATGCCGAAGAAAAGAACATTGAAAGCTGGTGCGGTACCAACAATTTTCCAACATATAATATTCAACATGATAAATATGAATGGAGAAAACTGTGAGCTCTAAAAAACCTAGCTCTCTCAACAGGTCCAACAAATTGATCAAAAAAAAGTAAAGTGTTTTTAAAATTTAATTTCCATAAATGCTCTCTTTATGCATTTTTTTAAAACAAGGCATGATTTACTCTAGTATTTTTCAATTTTCCTAAAGAATCTTTTTAAAAAATAACAAAAAAAGACGTGGTAATGTGTTCAGAGACTTGCACATTCTTAACAGATGTTCTTTGAGATTTTTCTTCCTACCTGACCTGGTTTCTTTTATTTTGAAAATTTCTAAAAGTATTATCGGATGTATTGGATTTAAGATTACATCTATCTAGAAGAAACCACGCCTTGCATACATACATAAAGGCCGACCTCCACTTAGTCGTGCGAGCGCGGCGCTCGGACGATCTATTGTTTTTCTAATTAGACATTGCGCAATATCCAATTCGTATACGAAAGAAAAGTGTTCGTCTGGGAGTTGAAACAACTTCTACTTTCAGGCGACACGATTTTGATCGCACCAATCAGCTTTCAGGAAAAGTACAAAACAAAAGCGTAATCAGCAAAACATTTTTTTGTTTTTATTCGTATGAAAGTGGAGGTAACATTTCGAACACCTTTTACGCTCAGGCGATCTATTGTTTTAATAACAATAGATCGTCTAAGCGCCGCGCTCGCACGGCTAAGTGGAGGTCGGCCTTAATGAAGTTATAATGTTCATTGAAAAACAAAAATTCTTCAGGCGCACGAGTTGCGAAATCAACTATCAGCACATTTTTCTTATAAGAAAAGAAACTTACTTTGCCGTCATTCTTTTTTACTTTGGCATAATTATTTTCCTATCTGCGATATCTAATAAATGACGTTTCAAACACAGATTTATTCAATAACAAAACGTTAAAATCTGAAGAAGACATGTGGCCACTTATGGTTTTCTTTTAACATGAATGATTCTGACTTGAAGAAATTCTAGTGCAACTGTGACGTCACGGTGAATTTTTTAAATCCTTTATTATAAGCGAAATATGGTATTTCATAAAATTTCATTATTAACTCTTTATTTAAATACACATAAGGAACAATTTAAGCCAAAGTTGTATTTTTGACGTTAATTCTCCTTTAAGGAGGTTCATCTGTAGTATTATTAGTGGATCTTATTACACGTTCAAGAAAATACTAACAAATATGTAAAAGCATATGAAAGTGAAGCGTATTTTATTGACTTGCATCAATGTTGTTGATAAAATCTATTGTGACTTTTCTCGGTGTTTCTTATGTTTCTTCAGTTTCTTCTCAGACCTAAAATAAAGAAAAGCATCAGGGTAATTCCATATAATTATGGGACAGTCCGACACCCACCATCTTCAATTTCAATGAAAGTTAGTGGAGATGTTCATACTATTGAGTAAAGAAAGAGTGCCAAGTTTGGTTGCAAAATGTTATGCAGTTCTACAATTATTGCATGTCAAACTTTTGATAAAAACAACCAATTTTCAGCAAATGGCGGCCATTTTGAATTTTCTATTGTACTTTAAAACTCTATATCTTCTAATATTCTCAATGAATCCTCATGAAATTCGGTATCTGAAAGTTTTAAAGGTCATGAAATTCAAATATGTAGTCAAAAATGGAAAGTCAATTTTGAGCATGATTTATTTTTCGCAAGATAAGGTAGTACCTTCACATGTACCCGATTTCCGAGAGTTGCCAAACTTGGAAAAATTTGAAATTTCCCATGTGTTCAAAGCAGATATTAAGACATATGCATGCAAAAAATTGGCTTGGCCATCCAAGGAAATCAGGAGATATTCAACTTCAAAGATGCCCAAAATTATCTCCACAAATTGATGTATGTTGCAGAGCTACGAAATTTAAAAGCACAGAATCTGTAGCATTCTTTTATTTGTAAAGATGAGCAATGTGATTTATTCAATATTTATTCGTTTAGGGATTGTTCACAAATGACGTCAACTGTTAGGAGGGAGGGGGGATGCTGGTTGACGGGGGAACGGGGTGGGGTGTGGTGATACTACTGTTGACGTCAAACTTCACAAATTTCAGAACCTTGATTGGGGTCAAAAATCTTGATAAAATGGTTGACATCATTTGTGAACAATCCCTTAACATACGAAATTAGTGTTTTCATGACTGTCTTCATTCGAATACCAAGGATTTCTACTCAATAGATTGTGTATAACAAGAATTTCACAGGAATAGGAATTCCGAAAAATAGAATATTTTAAATTAAAAAACAGTATAATAGATTTAGTTATTGTTTGATGGAACAGTTTGTGTAGTATAGTTATACAGTGATTTACTCTAGGGTGCCAAATAAGCATCCCTCCCCTTCCAACCCACCCGGAGCTTATTTGAACCCCTCACCCCACCCGCATATTTGGCGCCCTAGAGTACATTGATTGCATTATGATGATGTTTCCATGCACAGTTGGAATTATTAATGATATTCCTTCCCATTTGTTGACATATACCATGAAAAGTTGTTTGCACAAAATAGAAGATCTTAGAGGTGTTTTGAAGGATATCAAAATGTGGAGGTCTGGAGCAACAATACTTAAATATCAATGCTGTAATATGCTAATATCATAATGTATTAAATTGCTGCAATAGTTTAATAAAAATAGGAAAATTTTAGATATGATTACTTTGAAGATAAGTCCACACAGATTATCAGATTATTGAGCCCTCTAGAAACTATGCAGATGATGCTATTGATGATGATAACTCAATGTACCGAATGACTATGTCACTTTCACCACTCAAGTCCATGCTGTGTCAAACACTTCAAATCACCTCATGGGAAATCTTAAATTGTGAAGATGTATGCCTCCAAAATTTGCTGTTAATAACAATGATCTTCAGTCAAAAGCAGATTATCCAATCATTTAATAACATGCATGAAAGAAAACTACCAACATAAGACTAAAATTGAAAATCATGACAATAATCCCCTGTAATGGGATTGGTGGAACAGTTAAGACAACAACTTTCCCATGTTACGGATCACATGAAGTTCACATTCAGTGAAAACATTTTCATAGGAAACTTTTACTTAATTAGAAAAATCAAGGTTCTGAAAATTGTGAAGTTTGACGTCAACGGTAGTATCACCAAAAAATGGCCGCCATTTGCTGAAAATTGGTTATTTTTATCAAAAGTTTGACATGCAATAATTGTAGAACCGCATAACATTTTGCAACCAAACTTGGCACTCTTTCTTTACTCAATAGTATGAACATCTCCACTAACTTTCATTGAAATTGAAGATGGTGGGTGTCGGACTGTCCCATAATTATATGGAATGACTCATCAATAACTTGTGAATACATCATTTATCAGTAAAATAAAGAAAATACACACTTCTTTTTCTTTTTCTTATGTGTATGCTCAAGATCTGAAAAACAGGAAACACAAACAGCTATATATTCTTCTAAATGTTCAACTTGTGAGGTACATTCGTCAGTTTCATACCCTGGTCATTGTCGCTATCACTACTGGAATATCGACGTTTCCTAAATACAATCATAACTAAAGTTAACAGTCAATTTTAAAACTCCCTCTTACAGGGATTTTTCCAAGCGGTTTTGTTTACTACCGTTTTTCGTAGAGACGATTGAGTTTTACAGTCCAGGACGTTCCGCAATTTTACAGATTTCAATCTACACAAACAGGCCTTGTCATGAGACGCATGCGAAGGGAGTTGGGAACTAAGATGTTTTTTAATTTCATTGAATAACAAGAAAACGAGTTCTATTGGTACCACTTTCATTTTCATATTCTTTCATAAGGTGAACAAATGAATGCGTATATTCAAAATTACCTTAGCAACGGTGGTTGTTCACCCTAGCAACAGAATGTTTGGTGAATAATGGCCTGATTACTCTCTCAAAACATGTTTTTAAATATCACACATTAAAGAGCTAAAAATGTTTAATTGACAATGAAAGATTGAGTTTCTAAACTAAATTCAAGATTGAGTTTTAACTACCGGTAAATGGTAGTTGGAAAGTGCTTGGAAAAATCGCTGCTCTTACTACTAATGCATCGGTAAATAAAAAGTCGCAAATTATGTCATAAAAAACGTCTGCAAAGGAATGGCGGAATACAAAGTATGGAGTGGATTGAGTGAAGTCATTTTAATGTTAGAAGTTTCTGAGGAGAGATTTCTGCCTTTCTGTTAATTTGGAATATTTCTGATGATAACTTGAAATGACAGACGTCATATAGTTATGTGCACAACACTGACAGACCACACCATTACTATGTTTACATGAGGTTATGTGCACAACACTGACAGACCACACCATTACTATGTTTACATGAGGTTATGTGCACATCACTGACAGACCACACCATTACTATGTTTACATGAGGTTATGTGCACAACACTGACAGGCCACACCATCACTATGTTTACATGAGGTTATGTGCACAACACTGACAGGCCACACCATCACTATGTTTACATGAGGTTATGTGCACAACACTGACAGACCACACCATCACTATGTTTACATGAGGTTATGTGCACATCACTGACAGACCACACCATTACTATGTTTACATGAGGTTATGTGCACAACACTGACAGACCACACCATTACTATGTTTACATGAGGTTATGTGCACATCACTGACAGACCACACCATTACTATGTTTACATGAGGTTATGTGCACAACACTGACAGGCCACACCATTACTATGTTTACATGAGGTTATGTGCACAACACTGACAGGCCACACCATTACTATGTTTACATGAGGTTATGTGCACAACACTGACAGACCACACCATTACTATGTTTACATGAGGTTATGTGCACAACACTGACAGACCACACCATCACTATGTTTACATGAGGTTATGTGCACAACACTGACAGACCACACCATTACTATGTTTACATGAGGTTTACCTGGATTTTTTCTTCTCTTTTTTCTTCTTCTTTTTCTTCACTAAAGAGACACGTGCATATCTAGCATAACACCTTTATAAAGACATGCGCATATCTAGCATAAGATTTTTATAAAGACATGCGCATATCTAGCATAAGATTTTTATAAAGACATGCGCATATCTAGCATAAGATTTTTATAAAGACATGCGCATATCTAGCATAAGATTTTTATAAAGGTATTTCAACAAGAACAGACGATGTCATTAAGGTTGTTATCAAAATGTTCTGATGTCGTGGACAAGTCCTAAATATAGCTTTAGTTCGTTTTTAGATTCTTTTAAATTCGTCAAAAATGAAAGCTTTCTATCACAGATCATACAACTTTGTCTTAAATATAAAATATATCGAGTCATTATACTCATGATTATCTGAAACTACACTTCCGTACATTCTTCTTTTTTTCTTTTAGCAGCAAGCATTGCTTCTAGCTCTTTTATTTCTTTTTCCGAATCTGATGAAGTGCTGTCAAGTTCCTCAACTGGTTCATTCAAGCCATGCTCGCCTGTATTATAACATTGAAAGGTCAAATGTCCCGCTAAAACGAACCAAATTTCGAAAGTATTAAAGAGATTTTACAAAGACCAATTTAAAGGTGTGAATCCAAGTTTTTCAGATTTGGTCAAAATTGGAAAAATTTCGAAAGTTCTTCAACTTTCATAAAGTTTCTAGTCTATTTCAAAACATTTGGTTTTCTTTCGGGATGCGATATAAAATTGCCGAGATTAGTCATTAGACAAGCGACTTCTTGTGCATTAAATATTCATAATAATAATAACTTAATCAAATAGTGAAATACCGTGTCCACACTTTCTGCAACCAATACGCTGGTTTTCAGTTGCATTTGTTAATCGATTGACAATACCTGGAAGAAAAGTGCAAACTTCCATAGAATGGCAAAATCACTTCATTCAAGTCATATGCAGTAAAAGTCAAACCTTGTAAATTTTCCGCGTCTGTTAACACAGCTTCTGACCGATGAGTCATAATATTTTACTGCACACCAAATGTACACGGACTTAAGGCTTTAGTGTAAATACTTAAACTCAAAAGAAAAAGGAAGAAGAAATATTATATTTTCGTTCAGTATAGACAAATGCTAACAACTGGTTACAATAATATCACAGTAATGTAATCTTAACGATCGACTAGACTTGTTTACTCTCATTGACAAAATGTCTACTATCTTTCATCTATCAAATGATGGTTACTTGGGTTGCACTAACAGATAAGATAAAGAATAAGGAAGAATACATTTTGACACTGCAAAAATGGAATTACAAAACAACAAAAAATATTGCATTACAACAGTTACAGGTATACATCAGATTCTCAAGAGATGTAAGGTGATCTTACCGCAGTTTCAGTTTCGATAGACATTAAAACTGCTTCTAACTATAGTAAGTACAAGTTGTCAGTTCGTTAGATTTTCTTGAGCTGAGAAACTAAAACTGAGAAACAGGTTTCCACACATTTTACATGTAAACGTAATAAACATCCTTAACGCCATACAAAAAATACTGATTGGTTACAAGTTGTAGAAAATCTAAAAACAAAAACCCATGTATATTCCTTAAAATAATGTTCAAAATATACGTCAAAAATATTCAAATCATTAAGATAATAGCTATCCAAAATGTATTAAAATAAAAAAAGATATTATGAATCTGCTAATTAAGTAGCTAGAAATCATTAAAATATATAAAACAAATTCTTATTCAAAAATAATTAGAACTCAATCACTCTCCAATGAACTATATGTGAGTTTGAATTTATGCAAGAGGTATTCTAATGAATTAACTGATTCATACTTCTCAGATCCATCTAAACAAGAAACAGTGACATCATTATCAGGGTGTACAAAGAAAGCAATAGATTGACGAGCTTTTTGGTCAGCAGAATCTGGAATGACAACTCGATGTCGAGTGGATTTGAAACGACCACTGCTCCAAATCTCCAACAAATCTCCACCATTTACAACAATGCTATCAGGGATTGGTGTTGCGTTGATAAAAACACCATCAGGATTTTTAACCTTGAAAAGAAAGGAATTCCTCATTAACAATTCAAACAGATGACTTTGAAAATTTACTAGTGAAGAAGCTGATGAGACCTACCAAATCATCTGTGAAGCCTGCTTCTTAGTGCAGAAGTTTTTACTAGTTAGCGAATCATCTCCTATTCTCATTGATTTAAAAAGCCAAAACATCATTTTTGAATAACTGAATACCTTACTACATGAAATGTGTAAAGCAAGTAATTAACGCGATTTTGAACATTTCGCGTTAATAAATTTACCGTATGTATTGTAATTAACGTACTAATGTACTGTATGTAATGTACTGCATCTTGACGACGATTCGCGTTAATTTCTGATCTCGTTAATTTTTTGACCGTTATTTACTTGCCTTACACATTTCATGTAATAAGGTACATGATGAGAAAAGAAAAAACATTGAGCTAATAAAAATAGACAACGATTCACAAGGTTTAAATGATTTCAGAATCAAAAGCTTTACATTAAAGTCTGCAATGTAAAAATAGTGGATGAGAAAAATCAGTACATAAAAATACTTGAATGATAATTAAAAGAACCCTTTTAGAAAAATGTGTGAAATTGCTATTTCAGGATTGAGAGAAAACCATTCATATTTTGATAAAATTTATCAGAAAATAATGCAGAAAAAGTCTATCGAAGCAAAAACATCTTCACTTGATATGAATCAAAAGAGAGAAAATGCCATACTTAAATTTCAAAAGATTCTTAAAAACAAGTGTCACCAATTTAAACATGGCAATGGGACATTTCTTAAACATGAACTCAAAAGTTTAGAGAAATAGCAGACACAAAAATAAAAACAAAAGGTAATTTTCAGTGATTATTTAGTTCCTTGTGCTTCTACATGATATTAATAGATATTTATACTCAAACATATCTTCTTATAATAGTAATATGCAAATAGAAAAATCAGGATTAACTAAGGATTAATTAAAAAAATTCACAGTAATCAATCAAACCTGTAATCCACCAGCTTCATCCTGGAACAGCAAGGTGATTGTACCATAGTCTGAATGCTCGCCACATCGAAGCTGATTTTCCAAAACATTTTCTTTTCTTAAAACTGGTGGATAATATAAAACCCGCAGTGTCGTTTCATTTTTACCGGTTTCTCCTATGTACTTGTGCTGTGTTACTAAAAAATTTGGATCATTGTGTTGGAGACTGATACTTAATAATTTCAAAATATTGATAGTCAATTTCTTGCAGGAATCATACATAGCCAATTCTGTAGAAACAAATTCAGGTGAAAAATTCTGCATTTCAACACTTTTACAAGAAGTTGTGGGAAAGATATCGAAACACTCCTTAAGATCAAAGGGACGGTTTTTTTCAAAAGTTTCTAATTTGAAAGGTACCCATCCCCAATTAGTATCATTGTCTGTTCTTTTGAATTTTTCTTTTACAGTAGTTTCAAGATCAAAAAATTTTTGTGCAACATCTTGAGCATCTTTTATTGTTGATTCTGGTACACCATGCTCCACTATATAAACAAAACCCCATTCCATAAATGCGTCAGCAAATTCTTTGGCCAATTGTTGAATCTTCTGATCAATTATAAAATCTTTTGGAGGAAGCTCTCCACGAATGTACTTTGTAAGATGAGACAAATTGATGACAGGAAAAGACATCGTTGGTCTTTAAATGATACTTTCCTGTAAGATATTTAAATTAAATGAAGGAGTTTAACAACTTAACTTAACTTTAATTGAATTTCAAAATCTGTAATCTTTAGAGGAAATATTATGAACATTTGACAGTGGTGGTCCATTCCAAAAAGAAAATTAATAAAACAAAAAAACAAAAATGATTTGAAAAGCAATTGTGATAATAGTAAAAAATATCAAAAAGCCTGAAATATTAAATGACACGTGAGTTACGAGGTGAGATTGAACTACGAAAATACAGAAACCTATTATATCTATTAATCTTAACACCCAGTAATCTTCAACCAAAATTTATTATTCATTTATTTATTCATTTCTTAAGTGTCCACTGAAAGGAATGGGAGCTTTCGCAAAGTTTTTGTAGCAAAAAATCGGTCGCGAACACCTATTGTGTGTTGCGTCTATTGACAAGAATTAATTCATGAAAATAAATTCTTTTCAATTCATATCTATGGACAGTGGAGACGAACTTTTGTGTGTTTTTGCTGCAACTTTGATAGAAAATAGAATGAAACAAATAAGAAGAGAAGTTATTATCTATTTACTTCGGATTTTTCCTTTGATGTAAAGAATTTTTTGCGACAAATTAAAGTTTATCCACTGAACAAGAATTTTTTTTGCCATGATCATTTGTGACAGCGCAAATTCCTTTCTGTTGACTCTTAACTTTAACATTCACAAAGGATATCCATTTCAGCTCCGATCAAACGCTACTGAGTGAGGATCCAAAAAATAAAAGCAAAAACTGTTTTAACTCGGGATTCGATTAACAGGTACCAAAACTATTAATAATAAAACAATGAGAGTGGACAATGCAAAAACAAGACAGTTTGGGAGCTCAACATATAACAAACTATAACCCTTGTCAATCGATTCATTCAGCTTTAGAGCTGTATTTACACCATAAGAGGTTTTCTCGAGCCACCACTGCAAGACTCTCATACAACAATTTTTCCAGAACTGTGTAAATGTTATTAAAGAAATATTGACAATATTTCAACGGGAAATACTTGTGTGTTTATTACAACACTAACAGGCTTCCAATTAACAATATTTTTCAGATCTGATAAAAACGTAAAGTAGTTTAAATGTTGATTACTTTACGGGGAGAAAGTTTCGCGTTCATGCAAAAATTACTGGAAATGCATCAGATTTTATTTTTCTTGTTTTACAAAAGTCAATACTGTATAAAAATCTACTGTGATTTATTGTTGATACGTTTGTCCTCAATGAGAGGGTTCCTTAAATGAAAGTGTCCAAAATTGATAGTGCACACCTGACTACGAAAATAATTTTGATGCTACAATGAATGCTATACTAGCCGAGCAAAATGCAGAAAGCAAGAAAGATAAAAATGCCTCGTCTGTCAAGTGATGACTCCGAGTGTGAATATGATGAGCATAGTGCCTTTGATGCTTTCTCTACTTAAATAATTATCTGATTAGAAAGAAAAATTTATGTTAAATGTAAACAAATCTCTGTTTTATTTGTCAAAAAAAATGTTTAGAGAAACAAATTGCACAAAAACCGAAAATTGCGAAAGTTTATCCTGTGCGAAATTCACTTTTCCAGTTGAATGCGAAAGATTATTTTAAGCGAAATAGATTGAATCACTCAATCACGAAAGTAAATCCCTAAAATTTCGTGTTTTTTTCCTCGCGAAACTTTCTCGCCGTAAAGTATAGACAGGGAAGGGGCTCTAGGATTTGGGACTGGGGACATTAGCGGAAAACTAATGAAACGAAAATTCAGACGTCAGATTCAATAATCACTAAATGCAATCGACTAATTAACACATTGACACGAAGCATACTCAAATATACAATCTTATATTCCACATTATTTTCCAGAATATTGAAGTCATCAAAAATCAAATTGGCGGGTATGCAAAAAAAGACCTTATCAGAAACAGACATTTCAGGACAAATACGTGAGTTCGAATTTATGTAAAAGGTATTCCAATGCATTAACTGATTCATACTTCTCAGATCCATCTAAACAAGAAACAGTGACATCATTATCAGGGTGTACAAAGAAAGCAATAGATTGACGAGCTTTTTGGTCAGCAGAATCTGGAATGACAACTCGATGTCGAGTGGATTTGAAACGACCACTGCTCCAAATCTCCAACAAATCTCCACCATTTACGACAATGCTATCAGGGATAGGTGTTGCATTGATAAAAACACCATCAGGATTTTTAACCTTGAAAAGAAATTTCACATTAGCAATTAAAACTGATGACTTTGAAAATAAAATTTATAAATCCCCTTGAGAAAATACTTTCATCATATAATTCCTTGGTAGACATTTCCCCAGCCAGACATGTCAATGGAAGGATATAACTAACCACCCAACTATTATATTTCATTGTTGATTCAATCTGGAAACATATAATCTCCTGTCTTACATTTTCAAGAATTTTCTTCTGTAGAAATAATTTCTTAGATTTTGAGATACAACAAACTTTAAAAACTTAATCTATTCCTGATGTTGATACAAATGAGAATCCGAATCCTTTAAAAACTAATAAGAGACCCAATCAATTAAAAGAATTGGATAAAACAGCAATTCTTAAAAATTATTTTAACTTGTGAATGAAAATGAAGAGTAACAGATATCATCAGAAACAAATGTTACAAAAACATGAAATCAACTCAAGTTCATAAACATGAAACTGAACAAAACAAATAATAATTTCAAAATGTCATATTTGGATGATCACCATTCATACCATAGATTCTTATAAAAACTGAAACAATTTATTAATTCAGCAAACAAGAAAGAAAAATCTAAAATAGAAATCAACCAAACCTGTAATCCACCAGCTTCATCCTGAAACAGTAAGGTGATTGTACCATAGTCTGAATGCTCGCCACATCGAAGCTGATTTTCCAAAACATTTTCTTTGTTTAAAATTGGTGGATAATATAAAACCCGCAGTGTCGTTTCATTTTTACCAGTTTCTCCTGTTTGCTTGTGTTGAGCTAATAAAAAATTCTCATCAAGTGGTTGAAGACTTATACTTATGAGTTTTAAAATGTTATTAGCTAAATCCTTGCAATAATTATACATAAGCATCTGAGTGGAATAGAAATCAGGGAAATACTTCTTCATTTCACCACATCTGGCAGATTCTTTAGGTAAAAAATTGAAACACTCCTTAAGATCAAAAGGACGACTTGCTTCAAAAGTCTCTAATTTGAAAGGTACCCATCCCCAATTGTCATTCGGAGTTCTTATAATATTTTCTTTTACAGTAGATTCAAGATCAAAAAATTTTTTTGCAACATCTTGAGCATCTTTTATTGTTGATTCTGGTACACCATGCTTCACTATATAAACAAAACCCCATTCCATAAATGCATCAGCAAATTCTTTGGCCAATTGTTGAATCTTCTGATCAATTATAAAATCTTTTGGAGGAAGCTCTCCACGAATGTACTTCGTAAGATGAGACAGATTGATGATAGGAAAAGACATTTTTTGTTCTTTAAAGTTTTTTAACTAATAATTTCCTACAAAGCATTGGTATTTAGAAATAGCATACTTCAGTGATAACAAAGACAGGCAGGGGAGAAAAAGGTATAAAAACAGTATAACAGTTTAGACTACATTGGAAACTTGAGGAAAGGTCAGTTGGGCAAACATTGAAAAAAATTGGATTCTGTCAAATAAACACAAAAAATTAAAAACTGAATTCTACCCAAGCTAATATAGAGTCTATATTAGCTTGGGTAGAATTCAGTTTTTAATTTTTAATGTAAAGATATTCCTTATGCTCAACTCAGTTGTCAGTCCTCAAAATGAAAGTAGAAACCCAATTAATATTATTGTATACTGTCACCAAAACCTGTTAATTCCCAATCAATGTTTCACTGAGGATGACAAATGACAAATGTAGGACCCTTGTTACCCATACTTTACTTATGCTCACAAAAATTTAATAAACAAAGAAAATGTGCTGTTGTCATTAAAAGAATGGAATTTGAAATCACCATAAATGTGCAGAGTACAAATTTTCACTTTCGAATTTTTGAGTTTTTTAAAAATCATGTAAACAAAGTGATCTTTTTAGTAGATTTAATATAAAGTTAATATTCACAACGTTATCCAGGCACCATCTGTTCTTATTGAACACTTCATTTTGTAAAAGAACAAAATTTGTTGAA
The DNA here is from genome assembly GCA_027922465.2 of Turritopsis dohrnii. Classification (NCBI taxonomy): domain Eukaryota; kingdom Metazoa; phylum Cnidaria; class Hydrozoa; order Anthoathecata; family Oceaniidae; genus Turritopsis; species Turritopsis dohrnii. Next base: position 136,063 of record BQMF02000378.1, on the reverse strand, counting down.
AATTCATATGTTAGAATGTTTGGCACATTGGCTGTGATAACACTTTTAAAATCGAGAAATGAATGTCAATTTTTACAGCTTTCCTAAAGATAAAATGATGGCTAGGAAACATCGGAAGAGAAAATATCAATACAAATCCTAAAATTTGCCATCAGCACTTTGAGGAGTAATGATTCAAAAGGGATTTAGAGATAAAACTTTTAAAACTATTTTTCTCACTTGCTCATAAAAAGTAAGCTATTCCATGAGGATAAAAACATATTTGTAATCTCACTCAAAGAACATTGAATGATGGTATGATACCAAAATAATTTGTCTACAAGAAAACATCCTCCAAAAAGACACATGATGAAAAAACAACTATGTAACGATGCTTTTTTTCATAATGAACTAGTTGAAAGACTTGTCCAAACATGTCCAAACCAAGATAATAGAGATGAGATGAGATACATTTGAAACTTTTGAAGTTGGTATTATATTTGATAATAGAGATGAGATGAGATACATTTGAAACTTTTGAAGTTGGTATTATATTTGATACTGATTCATCAGACCATGAAATTTTAGGAATGAATAATAGAGTGGTAATGAACAAACTGGAAGCTTTTCATTAAGAACATTTTTTCTACGAATTGCCAGATGCTGCTTGCCTGCCGATGTCAAAAATGACACTTACAGGTTCACAACTGATTGTTTATATGTTACAGAAAACACCTGAATGTCTGCAATTTCAACAAGTTGTGAATTGATATTCTGTTGGCAACCTAACCTTGTCTGGTGTTTTACTTAGTGTAATAAAATTATGGCTTGACAAGAGGATTTAATGAAAAAAAATTTTTGGGTTTGATTCCCCTTTAAACAACTACAAAAGTAAGACCACATTTATTTTATTCACAAAAGACTTTGAAAAATTGAAACTGTCCTAAATAACAAATTTAATAACCTTTGCCATTATTGGCTTGAAGAAAATGAGCTGATTATAAACACAAAGAAAGAAAAGACTGAGGTAATGATATTTGGAGCCAATCAGCAATTCGAGGTCTCTGTTGGACTCCAAAAATCTATCATGTCATGATGTCACCAATTTTAACGAACTACCCTTCTGTCACCTGTGGGGCAGTTTCAAAAAAACTGTAATTAAAAATTAAAACTGCTGAATTTCAGGCCCAGAAAATCATTGGGCACCCACTTTCGTCATCATCTGAAAGCATAAAAAAGAAACATTGCTTCTTTGCTTACCATTGCTTGTACAAGGAAAACATGTGCGAAAATATTGAAAGCTACATTAATTTACTTGCAAGAAATTCAAACAAAAGAACTACAAAATAGTGATATCATGGTCACCTTACGAAAAGTGAAATTGGAAGTGGAAATTTAAAATGAATTACCAAAAAATATGCTATCAGAAAAAGATTTCAGTAAATTTATTTCACAATCTTCACTTCACTTCATTTTAAAAGCCAATCACCATTTTTAATTTTTACTTAATTTTATGAAAATTTTAGATTTTTGATTTCTCTTCAAATGTTATTTTTAACAGGGTTTTCAAAGCAGTGTAGATATTGTACCTTTTAAATGTATTTATGTATTTAGCATACTACTGATGAATCACTACGTATAAATTTTGATATAATCGTAACAATAATAATAAAGCTTTTTTGTATACAAAACAATTTCATAAGGATCGACCAATAGTTTTTTTTCATTATCCATTGAATGTTTGCAATATCGTGGTACTTGTGGATTTTTTTTGAATGTGTTAAGGAAAAATAAAAAATTCTTTTTTCCTATTTTTTCTCTTATCATAAGTTCCTGTAACTTTGTTGAAAAAGTTCACCGAGGAGATTTCGTGATGTACATTACGCTCAACATATTTTTCTGCTCTCCATCGTTATGATTTGAGTTACCTTGTGTCGAAGAATGGATTATTTTTCATGTCTTATGTTTATTGCGACAAAAACGAGTGGCACATATTATTGATATCTATGTTACCTACAGATCAAAAAACAGCAGCAGGTAATCTATATATTAATAGCCGATTCTCTGTCTGTCTGTTTGTTAAGCGCTTCTGATCGAACGTTTTTTTATTCTCTTTATTCATTTTAGCACGTGCCTTTTTCTCTCCTCCGGGGTGATCTTTTTAAGAAGAGAAACGATTTCCCCCTTACGTTTGATAGCACCCATGTGCGTAACTTTTTTAAAAACAAAAGCTAATAAAAAGTTGAAGTTTTCTCTCTCTACGTTTTGAGTGTATTGTTACACTGATAAAAGATTGGTTTTACCAGAGGTTGTGACTTCGAATCTGCTTCTGGTTGAACACAAGTTGTACAAGCCGTTTATAAGGAAATTTGATGTTTATTGATACAGTGATACAGAGCAGGTGGACATGGGCGGCTAGTCTATATATTAATAGTTGATCTCCGTTTGTTTGTTTGTTTGTTTGTCTGTAAGTCACGCAAAATGGTAGATTGAGTTGTGAGCGAAATGATTTATTTTTTTGTGTGCGACGTGAGTTCGAAACAAATACATTGCAACCCCAATCGATCGTGACTTTTTTGGCTGATGAACTAATAGGAATAACGTTTTGTTTTTAATATTATTGTTAGTTTATATTCCAAGGACTACGTTGACTTTGAAAACAATACATCAACTAAATACAAAGAAACTAACTGATTAAACAGTTTGGACAAAAAGCAGCAGTGGCAGAACGTGGTAGCATGTTCGGTTTGCCAGTGTATCCTAACGTATCCTTGCCTGACTGTCTGAGACAGGTAAACTTTTTTTCGAGCAATCAAAATGTTTAAAAACCGATAGGTAAAAAAAGAGTATCATGAAACAAAATATTTTTTTGCTTTTCTTTTAATTTAATTTCTTTTTTTAATTGTTAAGCGCTTCTGATCGAACGTTTTTTTATTCTCTTTATTCATCCTTTTTTCTCTCCTCCTGTGTGATATTTTTAAGAAGAAAAACGATTTCCCCCTTACGTTTGATAGCACCCATGTTAGAGCGCGCAACTTTTTTAAAACAAAAGCTAATAAAAAGTTGAAGTTTTCTCTCTCTACGTTTTGAGTGTATTGTTATATTGACAAAAGATTGGTTTTACCAGAGGTTGTGACTTCGAATCTGCTTCTGGTTGAACACAAGTTGTACGAGCCGTTTATAAGGAAATTTGACGTTTATTGATACAGTGATACAGAGCAGGTGGACATGGGCAGCAAGCGACACTGCCTTGGCGGCTAGTTATTTTATATATACTAAACAAATAGTTTGCTATACGTCTTTTCTCAGAGTGACGAAAATTTACGTGAAAATGTTTTTGATTTTTTTGGGCTAAAGTCTCATAAACCAATCCCTGTCTGACACACACTACATTTTGAGTATGCACGTGCATGAATATTAATCGATAAAGCCCGTGACAAAGTGTCTGAAAATTCTTTTTCCAGATAAACCAAAATCTAATTATTGTCGGTGTAGGATCTACATCACCACTCATGTACTAATCTTTCAAAGTAGTGTACCCATATTGTGCGTGGCGGTAGCTTGTGTTTGCCATCCGTAATACACGTCATATCACGTGACTACGGCTTCTGCCTTGGACCTCAGTGCTGATGTTTTTGGGTTCAATTATGACGAATTAGGAAGAGAAGGAAGATTATTTTTAGTTTCAAACAAGTTTTATTTTTATTAATTTGATTTTGTGAATGAATTTACATAATTATCTGAAGGTTTGATTCCCCTTTAATAAATCTGAAATGTCATTACACTTTCCTTGTACACCTCTAATATAATTTTGATGACACATCTTTATTTTCTCAAATCTCTTAACTATTATGATAAGGTCTAATTTTCAGTATCACCACTTAATAATAGAAACAACAAATAACATCGCTTTTGTATGAAATGATCGTACTTGCAACAAACAATTAAGTCCAGTCAACTACAAAATTTAACAGTAAATGTCAGAAAATCATGAAACATTTGTCTCAGCATATATATATATATATATTCATCTGACAAATTGTTACCACAACACTTTATACATTGAAAACACCTACTATTATGTATTTGAATATAAGACAAAAGCGTGAGCCATACCCTTGCTAACATATATGTATTTGATTAGATTTACACCATATCATAAAATAACAAAAGACAGTTGAAATTTTGTTTACAAAAAGATGCGAGTATTGGTACAATACTGTTTGATTGAATATTTGCATGGTTTGAAGATGATAGGAAGTATATTAGGTGAAATCTGATTTTTTGACATAACCTTCTTGGTTTACCTACTAAAGAAATTCTGAAAGATGATGCCACAGCAACTATTATTCTCTTGTGTGAAAGGTCAAGTTTTTCTCTCTCTAAATGCTGCAGAAACTAAAATACTTGTCTGTTTCTTTTTCAAGTTTTCAAATTTTTATTCGAGAACAAATAGATTGAATTAATAGATTAAACCATACAGACTTGTGAAACAAGATTATGTTGTTTCGTTTGTTTTAAAAAACTTTTCTCTCTCATTTAGCTAGTTGAAAATGCCACTGCCATTGTAGAGCAGAAAGATCAGTTGGATTACAAAACTACATTGAGAACTCAAAGGGTACTCAGATAGGCACAGTGGTTCCAACAATTAAAACAACTGTAGACTGTAGTATTCAAGTTAACATGACACTACGGAAGAAGAAGAGATGAAGATCTAGACACAAGCTTTTATCCTAGTGAAAGTGATACAGAAAAAGAAACAGAAGATGTTGCAAATTTATCTTATTGAATCCACCAACAGTATTCTCATTGGTGATACTTACGTATGGCTTAAAGATGAAGAGCAGATTCTTATTGGTGTACAAAGCTGAGACAAAGTGTATCTTTATGAAGGTTATAAAAAAGGTGAAAAACAAAATGTAAACAAAAAGCATTTGATTACCGATGGACATGTACAAATCATAACAAAAACTGAAAATCGATCATCAGTTGAATGTATGGCATTTTTCAATGGCTGCATAATCCAGAAAGAAAAAATGAATCCATTTTGTCTTTCACATCAGAAACAAGCATGGGTAGACTGGACAAACATTCATAAAGATCTCATAGATGTTCTCCTTTGACATCAAAAGAAAATAGATGCAAAGACTGGCTATCTCCCAAATCACAAGCACTAAAGGCCTTACAACAACTTACTTTTTATAAAAAGATTCTCAATGATTTAAAATACTTGACCAAGTTTTCACACACTGATACAACAAGAGTGTTTCATTATTAGCTAAATAAGTGGATTATAAAAAGTACTCTCTATTCTTATGCAGGGATGATTGTCAGGACTCAACTGTGACTCAACTATGATCAATTTTAACTTGGCATGTGATTTAGAAATTGCAAAAACGAAACAACTTTTCTAAAATACTAACAAATTAAGACGTGTGTCTTAATGCTTTAAATCAATAAAACATGATAAAATCAATAATAAGGACTTTGGGTGCTTATTTCTTGAAATCTACAATTCAAAAACTTGGAAACGTTTTAAATTCAGACTCAGGGCATTTAAAAAAGCCAAAATGCAAAAAATAACCCAGTTTGCGGATGTGCACCACGAAAACGTTTTTAGAGCTCCAGCTACTTCATAACATAAGATAATAGAAAATTTTATTTAAATCAATCTTATTACACTATCTGATAAACCACAAAAACCTCTAGTGTAATCAAATTTTATGAAATTGTAATTTTCATGCCCCCTTCCATGTGTGACAGAAATTTTTCTGTATAAAATGGTCATATGAAAAAACTAATAGGACTAATAGCACTGGTATGGCATTTTAAGATCCAGAGCACTGGGGATTATTCAAAAAACATAAAGGAAACAAAAACTATATATTGCTTTCATATTAAGTTGAACATCAGAAGTTCAACAAACATTTCATAATTACATTACGTAGTATAATTTAAATGGTGGCAAGGGGTAGAAAAGAAATAAGTAAACCATGTACTATCTTAAATGAAAACATCCGCAGAATTCACATAAGGAAAATGTTTTAATAACAAAAGCATTGCAGCATTATTCTATTGGTTATCAATAACAAATGTGTGAAAAACATAAGCTGGTTCCATACAAAGGCTCCATAGAAGCAAGAGAAGGTTGTGAAAAGAAAAAAAGTCACCGCTACACTGATTTCTCTTTCTTCAATGCTTCAACAAACATTTCCAAACATTCTTGAATATGGCGTACACGTTCTAAAAACGTAAGATAAGTTAGTTTCATTCTCTCCCAAATACTGCAAGAAAAAAAGTTTTTTGCACTTACTCAATTCTTCGGCCAAGTCAACTTGTCTTCCCCGAATCAACTCCTTCTTTTTATTTTCGTCTTGACCAATATCATCTAGTATTTCTTTAACTTCATTTTCAAGCCTCCGTGCTAAATGAAGAGATTTAAGGTAATTCTTGCTGTTTCAAAAAACCTCCAAAGCTTTAGGCTAACAAATTTCTGCATTAGGAAATAAGTTTTTTTTGTAAAAAAGATCATTCAACAGAGTGAAAGTCAAACATTCCTTTCGTTCGATTCCAAAATCATAATGCAATTTCTCATTCTTCACTTATTTAGGTTTTATGTTCTGTTCATAGCAAATATACATCAGTGCTGAATCACACACAGTATTTTGGAGTACCATTGTGTTTAGTAAATCCTAAAATGTTGGAGTGGGCTTGAAATGAAGATTGCAGGATGAATCAGCATCCCTACAATCAAATAATGGTGATACCTTAAACCAAATCATATAACTCCTCTATTCACTTGTCATAATAATTGTTTCATATAAGTCCACCCAACCATTATCACACCGAGTATTCGGAATGAAGTTCCATAAAAGAAGAACAAGAGGGCTTCTCCCCCAACAGTTATTGCGGTTATTCAAACTAGTTTACTGATTATTTTACATGCTGCTTTTCTTTCAGCTTAATCAAATGAAGTTGAAAGATTTTATCATTATGAAAATGGGCCTTCCAAGACAAAAGTAGGTATTTTATTGAAGCAGTAGGCAGAACGGCAAACATCTATCAACAGCAGAGATCTATCAAAATTAGGAACCTTCTTATTGTTTGAGTTCGTCTAATGAACTTCAAATTTTGAAAAACAGGAACTAAATTGGTTTGCAAAACTTTGAATGTATAATTTGGATGGGTTGTTCATGTAAAATACTGAAAAAAAATTATGTAGATTATTATAAGAAAACACAAAAATAACCTTTCATTTTTATTATTACAATGAATTTCTAATTTGAGAAGTTATTCAAAAGATGGATAGACAGAAAGTCAAAATCAAATGGTAGACTATAATCTAAATGTTAAGTTAAAATGAAATCATATACCTTCAGTATTTAGTATTTGTTGCCTTAAGGAATTACTGGTAGTTTGCAACATTCTTTGAAACCGCCAAAATAAAATCAAGTCATTGCATGCTAACTAAATTATAAGAAAAACATTATCCGGATTTAACTATAAAAAATATTAGAATTCAATTTTGTAACAGTCATGTTTAAATTATTCACTTATGAAACAAACCTCAGATTTAGCTAAATTGCGATGGTGAAATGCTTTTCTGCATTCTTGGACTCCTTGGAAAGATCTGTTTAAAAAGTAAGATCTGTAGAGAGTTCTCCAGACACGAAGGATCTACAAAATAACATAAAAAATAAGCAATGCATTTAACCTCATTTTCATTACAATTATCAACTAGCAGTACCTCATTAGGAGAGGCTTCCATGTTATTTATTTGTAAATTTCTTTTGACAGTAGTTATTTCATCTTCATGAAGTGCTGAAGGATGTGTGTCCGAAGAAGCTTGTAGGAGACGGTCCAACTCCTTCTTTATCTCATTTTGAAGGTGCTAAAGAAAGCCAATATAAAGAACAATGAAATTATTGACAAAAATGACATGTGAAAATATATACTTTACTTGTTCTTTATTCCTAGATGTCCAATATAACCATCTTTCCTGCCATCCTGGCCCAATTAATTCGGAAAGCAATTCTTCTGTCTTTTCAGTCTCCAGTGTTAGTGTGTCTTCCATAAATTTAACGGCTTCATCCCACTGATCTTTATTAGGAACATTACAATCTTCTAAAGCTGTTAATTGGATAACTTTCTGTACGTGATTATATAAGAAAAAATATATTAACCAAACAGTGGCATGTTTTAAACAGAAAATGAGTAAACTCAAAATAATAATGATGCATACAAGACTATCTTTGGCACGAGATTGCCAAGCATGACTTTCAGAACATTCTTTTAAAACTTCTTTTTTCAATGGGTCAAACAACAAACAATGAGCATCCTTTCTGCCACAGATTTCAATGCCTTCCTAATAAGAAATAAAGCAAATCAGCAAACTGGAGTTGATAGGCAGGATTAAGAAAGAGGTTAAAATTACCTTCATGGCATCAGCAAATTGTGATAACAGAGTGTTATATCCAACCTGTAACATTGTGGAAGGTTATCATAAGTGGGGAGCTTAAAGGAGCATGATGATCAAAGGAAATATACTATTTAATAAACAACAAATAAGTAATGATACCTGAACAGCATACAATGGCAGAAGGCGTTCTACCCACTGCTTCAATAAAATATCTACTTTTGTCTTGAATTCTGTTGGATTGCATGATTGTGCGGCAGAAATGTAAATCTTTTCAAAAGCATGTTCGCTCAAACTATTCCACAAATTGGAATTGAGAACTTTTTCCCACTCATGTGGTTGGATTTGTGACAAACTCATCACTTCATCTAAGATTTCTCCTCGAGCTTTATCAAACAATTCATCCTTTAAAAAATTCAAGAAAATAATGAAGTTATGCAGTCTATCATTAAAAAATCTGATGAAGATGTTAAAACTTACACGATCTAATTCTCGTATTGTTGGGTAGTTATTCTTCCATTCAGTTTCCAAGTTAAACTTTTTGGCTTTGAAGGAATCATACTGCTGCTCAATAGATTCACGAACCATTTGCCAAAAACAATTTGCAACTGCAAAACTTAAATTTTGAGTGGTCATTTGACTAGCTTTCATTATGCCTGATCTAAGAAAAATATAAGAAACATAAGGAAACATAGAATCATTGGATGTATTATTATTGAATAAAACAACTAATACTTGAACAATCTTGAAGTTCTGAAAAAATCTTCTTCATACTGTTTTATCACATCAATGCTTTCACTGTTATTACCTGCATCAAGAATTAGCTTTGTATCAATAGGATAAATTATTTCACATCATCTTGATGAGAATTGAAGAGAAATGAAATGACACATATATCAAGTACAAAGTTCACTTACTGTGTAAATGTTTAAGTCATAAAGTTTTATTAATTTATTTCATTGATATTCTGATTAATGTTTTGAGAAGTCGTAATATTTTTTTTTTTAAATCACTTGCCCCACTTAAGGCCGAAGCCACTACAAGGAGTGGGGTTACATATTCCGGATGTTCATCATAGCGTTAATCTCCCCGACTACCCTTCATTTTCCCTGAAATACATCAGGGAATTGAGCTAGTCGTGACTTTTTCAACACCCGACCTCAGTGGGGTTTGAACCCTCATTGTTGGGTTTCTAAGCTCGATGCTTTAACCACTAAGCCACTACTGCTTAAAAATAAACAAGTTCTTATCATTTTGTAGTAATGACATGGTTTAACACACATATTTGAAAACGTATTGTTCCAAAATATTATACTTGTTTTTTAATTTATTAATTCAATTTTTAAAAATATTGAAAGATGCTTCTATCATTTTCTTGAAAAATGGTTTGTAACTATGAACTTAATTGAATGTTGGGTGCATACATTTGCAATGGGCCAAATGAGCAAAGAAAGTATTTTTCAAAGTATTTTTGTTTGAATTGGAATGATCACTCTTGCCTAATAAAAAAAATTTAATTTAAAAAGAAGTGTAATTCACATAACGTTTTATTGTTTGTAATCAAAATCACCTGAAATGTTAGTTTTACCACTTGAATAAGATGTAAGTATTAACAATATCATTAAATTTTTTATGTATCTAACAATGCCTAGTATTTCACATTCCACAATTTTGATATCTCAAAAAGATCTTTTGATTATCAACTAATTGATTGCAATTTTGAAAGCGAATTTCTTTGGTAACAAGATATTAGTTATGGACTGATTGATGTCATATTATGATCATCACCAATATTCACAATTCAATATGTTTAATAGTGTAATTCATTCATAATAAATACAAACCAGTTCCTGTGACAACAGCAAAGTATCCCATTGCCTTCATCGGAAACAACTTTCCAGACAGAATTTTCTTAATCTGTGATGAAAAAAATGGACAAGGTGTTAAAGGAATACATTTACTAGCCTATGAATATAGACCATTGCTTACTACCTGTGGTCTATAAGCTTTGGTTGTTAACTCAATACTAGCTTTACAGGAATTGATATATTTGGGCTAATTTTCTTTATCAACTTGTATATAATGGTTCTCTTTAGATGGTGTGGTATGAAAAGAGAGTTATAGAGAGACTACATATTTTTGGCTATATGTTTGCATTCTTGTTAATCACTCTGTTTGATCAGTTATTAAATATGAAGATTTACATCAAACATTGGAATCATTTCGCAACCTTAGTTTGTTCAAGTTCACTTTTGAAATTAAAAATGTATTTTTAACCATGGTTTTCTAGAATTCATTTCATTTTGTATTCAGTCTTTTATCAAGAGAGCTGTAAAAGTGTAAATAACTGTAACAAAAAAAGAAACTCGATTCCATTCCTGTGTACTCTATCCATCTCAATTCGAAAAAAGAAAACAATTTCTACACAGGGTATTTCGTAAAGGATTGTAATACTATTACAGTTCTAGATCTTCAAAAAGTTGGATGAGGATTTGTTTTTAAAAAGGAACAACAAAAAAAGGACATTGGCTGATAATCAGTAAGAATGTTTCATTTTCAACTGTTTTTCCCCACATCAAAATATCCTTATGAAAATAAAGATTAACATTTTTCCCAAGAGATTTACCAAAATACCTCGATAATTACCAAAGGATTCAAAATAACATTCCCTGTTCATTATGATAATTTAAATAGAACAAGAAGGTGCTTGGCTTGAAGACTTCAGGATGTAACACAACGATACATATCTAAAATTTGGCCTAAATTGTCCAATTTTAGCCAAATCCGACAAAATGACTGTCAAATTTGAAATCAGCACCTTTCAAAAATGTGATCTGTGCAAAATATCATGAAAATTGAAGAATTCTCGAAATTTGGTCCAAATTTGGCCTAAATTGCCCAATTTTAGTCAAACCTGACAAAATCATTGTCAAATTCAAAATCAGCACCATTCAATTATGATCTGTGCAAAATTTTTGAAAATTGGTACACTGGAAGTCCGAATTTGACCAAATTTGCGAATTCGGCAACTATGTCATGTAAACGCTGCACGAAACATTCATAACTTGGAGTAGTAGTAGTATGAGAAACCAGGGGTATTTTAAAGACTTTACTTCAATAACCAGAAAAAAATCACTAATTTTTAATACATTCTTTTTTATATTTTTAAAAGATTGACCTATTTATCTTTCATCTTGGTAATTTTACTTTTTTTTATTTCCTTTACTTTTCATGCAGAGGTGAGTTTATTGTTTGGATTGAATTTAACTTCCTTAATCATTAGATATCATAATAATAATTATCATTATATTACTCTAATTACCGGTAAACAAATTGATCAATAATTTTATCGGTAAATTTACCATAAATCTAAATCGATCCAATTTTATTGGTAACTTGCGTGAATTATCATAGTTTTAAAAAAGGGCAAAGATTTGGAGCCCTGTGAAAACACAACTTTCAGACATTCTTCAATGTCTGAGACATTACTGGTAAATCACATTATAGGTAATTTATTACATTACATTACCGGTAGTTATTGGTAAAGCTGCAAATTTACTGATTTATTACTACAATTACCGGGAATCGCTAAATGAAATCTTTCACTACCAGTAAAATTACTGGCAATTTGCGCTAAATTGAACGTAATTTTTCCCATGTACAGTCACAAATGGTCCCCTTCGGCAAACCATGTCACTTTCCAAATATTCAATACTATTCAATACTTATAGTCACAAAAGTTGTATAAATCAAAAAAATCAATTGTATCACTAATGATTCATCCATTATGACCATGGCCACAATTTTTCTTACACGGGCGGGGTCAGTTTGATTGCTCTCTGCCAAATCAACCTTAGTCATGACAAAAATTGTGCGTTTTCCTAGAAGTAAAAATAACCAGAATCAAAATGATGTTTCAATTAAGCATGTCAGTCATTGAAAACTGAAATGACAATACCTGCAGGATCCATTTGACTGGCCAAATCAGTGACAATACTTCTTTCAGCATCAATAGATCCATCTTGGATACATAAAATAATTGCATTTGGGTTTGACATGTAATGTCTAAACATAACATAATTATGATAGAAGGTTAGTTGTTCAAAGTCAAAAAGAGAATTACGTTTGATGATAATAGCTGGTTTTAAGCAGTTATTCTATGCGTAGTTTACCTGCTGACTTTCAAAATGCCTTCTTTTGTATTTGTGGCCATTTCACTAGTTTCGGTCTGTAACGAGACACAATGATTTACAAAACAAAAACAACAAAGACATATACATAATCAGAAAGTTGAACCACTTCATATCATGGAATATCATTAGCACATGTTATATCTATTCCTACTTACACTGATTATTCCAGGAAGATCAACAAGAACCATGCGTGGAAGTCCTGGTCCTTTTACAAATATAGACATAACCTAAGAAAATCAAAGGAACACTTTGAAATACGGATGCAGCTATGTAGCTAATAATGAAATTAATGGTCAAAATCATTTCTTACTTCAGTGCTTATACTTTGTCCTTCTTTCAAATTCTTTGTCATTCTTGATTCTATGTGATTCCTTAAAAGCTTTAACTGAAACGATAAAGTCATAATTCATATTGTATTAGCAGATGCATAGTGGATAGTAAAAGCGCTTGTAGATAACTTTACATCTGTTTCTTTTGTCAAGTCATACTCTTGATCACTATCCTTAAAATTGGCAACATGATTAACACCCTCAGAAAGCGTCACCATTATTGGGCACCGTGTCATCATTTGGCCAGAACCACGAGGGAATAATCTTGCACGAGCAATCATCTCTAAGACACTTGTCTTTCCAGCAGATTGATCACCAATAACAACAACCTATTTTTTTAAAAAAAAGATGAATAATAATTAAAAAAGCAAGTCTTGGATTAAATGATTAAGTTGAATATCAGTCTTCTCCATGAGGCGAGCGCATTTGCGCTGGCCCACGGCCGCATGCTGGCAAATCATGCTTTCTTAGGTTTGTCAGCGCATGATTATACACTGGTGAAACTCATATTTCAGCGCATTTTTTCTACTGAAAGTTTCTCATTTTTTCTATCGAAAGTTTCTGCCAGCTGGTAAGTTATTTTGTACTTCAACATACAATGGTTTCAGTGCAATGGAGTGCAGGATTTGTTGTAGATTTTATTTTGTACTTCTACAGTACAATGTTTCATTGCTAAACTCCACCTTAGTTGTTATACAGATATTTTTTCTTTTGTTAATATTTTGACAGCGCAATGGAGTGCTTGAATTATTTTTCCTTCTTCAAGCATCTTTGTTGGTTGCACAACATGCACCTGTGCGATTATGTCAGTTCATTTTTTTAATTCGTAAACTGTGAATTGGGAATTCGAATATAATCATGCGAGCCCAGAATTCAAATATAATCAGGCAAGCTCAATACCGGATTTAAATTTTTCCTTGGCTCCTTTTTTGAAAATGGCATTGCACTCACAAGATACACAAGTTAAAAAACCTATATTTTTGAAGTGGGATTTGCGAGATATCTTTGGTTACACTACTGTACTTGAAGACAATGTAGAGTATGTTAACTTAGTGTGGTGTAAAGTTAAGATCCACCCATAGTAAATGGCCAAAACCAACTGAAAGTTCAATGGAAAGTTTTCTTACTGATCTAAGATGCATCACTAAACATACAGTAGGTTTCTTTTTTGCTTTTTAATTCTTCCAGTGTCACTTTGACATCGTCCCAGGGTTGAAGTTCTATTATACATTTTAGTTTAGATTACACAGGTTTAAAGAAAGAGAAGAATTTTTTAGTCATTTGTGAACTTTTATATATATTTGCAAATAGTTTTGTGATAAATATTTTCTAGATTTCTATTTTTCTTTCTTTGTTGAGGAGACAATTTTCACGACAATATTCCTGGCAGTTTAGTATTTCATTCCCACTAATTTTTCTATGTTGGGTCGAACCGCATCATAATGGAAAACTGCATCAAAATACATTGCAAGAAGAAAAAAGAGTTTCAAAACAAGATTGGGTCGTTAAGTCTTCTGCGTTATCCACAGGACCTAGGCAGAAAACAATAATATCTGTTACTCAAAAGTCAAGCCAAGAAGCCTATCTTCGTTTGATTGTGACTGCATACGAGATGGCTCTTAATCCAACAATGAGTTAAGTCATTTTAATGTTCTGGTAGAAGTTCAAAGAAAAAACGGTTTAAAATTTATTGAAGGTATAGGTACTTTTATGCCACTTTAAGATCGAAAACATTACCGTATTTCCTCTAATAAACGCAGCAGCGTTTATTACAAATCCCAGTTTTTGCATGCGGCGTTTAATGGAGGGCGGCGTTTATTACAAAATGAAAAGTAAGATGAAAGTAAACTTAAACAACAATGTCTTATTGTTACAAAATATTGCGTGAAACTGTCTTACATGAAAGATTTGTTCACAAAAATGTCAAAGAAGAGCACTATCACTGTCGCCTTTCTCTTCTATGAGGTGAAAACTTTTATAGCAATCAATTACACATCAAATATCCACGCAAACTAATTCTTGTTTAGCCTCTTTTCTAATAAACGCCGCTTTTAGAGAGCGGCGTTTATTAGAGGGCGGCGTTTATTACAGATGTTTGGCTACAAGTGCGGCGTTTAATAGAGGGCGGCGTTTATTAGAGGAAATATGGTATATGAGAAAATTCTTGTACAAAGTTGAAGAAAAAATCTGAAACAAACATCTTTGAGAGCGGAAAGTGGCAAATCAGTTTCCCAAAACAACATGAAAATCAATTTCATAAAATTTATTTCTTAAAACTTTACTGCTTTAATACTAAGGTCGCTTAATTATTTGGGTTACGTTTTATTTGCAGGAAAACCATTTGCAGCCATTCAATCTGCTGTCACTGAGAAATATAGAGTTATTTTTAATGCAAGCAACTTCTTTGGTATTTTGACTGACGGCTCTCAAGCCAGAAAAACTGGTGACAATAAGGAAACGGTTCTGGTCAAAATTGCTTACAAAGGGTAAAATTAGCTGTTATCAGTAGTGTACAAGCCCAATTCCCAGTATTTTTTCTTCAAAAAAGTAAGGAGGCCTAGGAATTACTTTGAAGATTGCTTGCAATTATCGCTTTTATAATACACAGAATTGTTGAAAATAATAAAAAAGAATTACTATGGCCAAATACTTGTTGAAAGTCAGTAAAATAACGTTAGAGCAAAAACCTTGGGGGAACCTTGGTCTAAGGTTATTTTACTGACTTCCAATAGAGATAATCTCTTCCACAGTGCTTTAAAAAGTCTGGGAACAAGTTGGATTTCATATGAAAGATACCAACCCAACTTTTCGTGTGGCGTGCTCTATTTTAGGCTTCCGATACGTATTTTTGGGAACCTTTCCAGATGTCAGGATTTGGTGGTGTTGATGCTAGTTTACTGAAAAATGGAATAGACAGCATTTTTCATGAAAACGGTGCCTTACCATGCTCCTCATATAGAGAAAAATTAGTTTGTTTTACTTCTGACGGAGCAAGCGTAAACATGGGACGTGTCTGAGGATTGATAACCAAAATGAAAGAGGACGAATGATTGATCACTCAGTTAAGTTGGCTGTTAGAGAGGCATTTCAAGGCTCCTCTTTTAAAGATCTTGACAGTATGTATCAAGCCCTGTATTATCTTTGCAAAAATTCTAGTGTCCTGAAGACTGACGCGAAGAAGGCAGCGGCGGCGCTAGATATAAGCTGTTACACTTTTCCAAAATTGTCTGGCACTGGATTTATTCCACATTATCGCAAGGCATTTTCTCGTTTGTTGGACATGTGGGCAGCAGTTATTTCAGCTCTTGATAATACCCTCGCAATAAGAAAGAACAAGCCAGAAACGAAAGGGAAAATACTTGGTCTGTTAAAGCAATTCCGTTCCTATTCTAACTTGTGTGCATGTTGCTGTTATCTCGATTTATTGGATAAGATCTCTCCAATTTAAAAATTTTTGAAGAAAACAAATTGCTCCCATTTGATATTCATCCAATTCTGCGGTAGAACGATCGTTCAGCACCCTTATGCTTATACTCAGCGATAGAAGGTTCAAGCTGGACCATGGCACAATAGTCATGTTAATGAACATAAAAGTTAATGATAACTTGTAGAATGAAAGTGAAAGAGAGGGTTTGAAGAGAAGCGCAGTCGAAATTTTCATGGAAAAGCGAAGGAAGAAAGTCATGGATAAAGAAAGCAATGAACCACTGCCTTAAAGTGCAAGGATATCGATAAGTGATTCAGATGACTCAAGTGATAGTAGCGGCGATAATGACGAGAATAAGGATGATGACGAACCACAGTAATTTTAAGGACTTTTCGCTTTAAGCTTTTTATCTTATTTTAGCTTATTTTATCCGAATTTCACACGCTGTACACACTTCTCTTTCTTTTTACATTGATAAGGCAAGCAAGAGTCTCGCGGAACGATGTTGGAAGCATACAAAGCGCCTTCATTTGAATTTTAGTTGAAAATGAGGCTAATTAAAGAGACCAAATTCTTTACACATGAATGTTCCTTATCTTTGATAGCACTTTTCTTCATTGGTGGATCTTCCTCTATTACAAAATTGTAAAAAACAATGTTCTACAGTATAAAAGATGTGTAGTTGGGATTAAAAATACTTTTAATTACTGTTTTAGCGCTGTTCCCTAAACCAACAGGATTTTGAGTGAGTAGAGACCACCATGTTTCAACTTACAAACAAAAAAGTAATTGCGCTGGCAAATTAATCCAAGGAGGTTTCGCCAGCGCATTTGCGGACGCTGGCACAAATTTCTTCATGGAGAAGACTGGAATACAACAACAAAAAGTTAAACTACTTGTTTAGATCATTAATAATTTAGTTACCCTTGGCAGATGATCTTGAATCTGATAATTGGAATCATATTCAGATAACAAGTCCAAAACATCTGAGTACATATCGATTAATGACTTCTAAAAATAGAAAATCATTATTTTTCCCATCATTAAGTACTTCAAGCATTGCTGCATATGAATGGGGCAGCTACCTTCACTTTGCGTGATCCAGTCTGTATCTTGTTTTTACCGAGCATTATCTGTTTCCGTAAGTCTCGATTTTCTTGCTCCAATCGATCAATCTCCCTTTGAAATTTTTGCTAAGAAATATAGAGTCATTGAGTTAAATTCAAATTTTCAATGACAAGGTGTGCAAATTTTCACCAGGAATTAAATTATCAATATACATTGATAATATGTTAATCTGATCTGTTTTTTAAAATGATTCATTAAGTTTGGAACTCATAAGAAGTTCTAAACTTTTCTAAAAGCATGGCACAAAAATGACCATATATCAACAACTCATGAGCAATCAAATTTTGAAGTGGTGTTGCAAGGGTGTTTGAGAAGCTGGGTTTTACTACTAACTGCTAGAGGTGTAAAAGTGGAATGGGGAAAGTCAAAAGAGTCTCACAAAAAATAAGCATTATTAAGATGATGGTTTCATCAACATTAACATTCATCAATAACCAAACATCTGACATTAGGAGTTGCCATTAGTCTGCAATCAGAGGGTAATACAGAATAAATTTTTGGACGTTGGCAGCAAAATTCAACAGGGAGATCTTAGAAACGTTTGAGCTGTTTAAAGTATCTAAATAGGCTAAAAATGCCTCCTCTTTGCATTATTGGCATTATTTGGTAGGTTGTGGATTGTCTGAAATAACAATAACATTGATAAGTTACTGCAGTTTTGTTGTTATGCTATTTTTGGGGGCACCAATTTTTTATGCCAAAAGCAGATGTGGATGTCAAAATCAATCTGTACTAGCCCCTGGCAATACTTCTAAATAATTCTAAATCACTAATCTTAATTTATAACTATGAAAAGAACTTAAATGTCTTTCTTCCCTTGGATCCGAACCAGTATATAGCAATTATCAACTGCCATATAATGTAAACAAGAAATGCTGTGTATTTGAACAAATCGTGTAAAATGTTTATGAATATTAAAAAACAACCAATCCCTTCTGCACATGTGTGCAGTGGAAAAAAAACAGCTAAGGAGTGATTTTGATCAAAATTCTCTTAATTTTGTTTGGAAGAATGGGATGTAAAATTTCCTTCATTAACACACAGACAAATAAAAAATTCTTGATCAATTTGGAATGATGACTGATGTTAGGAAAGCCTACAGGCAAAGCTGAAAATTTTTGGGTAATTTGACAATGAGGAATTTATTGTATTAGTCATTATAATGTAAAAAAAAACTTTGTGTTCCCCTCCAGGGATGATAAAAGAAGATTCAAGAATTACAAATTTAAGAATTACAAGTGAGTCTCAGTAGGTTATTGCGCACTCACATTTTAACCCTGTACGTTCAAATGAACCGTATTGATTTCATGTGAAGTTATGCATAAAGCATAAAATCTTTGGAAACAGGATGTCAACGAGCAATGCTTTGCATTTCAAACACCTCGCGTAAAGTGATTTCAATTATGGTTCTTATGACAGCAAATAAAATCACATCAACTGGTTAAGATAGAAAAAAGTTCTTCTTGCCTATGTTATTGAGTAAAGTTGGTAAAATATAGCAAAAACAATCCCTCTCTGAATTAAAAATGTGAAATGCAAATGCGTAATAATAAAGAGATGCAGAGAAGATCAATTCAGAATTTTATTCACACCACGGACATAAAAATCTTAAACTTTCATTTAGAGTTATATACTACACAAATATAAAAAGGCCCTTCAAATGTTAGTTTTTTAAAGTTGCAAATACAAACATCCATTGTTTTTTGGTTGGAACTTCTAAGCATACTTTGACTTTTGTCATAAATTTATTCTTATACTTAAAGGGCCCTTTCACTAGTACTTCTCATGGAAATCATGTATTTTTACGGTCTAAACTGCCTTTTTTGACTTCCTAGAGTTTTCGTAACTAATCTTAGTGTTTTACAGTAGCTTCTACCTCTGTATAACTTTTGTGTTGAAGATACTTTTTATGTTGTGTCCCATGAAATTCAACAATTATTTTTTGTTGCATTTCTTTTCCTGACTATTCAGATAGGAATTTCACAGGAAGATTTTTCATGTTCAGTTGTATGAGGTCTTGGGAAATTAAGGAAACAACAACAATTTAAATTTTGATAATGTCGATTTTTTTGTCAAGGGATCGAAATATTTATGTCGAGATAGGCGAGTGTCGAGTTAGAAATGTCGAGATTGTGGGGGGAAATCTCCATACAAAAATGTTGAATCTGGCGGGACCGAAGGAATTATGTCAAGTTAAGCGGGTGTCAAGATAGTGAGAGGCTGAGTTAGTGGAGGGCAACTGTACCATTACCTACCAGTACCATGCAAAAGGTGGCCCCAAAAATTCAACATTGTTTCTATGGATTTCTATGATTTCATGATTAATTTTATAAATAAAGAAGCCATTGTTTGTAAGTGAAGCGAAGAAACAATATTCATAAAATAAATAACTTTACTGCGAAGCTTTTCCTAAGCATATTTTACATCTTCAAGCAATATTATTTTTAAAAACTAAAATTCAAATTATGTACACTGTTAATTACATTTAAAAACCACCTTGGAAATTTAGGTAATACCATTGTTAAAAAGATTTAGAATACGTATGTCTCACTGGTCGTCAGGAATAATAGGTTTATATCTTCTTATAAAAGTTAATGTTTGAACACTTCCTGATATGTGATAAAAGCACACGATATGGTGGTCAGTTTGAGGTTGTTGACTACCCTAGGTTAATGACTACCCTCAAAGTCATGTGGTCAAGCCTGTATTGTATTGCATTGTAGGACCTTTGATACTAGTACACCATTTTTGGTGCTATTTACTGTTTTGAGATAAAATTTATTGGAACATTATTTATAATGCAGAAATACAACACCAATACAAAAAATGAAACCTCTAATGCAGCATCAGCTGTAGGAGGTAGCTGCTTGTTGTCTTTTATCTAATGAATATCTGTGCAAGAATGCGCCTTGATGTTATACTGCCTTTAAACTTTTTAAAGTTAAATTCTAAGAGCTTCTACACAAACTTGAAGAAGAAGAAGACAATTCCACCACTGATCACCGTTCATAAAACTCCACTTTGGATATGATTCCCAAAGAATTCATTCAGCTCACAAACTTTATGATTATCAAAACGTTTAATTTCACAAATCTTTTATTCACAGAAATATATTTTCGATGGGAAACGGAACCACTTGAGTCGAAGTTTGTACGCTACTCTTTATTTCTCCTTTAGCAATAAAAACTAAGATAATTGCCATTACTTTATTATCCCAATAACATAAAGTATGAAAATAATGACATTTACAGTAATGGTGGTTAAGTTTACGTAACCCTTGTTAACTGGCGGGCGTTTCACTCCGCACTGCCCTTTGCTGCTCAGTCTGCCATTTTGTTTGCCACCAAAATCAATGTTGGCTGATAGGAGCATGCGTGTTTTTTATTCAAGCTGTGTCAGTCACATGCCCTCAGTTTTCTTATAAGCGAACACAAGGGCAGTCATATATTTTCATTTTTTACGATCTTTGTATATTGAGTATTGGATCGTTTACCAAGTAGTGTCGTTCCTGATTTTACGTGGTTTTATTTCAAGTTTCATGCTGTCAAAGTTGTTGGTTTTTTACAATGCGGTGCTTTTCGAAGAAATTGGTTATATCACTTTTTATGTATTATGTTATTGTTTCTTCTGTAAAATGTAAAAAGTAAAGACGATTTACCTATAGAGGGCAACAAGATTGCTGATAGAAATACTTCGTTGGAGCAGTGGTGAGAGCTCACCAAACAAACACTGAAGTTACTATGTAACAGGTTGAACATCATCGATGTGGGATCGGTGCAACAATTAGCCGGCCGATTATATCTTATTATACTAATTCGCTTTGTGCATCCCACTTTTATTCTAAAGAGTGACATATTTAGTTTTTTTTTCACGGTCAAATCCTTCTTACTTTTTCCCTTTTCGTCGTAAAGCCATGGAGAGGCGAGTGTTTTTTTACAATTAGTATATGGGGAAATCCCGCCGCTGATCGATTTCATTGGCTAATAAAGGAAAACTCTTAAAATGCCCTGTTTTGATTGACTGATGATTTCCAAAAAATTAGTTCGTTTATAAGGGCTTTCATTTCTTCAGTGTGAATTTCACGAAGAAACACAGGTTTGTATACATACAAATGTTTTATTATTATAATCGTGTTTATTGTTAAACTTTTACTGTTATTGTATTTTAGATTAATAAAAGAACAGGTAGCACTTGCGTAAGTGAGTTTTTGAACAGATGTTTATTTTTTTATAGATAGGTTTTTTTCAGAGGAAAACCAAATGAAGAACCAGTGGAAGAAGTCTATTTTTACGATAGAAATGTGTGCTGATTTTATGTATTTCTTTTTATAGTTATCAAATAGTTATGGGAGTGCAGCAGTAAAGTAGTGTAGATGAAGTTGAAGTTGTTTAAAAATGGCTGCAGGAAGGATGATGTTTATTTACATTGGTGAAAATGGTTTTACTTCTTTTCAGTGGGAAATTGTTTGGAAAAGATATAAAGTAATATACGTAAGTACATGAGTCAAACAGATTTAATAAATACAGTGTTAAAAGAGTAAAAACAATCAAATCATAAAGATGCATGCCCTACGAGCAGTTACTGATTTGTTTTGGTAACGAACTTACTGTTATTTTCTTTATTTATTTCAAAATGGCTCCACAGTTATGAAGTTTAGAAAACAACATGCAAGGAGCAAGGAGCAGGATTTTGCCGCCACTGTCTGTCTTTTTATTAAATTTGTCCTATTATACAATTAATTAAATTGAGTATGGAGATAGTAGATACTGTCTGTCCTGTCTGTCAGATATTTTGTGTTTGTTTTTGTTTGCTTCTCAATATTTTTGTAGTATGATTAGCTGTTCTTCTTCACACTGTTATTATGCATTGAAATCTGTTTTCTTTATTAGGTCAGAAAGTGTATACAAGGTTACAGAGGTATTTAGTACATGTTTATGTAGAAAATCTTCTGAAAGCAGAGAAAGATTTCGGGTACTACCTTTTAAAAAAGGAAGAAAACATTTATATATATATATGTCTTTCAGTGTATAAAAATGGTAGCAGAATTTCAGTAGAAAACAAATAAAAAGTGTATGTTACAATAGGAAAGTATGCTGAAAAGTAAATCGAGTGTTATTAATTTGTTTACAAGTATGAAATATAGAAAGTAAAGAGTTTAGAAGTGTTTGATAATGGCTACAGAACATGATCAATATTGTTTACTAACATGATGAAGTCAACTGTGGTATTGAAAGGTAAACCAAAGTTAAAATAGTATCTATTTAGTTAAAACACAATTAGTATGCTGGATAAATAAAGGATAAAAGGGATGTTTACTGTTGTGCTTTGAATTAGCCAGAGGAGCTTTGAACTAAATAAAAAATGGCTCCACATAATGTGAATGTTTTCATATGTTACAAATTCTTAAACTATACAAATTCTGTCATTACGGTTGTGTTTTTAATTATTATTTTTAAGGTAAATATGTTTTCAAAGTTTCCTTTAGTTTGTTTTGTTTTTCTTTCGATTTCATCATAGTATGATTAGGTTTTTTTGTATGTATTTGGAATATTTTCATCTGTTAAAAAAGAAATGAAGTACATGGGTTAAATTATGTTGTTGAGAGGGTTAGTTAAGAGAAGAATAGATTATGTATTTAAGAAGTTCATTAATATTATTTCTGTGCAATGAAACTGTCCTTCAAAAAAGAAGCGTTATTGGGTGGATTTTTCTTAAGGTTATATTTTATCATGTTTATGCATTATTTTGTGTTATGGTAATCATTTACGTACTATGCCTGGGTATATAAGTTTGGCATTATGATTTTATTTGTTGCTTTTTATCTTCTGGGTAAAGTTTTGTCTTCAGTTATTGTTTTTAGGATTAATGCGTACTTGATTTTCCTTAAGCCGCATTCACATTTAAGTAAATTTTACTCTTACGGACCAAAATCCATTCATTCTCTGCTGCTTAAGGATCCGTAAGCTTCTTACGTCGAGTAAAATTTACTTTAATGTGAGCACATACCTACTTAAGCCGTAAAGTCTTACGGCCTACTTAAGACGTTAAGTATGGTTTTCAAAAGATCAAAACTTTTTGATCTTTTGAAAATGTACTTAAGAGTACGTAAGGAAAAGAAGAAAAAAATTACGTCATGGCGTTCGAATCGACAAAATTTGTTCGAAGTTTTTGAAAACGTTCCATTTTCTGTTGATATGTTTGTGTGGAAGTTATTTGATTTTTGTTCAAATTCAAAAATGGCGGTCAATGATTATAACAGTAATTGCAATTTTTTTCTTACTCAAAAAAAGAAAGCCTATCATGTTTTTTCGCCATCAAAAATATTGTTTTGTATGCCCAAGGTCACACTTCGACATTGATTTAATTTTTTAACCCAGATTCTTTTATTTTGTAGAATTTTTCGTCGTCTCCACCTTCTTCTTTTCATTAATATCAATGCCAATGAAAGAAAACATCTTTCATTTATAGCAGCCATCTTGAAAAAGAAACTACAAAAGACACCACTCTTTTTACTTACATGTGAACACTCTCTTACGGAGCATTTTATCTTAAGTGTGCCGTAAGGTCCGTAACTTAAGGCTCCGTAAGAAAAATCACTTAACAGCTTAAAAGTGAATGCGGCTTTAATGTTTTTTGGGTTTTTTTTGTTTTGTTTTTTATTTCAATAATTGTGACCGTCCATGGGAAAAGAATAACATTCAAATTATAGATTATAGATTATAGATTATAGGTAAGAAAACAATAGAAATTATAGATTAATCTAATCTATAATCTATAATCTATAATCTATAATTATCTATATTTTTGCATTATAGATTATAGATTATAGATTATAGGTAATCTATAATCGATAATCTATAATCTATAATCGATAATCTATAGTTATTACAGGTTATAGATTCTGAAACGTCATCGAAACCATTAAAGAAATAGACACTTAGTTATGCTAATCATGTCGTTGGCACATTAAACATGCTATAATTATAATATATTGTATACCGTTTAGCCCTATTGTGAGTCAAAATGCTATTTCAGCCAGGCCTCTTGGAGAAACGTCTAGTTCATTAAAAGAGCGGTCATTTGTGACATAATGTTACGTGTAACAAAGTTCAAAACGTTGTACGTTAATTTCGACAGCGTAACATACTCTTGATTAGCAAGGGAAAGTAATTACTTATCTTTTTTGAAGATAATCTTCAGGGCGTAAAGTTTAATCAAAAAGAGATGAGAACTCCTGGTGGAGGCCCACATCAGTGTATACCACTGTCAGTTCCCCCCGGCCTCGTTAAAATAAATTAAAAAAAAAACAAAAAAACTTTCTTTTTGATTAAACTAATCTTTCTCTACCTTACAGACTTCAATATTAATGTTAAGGAACAAAAATAATCTTTCACCAGTATCTGTCGATTAATAAAAATAGACATGGCGACCTGGTTCACATTCACTAGGAAACTGAAAAGACAGTTTGTTGAAAACCAAACTAAAATCTATGCTTCAAATAGAAACCACCCGATTGTACTCGAGTGTATTTATAACTCACTTGAGATTACAGTGTTCGAAGCGGATGTTTGAAGTACCGTGCAATGCATACGAACACCAGATATGTTTATGTGTACACGTGCTTTTTTTTTCTTCCTTGTCAAACAACAAGCATAACATGATGAATAATTAATGAGCTTTTTTGCACAACAATACAAACGATGTATGCTTCTTTCAGAAAGAAGTTTTTAATTCTTTCTTATTGTAAAATATATAATGGGAAAGAGAAATTTTCGAGCCTATCGAGGGAAAAAGCGTGCTGCAGTCGCAAATTATTTTTGTTTGTGAATTGTTTGAGTCAATTTTCGAAGCAAGTAATCATAATCTAATTAATAGGTTCTATGTAACCTATAATCTACATCAATGTCAATCTTTAAAAATTAGTCTAGTGCATATTTCATTCAGCTGACGTATAATACTCCATTGTACTGTCATCCGACCTGGCGTGAAGATTGTAAAAGCACTACTTTGCGCCAGGCCTCTTGGAAAAACTTCGTGAGTTTCGTTTCCCGAAAATTTATCCAAGAGGCCTGGTGCGAAGTTGCTATTCACATGCATACATCGCTTCGAGCGTTGGAAATGGCCTCTGGTCATGTTTTTATTAAGGCTAATATTATTTCGCGAAATAAAAATTAACCTGCGTCCCTGGTCATGTTTTTACTCCCGAAAAATGGCGCATTGAAAACATAAAACATAAACAAACTAAAACGAAGAAACTTTTATGCGACAACAGTCAAATTTTCGCAAGTAATTAAAGTTGTTATCGCTTGTTTCCTATAAATATAGCGCATGGACTACTCGATTATAGATATCGAGTAAAGATTTTCTATTATAGGTTATACGTTATAGATTATTGATTTCGAACGTAGGTTATAGATTATAGGTTATAGATTATAGATTATAGGTTATAGATTATAGATAATCTATAATAATCTATAATCTATAATATAGATAAAATTTTACCTATACATAGATTATAGATAAAATCTAATCTATAATATAGGTAATTATAGATTAATCTATAAATCAATGTTATTTTTTTCCCATGGACAGTCACAATTATAGCATGAATAGGTTTTCGGTATTACAATTGAAGTATTAATTTTTTTGGTAATAATAAAAAACCCATAAAGAAATGAAAGCCATGGTTTTAATCATGACGTTGATGGTTTTGGGAAGAACAGACTGTATATCATTTCAAAATGTCATTAATGGTTGCAGTCCAGTAGTAACTTTGGAACAAAAGAAAAAGTTGGAAGGTATCAATTTGTTTTGAATTAACATTTTGTAATGTTTGGTTTTGTATGTCTGGGTAAACAGTTCTGTGTTATATATTGCCATTTTTTTTACATTAAAGTTACTTCTCTTCTACGTATAAATATATATTCCGAGCCATGTTGCTATTTGTTTCTGTTTTAAATCTTCTGAATGTAAGAAATGAATTAATTAATGCCTGGAAAAACTTTTACACCAGTTAAATTCTGCGGCACAATGGGCGGCTAGTCTGTACTATAATCCTGAAATAACCACCACGTTTGCTGCGACAACATCAGATGTGGTACCTGTACCTATTACCACCTATATCTCTACTCTAGCTGGTGCATCCACTAGTGGGGTAGGGGTGTCTGTTTCAGATCCTGGTCCTGTTGTTGGTGCATCTTTAATGGAAAAGATTCTTTGCACGGGTGTATCACCCAGCAGATCAAATTGTTTTTTACAAACCGTTCTAACAGCTTGCCTTGCCAGCAGTTAATAATATGAACACTGTAGATCCCCTGCTCCTGTTACTCACAATAAAAGTTCAACGCGGCTTGCTCCTGTTAGTCAGCTACATGGCGCTTTTCAGTTGCGATCTTCCGCTATTCCTGCATTGCCCATAGAGCAATTCATTGAGCAAATTAGGACTGGTAAGTTTGTCAATTTTGATTTGTTACTTTCGCATACTGCAGTTGGTTCCTCTGACAAGTACACATTTGTGACCGTCAATGGGAAAAAAAGAACATTATGTTTTACCGATAAAATACACCGGTATATATTTTACCGATAAGTAACGTAGTATTGATATTTTTACTGGTAAACTAATTATATTATCGGTAATTACCGGTAAGCAAATTGATCAATACTTTTACCGGTAAATTTACCGGTAAATCTTAATCGATCCAATTTTATTGGTAAAGTGTGAATTATGATTTAGAGAATTATGAATTAGAAAAGAGCTATTATGCCTTAGTTATCATTTATAGTGCTACGCTACCGTAGTGTAATAATTTGAAAATCATTTTACCTCGGGATAGTCAAAAGTCATCAAAGAATTCACATCGAATGTTCAGTAATCAAATGTTTTTAGATGAATATGCAATGCAAATCAAATAAACGATCTTCCTAATGTTTCCACATATATACATGTTTTTGTAGTAGCATGAAGCCAAATTTAGCATTTAGTTCCCAGGATCTTTCGACTAAATTATTAATGCTATTGTAGTATAGGTCTTCAAAAGGTTGTACAAGGAAAATTACGTCGGTTCCAGCACTTCATGCTGACATTCTTATGCTTGACGGTTGTATGACAATGAGACTCGAACAGACAGAGGAACTACCATTTGGAACCTTGCCACAGGTTTTCCAACTGTCCATCATCAACACTGACTACTGCAAGAAGAGTGTGCACCCACGCAAGCTTTACAGCCAGGACATGGGAGAGTTTTGGAACACTGTGTAAACACAGCTTTCAGGCAATCTTCCACGTAAACCTTATGATGAAAAACTGAAGGAAACAGGCGGGTAGTATTTTTATTTAAATGAAAATGAGTATTTCAAAAGAGAACTTTGCAACTCGTCAAGCCAACGTTAAAATGTTTTTATTTGTCTTTTCCCAAATTCACTCTTTATGGGAATACTATCTGAATGAAGTTACAAAAGTCAACAAAGATCACTAAAAACGTTGCGATATGACCTATTCAGTTAAGGGCACATCTCCACTTGCTGAAGGCAAAATATATGTTGAATAAAAATAATTCTCAACTGACATTTTACTTTCCCTGAGGAAAATAAAAATAAAAGTTTTCGCCAAGGGATTTACCAAAATAACTTAGAAAGAATTAGAACGGACGGTTTTTATTATTGTTAAATTTACAACTAACTGTTGTATCTTATTTTCAGCTGAATGAGAACCAGGTAACAAGTTGATTTTAATGTAGACATAAAAAGAGTAGAGATTACCAAAGGGCTGTTAGAAAAACTTTCCTGTCTATTATAATAATTGAATAACACAGTCTTTTCAAAAGGACAATTTAAACCTATGAAGAAAAAAATCATCAATAAATTTTCGACAACCTTTTATTTTAAAAGATGGTAATCTTTCAACCGTCTAATTCATGAGCAAGTGTTTTGTTTTGTTTTGTTATTTGTTATTGCACATCCCAGCTTCTAAAACTGATCCATTCCGTCTTGGCTGCAACATTCACATTGGCAGATCGAGACATGCTCCATTGGTCTGATGAGACAATGGCTTCGTTGCCATCCAGGTTATGGTCTGCTATTGTTTTATTTTTGACGTAATCGCTTTTTGACTCATCAGGACATGGTCACATTACTTACCGCACGTTGCCTTTCGCTACAGACCCTTATACTCACTCGTTCCGAATTGGAGGGGCGTCAGCCGCAGCACCTGCTGGGATTGCTGACAGTGTCATACAGATCTTGGGTCACTGGTCTAGCAATGCCTATCGTAGGTATCTCCATATTGATGATGACCCAATTACTCGTTTGTCACACCTTATTTCATCGCCTAGTCTTTATCGCATATTTAGAACCATGTTACTGTTTCTGCAGTGTTGTTGCGTTAGTTTGTCTCAACGTTGTTAGGTTTGGTCAGCTGGGGGAAACTTGGGGGTGCATTTTGAAAAGTCTTAAGTAGTAGTGTTAGGTTGTTGACAACGCCCGGTCATCCTGGTTGACGAATGTAGGATATATATTTGTGAGTTTATAGTCTGTCTTTGTTGACAGCAACCAGTTCGTGTGAGTGATATCCTGTCCTTGTTGATAGTTTTAGTTGTAAGTTTGTCTGTCCTTGTTGACAGCAGTACAATTTAGGTCAAAGTTAGTCTGTCATGATTGACAGTAGTATTATTTAAGTCACAAGTTAGTCTGTCCTTGTTGACAGCAGTATAATTAAGTCACAAGTAATCTGTCCTTGTTGACAGCAGTATAATTTACATCCTGTCCTAGTTGACAGACAGTTCCTTGGTGTGATAGTCTTTGTTGACATATCGTATACGTTCTGGTTGATATCAGTCCTTGTTGACTTTTACAAATTTGTTTTCCAAATGCATCACCTGGATATTCCCCAGTTTGGCCAAATACTTGTTCTTATTGTGTCTTAGCCCATGTCAGTTAACATCATGTGTTATCAAAATCCCTTGGACGGTTAACTAATAATTCTATCTGATACAAAGACAACTGAAATGTATTATTATTGCATTTCAACCATTGAGTGTTTCATTAAAATGATTAAAACGATTTTATTCACCCTATGATTGTGAGATTCTCTTATGTGGATTCATTCTACCAAAAAGGAGGAAACATCTAATTTAAAAAATATCTATGAAGTCCTTAACAACTGCTTTGCATACAGTAATAATGTCAAAAACCGCATTAAAAATGTTTTGTAATTTTAGGATTTTGCAGAATTCATACTCTCTTTATCATAATATATAATTTAATATCCTTTCAGTTTGCAATTAATTTAACTATTATGACTGTTAACTTAACTGATTATGAAGTATGACTTTCTGTAAGTATTCTCAGAAGAAATTGTTCTTTTTTAGAGGAGGAGGTTAATAAGCTACCTCCTAAAAATAGGTACAAAAAATTCATTGACCTTTTTTTCTAAATAACATTAAGTTAAGATGTCTTGGAATATTATACCTGCATTTCCAGTAACTCTTCCTGAGCTCTGTTCAGCAATTCTCGAAGCTGAAAAACAAATATGGGAAAAAGTTAGCAAAGAGAGTTTATATTAGAACCTGAACAAGAATAAATTTCCGTCAATCTGCTCAATTAGTATCAATAACACGAGGTTATCAGTCCTGAGTACCAGGCTTGAGTAACTTTTGATCTCAACCCAATGAGTGAACAGTGTAAAATACAGAATGTAATTTTAAGAAAATTTCAGGAAACTGAACTACTGGCATTGATAGTTTTCATGAAACAATGTTATGTAAGGTGTTGAAATAGTACTCATAATTAAATCAAAGATAAACACTAAAATATATAAAATATATGAAAACCTTTCATTTAGTGAACATTAGTTGAAATTAAAAATTAAAAGATTAAGAAAAATTAAGAAAGAAAAAGAAACATAAGAAAACTTCTCAGATAATTTTGATAAAAATATTTTACACACTTAAGCCATATTTTGTTTTAAAATCAAACAAGTGGTACAACAAGTGGTACGTTTGGACTCAGGTGGTTTTAAAGGGAAATTAAGCCTTGGATTTTCTTTTCTAATTTTGAGCAAAGGGTTTGACAAATCGTGTATGTGCGTACGTGACATACAAATATTAGGACTTTTTCAATGTCAACGTACGATAGAAAAACATTACTTGTTCGTGCATGAACACCAACTAGCGTTTATTTTGTACGTAAATTTTATACAATATTAGGTCGTGTACATTATTTTTTACTTGTTTTGTACGGGAATAAAATAAATGGCATTTTCTTTCAGTACACTGGAAGTCATTACATTACTCCTATCAATGTTCAATGAATTCGTTGAACAAAGTAGATGTTAATGTATTGCAAGGAAAATTGTTTGCTCTTCATCGCTACAAAAAAAAACATGACAAAAAAACATTAACATTATAATCGTTACTTTAGTGGGGAAGAGCGAGGCGATGCACACTCATTCTTTCGTGACATCGTATAATTGACAAAACATGTTTGTGAAATCAAATGAAAAACAAATCACCGTCATTTTTACTAAAAAAAAATGAGTGACTGCTGCATTAAACAGGGGCGATGATAAAATAAAAATAAAATATTTAATCAGTGATATCAAAATTTGAAGAAAAAGTACTTGAAAATAGACATGCTATTTTTGTTAGTAAAATCTCAGTTCAGACCTTTTTATTACTTTCGACAGTTATTTGTTCGAATTCATTTTTCGTTTCATGAAAATATAATTAAAAACATTTTCTTTTTCGAAGAAACCCAAGTTTTTTTCTACATGTTTTTCTTCAGTTTTTTCAAGCTCTTATAAAAAACGTATGTTAACACAGCTCAGGGCATGTATAATTCTTTTGTCTTTTAATAAATATATAAATATATTTGCTTAGACCCTATTTACACCAACTAATTGCCACCATAAAATCAAACTTTTTCAACCTGTCGATAAAGTGGATAAGATATAGTTGAAATTCTACAAAAGCGAAACAATAATAATAATAATAATAATAAAGAACGTAAAACTGAATAATAAAACATTAATAATAAACTTTTTGTTGCATTAATATTAAGATGTACAAATTTTGATTTGAAATATGTACGTTAAAAACTTTTTACGGTACATGAAAAAAATATATTATGTACGCCAACGTACGAATGCTGTAGAAATTTGTCAACCCCTGAGCATGAAATACTTCATTTATCTTAGATGAACAGCTTTTTATGTATTAAAATGAAAAAAATGCTAAAAAAACAACTGAGTTAAATCGCCATTACAGCTTTTTGCTTTAAAAGTCATGACGTCAAAGAGCAAATTTCAAGATGTCTGAAGTTCATGAAAGTTCAGCGTCTTCGGAAATTCTAGTTTTGAAACTGACGTAAGTGATCATGATGAAGACAAAGAAGAAGAATTAAACTCAGGTAGATTGGAAAACTTGCATTTGTGTTCACACGAGACATATTTAAATAAATGTGACATGGAAAGTGATAAGGGACCATTTGCCAGAAAATTACGCCTGTTTGCCGTAATAAATTCTGCTGACTAGGCGTAATTTCCATAATAATTCAGAGTAAAATTAAGTCGTACAGAAGACAAGCCAATGCAATTCTTCTTACGCTAGCGTAAGCCGTAAGACGCGAGCTGTAAGACATATAGCGTAAGACGTTAAATGAAAGACGTTTAGTGAAAGAAATAGCTAATGAATTATTTTGTATAATACCTGTCTTATAAGAAAGTAATAAAACTTAATTTTTCTAAAGCCCAGGTTTCTAAAGCCCAGGTTTTTTTATTTAATTCTATATATACAAAAAAAACTATTATCATTTCTTATTTCAATCTTATCAAATGATCAGTTTACAAATTATTTTCAATGGTTGGCAGCTGAGGCTTTGTTTGTTATTATAGCTACATTTACATCTTGCAACTTGCATTATTTATTTGACTTTTACATATTCAAGGAGTGCTCAAAGAATGATACATCTAATGCAAATCTTTTGTTGCACACACGTCAACATAATCAACCATCATATTTTTCACTGATGTTTGAAAACTTATTTATCTGGTTCTCATTCAGTTAAAGATAAACATACAATCAGTTATTTTGAAAGTTACTACGAATAAGAACCGTCCGCTTTAATTCTATTTTAAGTTATTTGTTCGATGATCCCTTTGAAAAACGTTTATATCTTTGTTTTCATAAAGATGTATGTTCACCGTTTCTAGCGATTTTATTGACTTCTGTAACTTTATTCCAATAATAGTCTGGGACACATTCACATCTTAATCGACCATTAAAAATTTACTTTTTCCAAGACATTTTCCTAATTTTTTCATAAACCACTTTTTCATTTTTCACAAAAACATACTATCTGAAAGAACTTCAAAATGGCTTTCCAACGGTGTAAAAATTATTTTGAAATTCGGTATATTCATTTAAAAAACAGCTTTAAAATTTCCATTTCCAACATTACGAAACACACTGTATTATATGATACATTAATTAATGGGCAGTTAAATTACGGGAAGCACAAATTAACACAGTTTCAATTAACAGGGATTTTTGAAATCTGTGTTAACTAATTCCCACGTTAATTTAGTGTAATAAGGTACTTACACTAAATGACTTACGCTATACGTCTTATGTTATACATCTTATGCTAGCGTAAGAAAAATTGCAGTGGCTTGTCTTCTGTACAGTGTAATTTTACTCTGAATCATTAAGGAAATTATGCCTAGCCATCAGAATTAATTACAGCAAACAGGCGTAATTTTCTGGCAAATTGTCCCTATGGCACTGGATTGGATATTGAAAGATTCACAATTGCAGGTACCAAAGCTACCTTGAAATTTTCCCGACAATATGCAAAAAAAAAAACAAGCCGGAAAAAGAGTTGATTGGAAACCAAATGTTTTGAAAGAACTGTGGGATAAATTTAAGATGTATACTTTTTTCTTTCAATTTATCTTTTTCCTTCTGAATAAGGAATATATTTCTCATCAAGCTCTGAATATGAATTTCTTATCCCTGATAACATGTAAGAAGTTATATAACTTGATAATTTCCTCTGTCCAGGTTACTTTTAACGCACCAAGTTTATTGATTGTATGTGGCATATCTAAAAGACTAATTTTTAATATTATCTATTATCTTCTAAATAATGCAAGCAACAAGAGAGCAGCTTTGTGTAAACAGAAAATTCAAAATTCTTGCTCTCTTTTAATGATGCAACTTCTTGGCAACACAAGCAGTAAATTACTCTAAATTAATGTACACCGAAAATTCATGATGAGAGCTGCCTCATTCTTCTTCATTCAACAAAAGGAAAATTTTTTATCTGGTTCAAAAAGATAAAGTTTCAAGCTCTTCTTCAATTTCAGAAATACTTTGGGCAGTATCGTAACTATGCTTTCACTAGAATCGATCTCACAAATATCTTTACAATATTATTTTACCACTATTTTAAAAGATATATTAATGCTCTGATGTCACAAACATAATGCCTGTGAATTTGGTTCAGAAGAAAGTTTGAAAAAGATATATTTTGGGTACTTCGTTTAATACATAATCATATATCAGGTGCATTTCAAATTTTTGATTTTTTGAGCAAACCACTCCTTTAAATAAAGATTTATCGATACTTAACAATCAAATAATTATAATTATGCCTAATGACATGACACTGCATGACAGACTAACTTCCCTACTTCTTATGCCTCCTTAAAAAATGCATTTTCCATTGCAAATTTGTGTAACTACTTGAATAAGAAATATTTTGAGACAATGACAATTAGAAGATAGATTTCAACTTGCTATCATGATTCAATTAGCTCAAACCCTGCTACAATAACATGATTATCCTATTTACCTTTTCCTCTTGTGATTTTTGACGATCAGAACTTGATGAAGCACTATTTTCTGTATCACTGGTCATAATTCCACTAGCATTGAGTATAGTTGGCTGCACTTCTAAAACAAAACATTGGTGTTTGGAACACCAAATGGAAACATAGATATAGCAAAGCAAGTATGTTCCATGTAAGTAGAAGGGCAAAATAACATTCAATGTTCAAACTCTAACTTATGTAAAATGTGACATGGAAAGCGAAAAGGGACCATTTGCCAGAAAATTACGCCTGTTTGCCGTAATAAATTCTGCTGACTAGGCGTAATTTCCATATTAATTCACATTAAAATTACGCCGTAAGGAAGACAAGCCATTGCAATTTTTCTTACGCTAGCGTAAGCCGTAAGGCGTAATCCGTAACCCGTAAGAAAAATTACGCTTAGTCAGCGTAATTTTTAGAACTCTTACGGCGTAAGCCGTAAGCCGTAAGAAA
The DNA here is from genome assembly GCA_027922465.2 of Turritopsis dohrnii. Classification (NCBI taxonomy): domain Eukaryota; kingdom Metazoa; phylum Cnidaria; class Hydrozoa; order Anthoathecata; family Oceaniidae; genus Turritopsis; species Turritopsis dohrnii. The sequence goes on along the minus strand of BQMF02000378.1, from coordinate 101,271 downwards.
AACTTTAAAATTTTTACGCTAGCGTAAGAAGAATTACGCTTACGTAAGCGTAATTTTTAATAAAATAAATTTTACATCAAGTATGATTTTTGGAAAGCTTATTTACATCTGTAAAAGCTCACGTTAAGAATTTTGAGGTAAACATGATCAATATGTTTTATATGATTATGAGTTTTCATGATCTTTCATGTACACAAATTAGCCGCTAATACAACGTTTTTGGAAAATAAATAGACTTCCCAGTCACTTCCTGAAAAAAAAGCTTCAGCAATAAAACACAAGTCCATAAAACTATTATTTCTTGTGATCATTATTCATAATATGAGTTTTAATATGAAGTCAATTTACAAATTATTTTTCAATGGTCGGCAGCTGAGGCTTTCTTTTGTTATTATAATATTGCATATTTATTTGACTTTTACATATTCAAAGAGTGCACAAAGAGTGATACATCTTATGCAAATTTAATCAACATAATCAACCATCGTATTTTTCACTGATGTTCGAAAACTTTTTTACCTGGTTCTCATTCAGTTAAAGATAAACATACAATCAGTTATTTCGAAAGTTACTACGAATAGAAACCGTCCGCTTTAATTCTATTTTAAGTTGTTCGTTCGATGATCCCTTGTGGAAAACGTTTTATCTTTGTTTTCATAAAAATGTTCTTTATTTTCATAAAAATGTATGTTCACCGTTTCTAGCGATTTTTATTGACTTCTGTAACTTTATTCCGATAATAGTCTGGGACACAGGATGAGTGTAGGATGAATGGAAGGAAAGGGAAATAAATACATTTTAACGTCGGCTTGACGAGTTGCAAAAGTTCTCTTTTGAAATACTCACCTTCATTTAAATAAAAATACATACCTGTTTCCTTCAGTTTTTCATCATAAGGTTGAAGACGCTTTTCTGAAAGTCCAAGCCTCGAAATAGCGGTCAGACATCGGACATTGTCCGACCCAGACTCAAAATTGTCCGACTGAAATCAGTTCTGGCCTGACTTTTTGTCCGACATGTTTTCATGCGATAGTTTACTTCGCAAATACTGCCGTCGTTATTGTAAAGCAACAAAAAGTTTGGTCTGTAATGTTAAATTTTTCTTCGATTAGTCTTCCGCGATTATATCGGAAATCAATTTAAGACTCACTGAAAAGGACTTGAATGATAATCTTTCGATCGATCAATTTCGAATGAAAATGAAACGCTCGTACGTGACCTTAGAAAAATGTAATCTTTTTTAATTCATTCTACTGCACGTTTACGTCATAGCAGGTGTGTTGTTTATTAAAATTTTTCTTCTTTTCTATAAAGGCCAATTTTCACTGCGCGATATTAAATACTCTTCCAAATAATATACATCGTGGAAATATAGATAGCAGCGTTTCGATATTATTGGTGAAAAACTGAAAAGTTACGAAACTTTCCTTTTGTGCATACAGTTGATCTTTCGTTTTAAGAAATAAAAATGCCAGGTGCTCAATCGCATTAAATTCAATTCGATTAAAGATTCATTCATTTCATTTGCGCAACTTTTTATCGTGGAAGATGGCCCATCCATAGAAGATTATGACCCATCCAATGCCATAAAATTGTGGGTGGAGGAAAAGGACAGGCGACCAAATCAACGAAAGAGATCGCAGTATAAACCACGCACTGGTTTGAAACGGAAACTTGCCTCGCTAAGTGATTGTAGCTCGAGTGAAGAAGAGGCAGATGATACGTTTTTGAATGATTTGTTTGGCGATGATGATGAATATGAGGACTTCTTAGGTTTTTAATACGTCAAACCTTTAGTTTTTCCATTTTTCTTTTGAATTTTGTTTGTTTGTCAAAGAGATGATTAATTCTGAAGTCGAAAGTTCTATTTATTGTGTTAAGGCAAACTCGAAAGTTCTATCGAAGAAAAAGCCGCGGCAATAACAGACTAATCTCTCATCAAAATAACATACTGTTTGTTGCTAAGGTGTTTTGATTTTTATTTTTCAAGCAAAAGTAATTTATTTGTGTTATCAACAGTTAATCAATTTTATTATGTCAGAAAGTAATGGTTATCGGACATGTCCGACCAGATTTAAAATTTACCGGACATTTTGTCCGACTGTCCTCAAAAAATTATTTCGAGGCTTGAAAGTCGTGGAAATCCGTAATCGGAATAAGATGTTATTAAGCGTAATACTTTACACTCCGAAAGTGTAACAAAATAAATGATTACTCAAGCATAATTAACTTGAGTGTAACATTTTACTGTAATCAGTGGCAAATCCAAGAAAAAGTGAAAGGGCTTTTCTATGGGTTTGTTTGCTTATTTAAAGTGTACTGTTAAAGTTATTTAACGAACCTTAATAAAAAAACCAAAAAACATTCGTTTGATCGTTTTAGTCAATCAATGGCAAGACACTTTTGACCACACTTTACGGAACTTCAAACTCCATGAAACTTCAATATACTGCACTTATTGTTTCGGCTATGTAGACAAGGAAGTTAAGATTGAGAGAGTCGAGCTTTGCATTGGCGCTCAATCCTTGTGTTTGGGGTTCACAAGTTTAACGTCCCCCACTTGTTTACATTCTAAAATTAAAGACAATGAACTTATTTTTCTTACAGCGTAAGAAATTTACTTTTTTAAAAAATTACGCTTACGTAAGCGTAATTTTTGTTATTCTTACGCCGTAAGCCGTAAGAAAAATTACGCTTATGTAAGTGTAATTTTTAGAATTCTTACGGCGTAAGGCGTAAGCCGTAAGCCGTAAGAAAAACTTTAAAATTCTTACGCTAGCGTAAGAAGAATTACGCTTACGTAAGCGTAATTTTTAATGAAATAAATTTCTTACGCCGTAAGAAAAATAAAATTACGCGTAATATGCAAATGGTCCCTTTTCGCTTTCCATGTCACAAATACTCTGTTCACGAACATCTAGTGTATTATTTGATGATGTAATAAAGATTAAAACTGGTAGTTGTATTAGGAATGGCAAAATCATGATCTATCTTATCATGGCTATTATTGAGCTTTAAATCATTCAATAACAAAACATGTGGGAACAAAATGGCGTCTTTAACATTAATGGTAGTTTTTAATTTCAAAGCATAATATAAAAATGTACATAATGTACAATTTTGTCAATTTAAGAATTTCTTTTAACCTTTAAGCTAATAGAAAATCTGTGTTATTATCGATCTGATGATGTTGCAATACAGTTAGCAAAAAACTTATAAACATGAAATAAAATAGTATTGTGTTTTGCCTAAAAAAACCAACCTACAAACTTCATTTTTAAAGTATATGTCAGCCGATTTGGCAGTTCGAACATTTGTTATGATTACTAAGTCAAAATAAATGATTTTAATATAACTTTTTTTGCATCGTCAAGAGCACAAAAAGCACAGTATTATAAACGACTTTTTGGGAAAAAATATTAAAATTTTAGCGTTAAAATTTGCGTTCGAAAAAAGCAACTTTTTTTTTAGTACACCAAAAGCGTTGAAACTTACACAGGAGTGAGATCAACCTTTCACAAAGAAGTATACAAAGTTTCATAACAAAATCTTTATTCTATCGCAAGTTCTCAGCCCAAATAAGGGACCCGGTAAAGCCCTAACAAGATCTGATATTTTGCCATAAACCGGGGGTTAGATTATTTGTTATGACTGCGTTTGATAATTATTTGGTCGATTAACAATAGGCGGTTAGAGAATTGATACCTCATGGTACAGTGTGTTTCATAATGTTTGGAGCAGAAACTTAAAAGCTGTTTCTTCACATGAATATACCAAATTTCAAAATAATTTTTACATGAATGGAAAGCCATTTTCACGTTCTTTCGGCTAGTATTTTTACGTGAAAAATGAAAAAGTGTTTTTTGAAAAAATCAGGAAAATGTCTTGGAGAAATGTAATTAAATTTTTAATGGTCGATTAACACGCAACGTCCTTATTGTTTCAAAGCACTCAATCCATTCAAATTTTGACTTGATAATGTAACTACGTTACGAAAAACTTCGTTGAAAAAGATATATGTTTTAATGTGTTTTAAAATAAAGTATTCATTCAATATTTTATTAATCTCATCTTTGCGCTGAGACCCCCAAATTAATATTTAAAAACATAAAAGTTTAATTGATTTTCTAAAACCTCAACATTTGATGTAGACAGACACTCGAACCCCGGTTTATGGCAAAATATCAGATAATATTAATAATAATAATAATAATAATAATAATAATAATAATAATAATGATATATATTTCACAGTATCTCCAAAATTTTACAATTGGCTCTTCACCTGGAAATTGAGAAAATTATGTATATGCAGCATCTAAAAAAATATTGTATATTAAAAAAAATACTGGCAGAAATTAGAGAGACAGTCGTAGTATAGGACGTGGCTAGGTGTGGATAAGGTGAAGGTAGAGTAGAAGGCCCAAATAGTCGTAAACCAAAAAGAATGTCGACTGAAGTTAATAAAACTAGGAAATGGGACATGACTAAACCTAAGGACTAACGTAATGTAAACCGATGTGTAGGACTAAATTGAGGTTAGAACCGAATACTAGAAAAAAAAACAAACTGTTAATATATATAAACTTATAAATTAATTCCTCCATGGCAGTAAAGATAGAACTTGGACCAAACTCAAAAAGTAATCTAAAACCTAAAATAGGACTAGATGAAGGTAAGGAGATATGATAAAGGAATATTGATAGCATTGGTCTTGTTGGAAGTGCGGAATAGGGCTAGGAATAATGCCAAGGATAGGAGGACTTATTAAAATATACTGGTAAACTAGTCTAAAACTTAGCAAGGCTCTTTGCAAGGCCTTGGTCTAAAAAATGTTTTTTCGTTTCACTACAAAATATTTTATAATTTAATTCATCCCGACACTTTTGCGGGAGTCTGTTGAATACCCGCGAAGAATCGTATTCAAAACTATTCACAACAATGTTTGGACAAGCCAACATCGTACCAGCATGTACAGGATTTCTCAAACCTTCACGGGGCGCCATTCTTTTCATTGGAAGAAAACTCGGCCAGGCTGACGAATTTATGGACTTCCAAGCAAGCTTGGCCATACTAACTTCTGATCGCTCATATATCGGTAGCCATTTCAATGAAACCACGTCTGATATGTTTGAGTAGCGGCCTCTTACGAAACTGGCACTTGCATTCTGGACTCTTTGAAGCTGTTGATGAAGGTATGATGGTGCGTTCAGGAAAAGTGCGTTACCGTAATCAAGTTGGCTCAGCACCAGTGATTCAGCTAGCTGCTTGCGTAGATGGTATGGTATGAATCGTTTGATACGGGACAGAGTCTTGAGGGTCCCGTATGCCTTTGACGTTGCTTTCTTTACATATCCTTTACATATCCTCACTGAAGGTTACACCGAGGAGCTTGAATTCTTGGACACGTTCGATAGTCTTTGCGTAGAGAGATTTTATCTCGTAGTCGAACTGATGTCGCCTGGCCATTTGTTGGGTTGTAAAGAGCATAGTTTTTGTCTTTTTGGAGCTGAATAGTAGATTCTGGCTTCTCGACCATCGCTGGAGATTTTTGATATCCTTATTGATCTTCTCAATGCAATCGGCGAACTGAGGTGGTTTTGTGTGGCGATATAAACTGGTGTCATCCGCATATTGTATACATTCGGCATTAGTATTTGTTGACATGTCGTGAACGTAGATGTTTAACAGAACAGGGCCGAGGATACTTCCTTGAGGGACTCCGTTCAGTACAGATCTTGTTAGGGCTTTACCGGGTCCCTTATTTGGGCTGAGAACTTCCGATAGAATAAAGATTTTGTTATGAAACTTTGTACACTTCTTTGTGAAAGGTTGATCTCACTCCTGTGTAAGTTTCAATGCTTTTGGTGTACTAAAAAAAAGTTGCTTTTTTCGAACGCAAATTTTAACGCTAAAATTTTAATATTTTTTCCCAAAAAGTCGTTTATAATACTGTGCTTTTTGTGCTCTTGACGATACAAAAAAAGTTATATTAAAATCATTTATTTTGACTTAGTAATCATAAAAAATGTTCAAACTGCCAAATCGGTTGACAAAGACTTTAGTTATAGAGGCAATCTTACAAGAATTATAAAAGAATTGCCTTGTTGTGCACATACATGTTCCTTTTTATAAGCAACCAAGCTTTGACGTTATTAGTGATGTTACTTAAAGAATGACCATTTGTGACATGGAAAGTGAAAAGGGACCATTTGCCAGAAAATTACACCTGTTTGCCGTAATAAATTCTGCTGACTAGACGTAATTTCCATAACAATTCAGAGTAAAATTACGCTGTATGGAAGACAAGCCATTGCAATTTTTATGCTAGTGTAAGCCGTACGATGTAAGGCGTAAGCTGTAAGACGCATAGCGTAGGAGGTATAGCGTAAGATGTTTAGTGGAAGATGCTTAGTGGAAGAAATAGCTAATGAATTATTTTGTATAATACCTGTCTTATAAGAAAGAAATAGAACTTAATTTTTCTAAAGCCCAGTAAACAGTTATTATTTAATTCAGTTTACACCTTAAACAAAGAACTATTATTATTTCTTGTGATCATTATTCGTAATATGAGTTTTAATCTTATCAAATGATCAGTTTACAAATTATTTTTCAATGGACGGCAGCTAAGGCTTTTTTTTGTTATTATAGCTACATTTACATCAATATTTATATTCAAAGAATGCACAAAAAATGATATATCTGATGCAAATTTAATCTTCTATTGCACACGCATGTCAACATTGTCAATCATCGTATTTTTCACTGATGTTAGAAAACTTTTTTACCTGGTTCTCATTCAGTTAAAGACACAACATACAATCAGTTATTTTGAAAGTTACTACAAATGTAAACCGTCCGCTTTAATTCTATTTTAAGTTGTTCAATTATCCCTTGTGGAAAACATTTATATCTTTGTTTTCATAAAAATGTATGTTCACCGTTTCTAGCGATTTTTATTGTCTTCTGTAACTTTATTCTGATAATAGTCTGGGACACAGGATCAGTGTAGGATGAATGTAGGGAAAGAAAAATGAAAACAATTTAACGTCGACTTGACGAATTGCAAAAGTTCTCTTTTGAAATACTCACCTTCATTTAAATAAAAATACATACCTGTTTCCTTCAGTTTTTCATCATAAGGTTGAAGATGCTTGTCTGATAGTCATGGAAGTCCATAATCAGAATTAGACATTACCAAGCATAATACTTTACTTCTTTTTTATTACGAAAGTGTAACACAATAAATGATTACTCAAGCATAATTAACTTGAGTGTAACATTTTACTGCAATCAGTGGCAAATCCAAAAAAAAGTTAAAGGGATTTTTATAAGGGTTTGTTTGGTGATGTAAAGTTATTTAAAGTTTAATGTTGAAGTTATTTAACGAACCTTTAAAGGGGAACTAAACTCAAAAAATCAAAATAGATTTTTTATACCATTGGAAAGAATTTCAAAAATGATGAAAGTTGGTTTTTGAATTTTCAAAAAATCATTTTTCGTTCCTGAGATATTGCCATTTAAAGTTTTTGCTCAAAACTTGATCTCCATGGCAACGTGACATCACAATGTTCAAAACGAAATTGCTGACAAACAAATATGTAAATAACTGAAGAAATATTAGTGATACACTGCTAGAATTTTGAATGTGTAGTGGAAAACACCTATAGATATCAAATCACTAAAAATAATTGTTGCCATAGTTACCTTTCTGTTTTTTGCTGACTAACCCATAAATGGGGATCTGCTCAGGTAAGGGATACAAATTTTAGAAAATGGAACAGTTTTCAACTGGATGCAAGTTAAAGCAAAATTTGCCATATTAACAGTGTTGGATACTGATATATAGATTTGTCAGCAAAAAGTAATAGAGACCTGGAAACGCTGGAGTAGCAATGGCAATAAATTTCTTTGTTTTTTACCGCAACTACTGTTACTTAGCACTCTAACAAAATATCATTTAAACATTCTGAGCTATTCACATATTTGTATATCAGCAATATCTTCTTGAATGTTGCGATATCACATTGCCCTGGAGATCATGCTTAGGAAAAAACCTTTAAACAGCAATATCTCAAGAACGAAAAATGATTTTTTGAAAATTGAAAAACTGACTTAGAGCATTTTCAAAGCTGTATCAAATACTGCAAAAAAAAAATGAACTTTTTTTAGTTAAGTTCCCCTTTAATATTTTGGATATTTAATCATACATTTTTCCATGCTTCACTGAAACAAACACAAAACATTTGCTTGATCATTTTAGTCAATCAATAGCAAGACAGTTTTGACCACACTTTCTGAAACTTCAAACTCTATGGATCTTCCATATACTGCACTTATTCTTTCGTAGACAAGGAAGTTAAGATTGAGAGAGTCAAGCTTTGCATTGGCACTCAATCCTTGTGTTTCCTTGTTTTTCTTACGCTGTAAGCTGTAAGAAAACTTACGCTTTTTAGAATTCTTATGGTGCAAGGCGTAAGCCGTAAGCCATAAAACAAACTGTAATTTTTTAAAAAATATGCTGTAAGAAAAATAAAGTTATGCGTAATATGCAAGTGGTCCCTTCTTGCTTTCCATGTCACATTTTTTAGTAGTAATGTTGCTTAATTTTTTGCTAAGCATTATAATGTCTTGAAAACATTCTGTAGCATACAACCTAGTTCTGCAACCCAGGGTAACAACCTAATGTAAAAATTTCAAGTGATGTGCTGAAGCTGTACTAGTGTTGCATCATTTCAAAATTTCATAATGTACCAAGGTGCAATGGTGTAAAATATTAAAATAAAATAAAAAAACACTATTACACACACCTGTTTCAACTACATCAGTAGCAACTCCAAAAAATATCTTTTTCGCACGTTCAATAACTTGGTTTAATGTTTCTGACCCTAAAAAAGTACAATATATAAAAATATAATGTGGTTAGCCAAAAATTAAAATAAATCATTGTTTTGCTGCTTTGTTGGGGTAAATTCTTTTACTTTAAAACTCCTTTCCTCTTAAAAAATAAATGCAAACATCTTGAAGACACAGAAAAAACACAGGCAAGATGTATCATAGTAAAATTGGTATTAGTAAAATATAAAGGCATGTGCAAAGATGCCGTAAAACAACAAGGAAGAATTAATCTAACTACCTTCTTCTAAAGATAGATGGATATTTTCCACAAAATTGTTAGGGTAATAGTTACTGATCCAATCAATTTTGGGCAACTGTTCATTGAATTGTGACCATGATTCCTTCCACTTGTCATAAGTCTACAAAAGTGATGTAAAGATATCCAGCTTTGATATACAATTCAATTATCTATATATATTTAACATCCATCACAATGATTATATATTTCACAGCAGTTTAGCCTTTCTGTCAATCTAACTCAGAAATGCATAAAATACTGAAATATTAGTTGAAAATTATCAGTTCATTCGAGAAGATTGCCTGAAAAAACATTGGAAGGAGTTTTGATATAATTATCGTTGCAACATGGAAGTAGCGGAAGTCATTATGAATTCGAACTTTGAAGGCACTTGGCTTGAAGTTATACTCAAATCACAGAGACTTTTTGTTGGATGTGTATACTGTCCACCAGATGACAAGATATTCATTGGACTCTTCAACCTAATCTTGAACAAAATAGCTCAAAGATCCAATATTGTCATCAATATTGTTGTCAATGGCCAGATTTTGTGTGCTTCGAAGTTGGATTCGATTCTACTTTTTTGGGGTGCCGCGCGGCCATCTAGCATGTGAGTCAATCAAATTTCAAGAAAATGCAAACATTGCAAAAAACTGCAAACATTCCAAAAAAATTATGCACAAATGGAGGTCGGCCTTAAAAATTTTTTTTTTGGTTCAAACGAGGAGAGAGACAAATGAAAATATTTAACAGCTTTTGTTATACTCACCTTCATTTTAATGAAAGTATTATAACCTGTTATATACGTGTTATTTTTATTATTTTTTATCAAGAGACAAAGGTTATGCGTAAGTCCATAATGGGAGCTTTAGAATCAATAAAAAATCACTGACGACATATAACCAGATTATTAAAACAAAACGATATAGAAATGTAAATTTGTTGGAGACTTATCAACAAAGTAAAAAATGTTTTTCGAAAACTTTTTATTTCGATTACCGTATTTCCTCTAATAAACGCCGCCCTCTGATAAACGCCGCCCTCTATTAAACGCCGCACTTATTGTCGAAGGTTTGTAGTAAACGCCGCCCTCTAATAAACGCCTCCCTCTATTAAACGCCGCATCTTGAAAAGCGGTGTTTATTAGAAAACAGGTTAAACAAGAATTATAAAAAAGCTTTCATCTCATACAAGAGAACGGCGACAGTGCTATTGCTCTTCTTTGACATTTTCGTGAACATATCTTCTGTGTAAAACATTTTCATACAATCTTTTGTAACCTTTTTAAGGATATGGAAGCATTATTGTTTTAGTTTGCTTCTGTCCAATTTTTCATTTTGTAATAAACGCCGCCCTCTAATGAACGCCTCCCTCTATTAAACGCCGCATCCAAAAACTGGAATTTGTAATAAACGCCGCGGCGTTTATTAGAGGAAATACGGTAAGCGAAGTAACAAAGTCTCCGGTCAAAAAGAAATGGCACATATCAATGTGAAAAATATAAACAAAACTTTTTAACAGCGATAAGGGCACACCAAAAAGGAAACACTAGAATTTAAAAAAATTAAAATTTAGCTTCAAATAATCAAAAATCGAAATTAGCTTGTTATCCTTTCCCCATAAACTGTCACATTTTCATTTTTACTATGTAATTTTATAAACTTTATAATCTACTGTTCTATTTTCAATATCCAACCTTAGTTTCTAAACCCTTGATCAATTCTGAAGCTCAAAAGTTTTTCTTAAAAAATTTTCTTCTACAAATTTCATACGTAATCAGTAAAAAATCTGTCCGTAAAACGTGACGATTTTTGGTCTTGGTGAAGAATGGTTTTTTATGACGAAACATTTTACCAACGAATTGTTTTTGCTGATAAATTATTTTGATGGGTGAATACATTTTACTGACGAATTGGTATATTCATATGAACAGTATTTTGCACCTTGGAGTTTAAAGATGCATTTTAGCTTCCTATTGAAAATAACACAATAATTGAAAAATTAAAAAGCTTGAAAGTCACTCGAGTAAAATTGATTTGCAAACACATGATGACATAACCAGTTCCAATCAAAATAAATTGATGTAGATCAGTATTTTATTATATTATATTTTATTATAGCCAACTAAGTAAAAACAGGAAAATTAACATTTCATAATATATGTTTTATATAAAGAAATTTCGTCTGTAAAAAGTGATGAAATTTTGCCTAGGTGACGAACATTTATTACCAATGAAATTTTTTGCAGATGAATTTTTATACTGATGGATTTTTTACAGTTTTTCCAGTGATTTTCAACACAAATATTACCATAAGTATCCTAATTTAGTGTGCATCTAATTAGAGAAATAATTTCCAAGGCACCTAAGTGAGTTAAGTGAAAATATTTACGAAAATTAATTTGATGTACCCTAACTTAGTGTGCAATTTTTTTGAAAACAATTGTTTTTTATTCTAATTATGGTGCACACCCTTTAAAAAATTTTTTTTGGTACCCTCTAAATTAGAATAATCACAGTATCAGTCTAAATCAATAACTCTCTGTCTTATTTGTCAGAAAATATTTGGAGAAAAAAATAGCACAAAACCCCAAAAATCACGAAAATTTATCCCACACGAAATTCACTTTTTCAGTTGAACGTGAAAGAATATATCACGTGAAATAGACTTAGTCACTCATTCCCGAAAGTAAATCTCTAACATTTTGCGTTTCGTTTTCCTCACAAAACTTTCTCCTTCTAAAGTATCAAAAATAGAATTCAATAAAGAAATGGAAATAACACTTTTAATAACACTACAACTTTTAAAGAATATGAAATATGTTAAAAAATATTTCTCCAGATGATAATTACATAACAAGGAAATGCCCTTAGGCATAAACGAGTGGTGTCATGAAAATTTGAAAAAAATTTTTTTCTTCAGATATTCCTTGTTTTAATGTAGATACTACAAAATAAATTTAATTTGGAAAAAAAGTCTTTTTTTCGCTATAAAATGCCACTTTAAAACATAGGCTTAAAGCGCTGAATAAATTAGTAATAAATGTGTGACGTCATTGAATAAGTTATGTTCAGTGTTGATGTGATGTTTTGCATTCAAATCGAGCAAGTGTTCTTTGAAATTCAAGCAATAACTAAGTATTTTTCTTAAATCTAATGAAAAACATGGTTATTTGTGCTGCTGTGGGATGTGACAGTGACTCAACCAAAGGACAGAACATTAGTTTGTTTAGATTACCTAAAATTCATATTTAAAAAAAATATGGATTTCAAAGTTGAAGCGAGGTCAATTTTCCATCTTTATGTCACTTAAATTTTAAAGAATCACGTTTTGGAAGAAATTTGATGGTAAAAATGTTATAAGGAGTTTTACTTTAGTGTTTTATCTACATTTTCCGTTATACATATAGGTGAACTTTTACTTTCTGTGTGCAAGTGTTTTTTCGATTTTTGTTTTCATGTTTCTCTTCAAACTGGGCATTTGAATATTATTCCATTTCACCGATTATTTCATTATTGTTTTCATAGAATGAGCTATTGTTTCTTGAACTCCTGCCTGAAACGGAAAATTGGAAAAACGTTAACTTTTTATATAATGAATTTTACTACGATCAATGATCAACTCAATATTGCATGTATTTTTTTTTTCATTTTGATTTTTGAAATTTATCGTCTTCGATCGCATAAACTTCTTTGCCACCAGAACAATCATTTCCTCTTGCTACGATTTCTACATTTGCATCACTGTTTGTTGCCAACTGTCTCCGGTAAATCATTTTCGTCAGCATCATCAAAATCATCATCCGGACTTCTTTCATGTTCTTTACAGCAACTGGGTCAAAACTAATGGCTCAAACCGCTAAAATTCTCTGTGAAATCCTTGAATAAAACTCATTGCTACATTCTTCATCTTCCCTGAGAACATCTGTTTCCTCTTTACTTGAATTCTCACTCACGGTTTTTGAAAACATTAGAAACTAATACGCTCCTTTGCACTGACATACCAAGTAAAAATAAATGAAACTTCTTCAATGACGTCACACGTTTTTCATCAGAAAAAAGACGGGGGTTTATAAAATAATTAAAAACTCAATATCTTCGGAAGTAAAATGTTTTTAAAAAAAGCTTTAACACAGGCTAACTATAAATTTTTTAAACTAGAATTTGTCATAAAATTTGAAATGACGATACCACTCCTATAAGGATTTCTCCAACATCCACCTGCTAATCAGTTATCTTTCAGCAAAAAGAAAAAGTAAAAGAAATGAAAGATAGGCCTGCCCTTATTATAGTCAAAACTGTACACAACATTATGACGATAACATTAGTTTCTTGAAATAATTATTTTAGCATAAGGTTTGTAATAAATAAATGACATAAGATTTTTCTAATAATTCAAGGGTACTTTACTTGGATTTCTTAATCACTTTCCTCAAATAATTATTTGCAATTCTATAAACAGCTATAACTATGTGCAGTAATCCATATCAGAGGTTAAAAGCCTGACCTTGTTGTTTTCGACCTTGTGAACCTTGTTGCTGGTACGGAAGAAGACTTGACAGCTTGTTCATGTTTATAAGTCCGCATCGATAACAATTCAGCCATCAACGTTCAATTCAAAACACTATCCCTACTTCATCCCTATTAGCAATCCTAATTATAGCTGGGTGTAGTGGCGTGCACCTGTAATCGGGCTACTCAAGCGCTAAATTTCCGAACGGTGGAGGTTCAATCCACAGGACGGACGTTTCACGGGTCTATCTGTGCAATATCATAATACTTCATAATAGTACTTGTGGTGCACACAATGGACAAATAACAACATCTATCCGAGCTGTGTGGAAGTCTAGTCTGCCAGTACTAGTTTGTCCTCAAGCATAGTGGTCGGGGTGAGGGTAAACTTAGATCCCATAACGCCTAGCTTGCCAAACGACAATGTGCGGCCGCTTCCAGCGTTGGATCTCTCACAGTAATAGTAGCACTTAAAAGTCTACAACTCAAAATGTGAGGCCCTTACGTCAAAGTCGGCGCCCAGCTTGTCCACTGGTTGTGGACCCCCCTGCTGGCTCACTGGCGATGCCCTAGGTTGGTACCAAGGAGAAACAGCTTACTTACTTTTTTTTGTTATTTTTTATTGTGTAAATTCACAATTATGAATACTTTCATAACTATGGACTGTCTCAAAAAAATTAAAATTGAATACTGTACATTAAAAGCATGATGTTTAGTAATTTTCTTTGTCAAACTCTTAACTTACTTAATGACAATGACAGGAATGCCTGCTTTGGACAGTAAGGAGAAAAACTAACACATTTAATGGCTTTCTTCCTATGCAGAAATCTAACTACCAAAACACTAAGTGGACATTCTGTTATTGCTGATATTGTCTCAGACCAAAACAAAACATTAAGGTATCAAATTTGTTCTAATAGTAACTCATGCCCTGCTCCATATTAAGAAGACATAGGAGAAACTATAATCATATGCCTAATAACATTCAAAAAGATATATATATATATATATATATGTTGAATTAAAAACTGACAAATACTATATATGAAAATTATCGAGGGAGTGTTCATCAGTAAAACATCCATCTGTATGTGGATAAATTATCTCAGCATCCAGGAGACATGTCTGCCAACAGGCTGGTAGCTTTTTTCGGCATGATGAAGCTAATGAGAGAGAACATCACAATCTGGATTGTTTGCATATCGTGAAAACTTTCATGTGATAAGCTGGAGTTGTTTGTATACTTATGGGTGTCAGTGTCCAACACCAGTATAGTGAGCTTGCCTTCAGATATACTTTAAGTGTTGATCTGACTACATATACAATTAAAGGAAGTAATTGGATTAACTCTAATGTACCATCAAACTTTCAAATTCTGAATGCAAAAAGATCCTGGTCATGAACTTTACATCCACACTCATAACTATAGCAGCAATGTCTTTTAGATTGACAGTATAAGATGTACAGTGTTTTTGATTTGCAGGCACTTGGATTCAATTTGCATTCAGAATTAGGAAAATTTTACAGCAGTAGCCAGTATTTTTAAAAGTCAAGTTTCCTAGTCACATTAATACTCACTTCTAACGACGCTTGCACTGTCTATCTTTTCTTACTTTGAGCCTTTCTTTTTCTATTCAATTCTATTCTATTCAAGCCTATTTGCTTGTCAATGGTGCATACATGGAATGAGAGCCCAGCAATACAGTCTTTGCCTCTGGTCCATACTAATAGCACATTTGTTGCTTGTCTGTCAGACAAAATTGCATCAACATTTAAATGGTAAACCAAGTCATTTCAGACGTATATCTGCATGAAGCTTTATGCAGGTGCAACATCAATTCAAAACCTTTTCTTACCTTTTGATAGAACTTTATCAAAACTTGACGTCAAAATCACATTTTTATTCAGTGTCAACTTACCCATTTTCAAATGATGGTGATAATAAACTTTTATTTTTTAGCATGTCTTTTTCAATTCACATTATTCACCACCTAAATACAGGTTTACCAGATATTAATCAGGCTATATTTTAGAAATTTAGCCTTTTGTTTTCTGAAGTGATTATAACCTGTTGATTTTTGAGCATGTAGCTTGCACTGAACTTAAGGCCTATGTCCTTTCTGTTATTATTAGGTTGTGAAGTTTTTACCAATTTCAATAAGTACACAATACTATGAATAGAATAGAATAGAATAGAATAATATTTATTCGTCATAAAAAATAAATAAGTTAGCTACAAAGTAGTTAAATGAAATAGAGACTGGAGACCACCCCAGTAGATATATCTAAACAAAGGAGGTGGCCACCAAATAGAGAATAAATAAAAAATAGGAATAAATAAGTACAGTAGAAAATAGAGAATAAATAAAAAGTGTTGTGTGATTACGGAGATACTTATTTCAAGAGAGAGAGAGAGAGAACTAATTGCATGTTGGGTAGTTTCTTAGAAAATAATCAGTGACAAGCTGTTTAAGATGGTTATATGAAAGGGAAGCTAGGTCGATGTGTTTATAGGTAGACTGGAGATGATTCCACCAAGATATTGATTGATATGTAAAAGAATTCATACCATGTGTGACATGGAAAGCGAAAAGGGACCATTTGCCAGAAAATTACGCCTGTTTGCCGTAATAAATTCTGCTGACTAGGCGTAATTTCCATATTAATTCACATTAAAATTACGCCGTAAGGAAGACAAGCCATTGCAATTTTTCTTACGCTAGCGTAAGCCGTAAGGCGTAAGGAATTCTTACGGCATAAGGCGTAAGCCGTAAGAAAAACTTTAAAATTCTTACGCTAGCGTAAGAAGAATTACGCTTACGTAAGCGTAATTTTTAATAAAATAAATTTTACATCAAGTATGATACATTTTTTTGGAAAGCTTATTTACATCTGTAAAAGCTCACGTTAAGAATTTTGAGGTAAACATGATCAATATGTTTTATATGATTATGAAAATAAATAGACTTCCCAGTCATTTCCTGAAAAAAAGTTTCAGCAATAAAACTTTATAAAGGGGGAAACACAAGTCCATAAAACTATTATTTCTTGTGATCATTATTCATAATTATGAGTTTTAATTTTATGAAGTCAGTTTACAAATTATTTTTCAATGGTCGGCAGCTGAGGCTTTTTTTGTTATAATATTGCATATTTATTTGACTTTTACATATTCAAAGAGTGCACAAAGAGTGATACATCTTATGCAAATTTAATCTTTTGTTGCACGCACATGTCAACATAATCAACCATCGTATTTTTCACTGATGTTCGAAAACTTTTTTACCTGGTTCTCATTCAGTTAAAGATAAACATACAATCAGTTATTTCGAAAGTTACTACGAATAGAAACCGTCCGCTTTAATTCTATTTTAAGTTGTTCGTTCGATGATCCCTTGTGGAAAACGTTTTATCTTTGTTTTCATAAAAATGTTCTTTATTTTCATAAAAATGTATGTTCACCGTTTCTAGCGATTTTTATTGACTTCTGTAACTTTATTCCGATAATAGTCTGGGACACAGGATGAGTGTAGGATAAATGGAAGGAAAGGGAAATGAATACATTTTAACGTCGGCTTGACGAGTTGCAAAAGTTCTCTTTTGAAATACTCACCTTCATTTAAATAAAAATACATACCTGTTTCCTTCAGTTTTTCATCTAAGGTTGAAGACGCTTTTCTGAAAGTCGTGGAAATCCGTAATCGGAATAAGATGTTATTAAGCGTAATACTTTACACTCCGAAAGTGTAACACAATAAATGATTGCTCAAGCTTGAGTGTAACATTTTACTGTAATCAGTGGCAAATCCAAGAAAAAGTGAAAGGGCTTTTCTATGGGTTTGTTTGCTTATTTAAAGTGTACTGTTAAAGTTATTTAACGAACCTTAATAAAAAACCAAAAAACATTTGTTTGATCGTTTTAGTCAATCAATGGCAAGACACTTTTGACCACACTTTATGGAACTTCAAACTCCATGAAACTTCAATATACTGCACTTATTGTTTCGGCCATGTAGACAAGGAAGTTAAGATTGAGAGAGTCGAGCTTTGCATTGGCGCTCAATCCTTGTGTTTGGGGTTCACAAGTTTAACGTCCCCCACTTGTTTAAATTCTAAAATTAAAGACAATGAACTTATTTTTCTTACGGCGTAAGAAATTTACTTTTTTAAAAAATTACGCTTACGTAAGCGTAATTTTTGTAATTCTTACGCCGTAAGCCGTAAGAAAAATTACGCTTACGTAAGCGTAATTTTTAGAATTCTTTCTTACGGCGTAAGGCGTAAGCCGTAAGAAAAACTTTAAAATTCTTACGCTAGCGTAAGAAGAATTACGCTTACGTAAGCGTAATTTTTAATAAAATAAATTTCTTACGCCGTAAGAAAAATAAAATTACGCGTAATATGCAAATGGTCCCTTTTCGCTTTCCATGTCACATGTAAGCTGGTGTTTATTATTAGGTTTACAGAGAAATCCTGCTGACTTACCTCTGGTGTTGATGGAATGGGGTAATTTGGAAAAAGTGAAAGCACTATGAATGTGATCAGGAATTATGTGATTGAGAATTTGATGAATGAAAAGGATAGTTAGGGTTCTTGTCAAATCAAAAATTGAAAGTAAACCAAGTTTAGAAAAGAGTGGAGAAGAATGAGATCTAAAAGAAGAAAAAGTAATGAGACGAATTGCAGTTTTTTGGAGAAGAAGAATGCGTTTATTATTAGTAGATTTACGCAAGGCCAAGGTCTGGCAGCCATAGCGCATGTGAGAGGAAAAGATTGCATGGTAAACAGAAAGAGAGACAGATTCAGACAGGCAGTGACAGATTTTACTCAGCGCACTGTTGGCTCATCGAAGTTTGATTGAAAGTTCATGAATGTGTTTTTTCCAGGTGAGATCCTTATCAAGAAATACACCAAGATATTTAATGAACTGGCTAGGTTGTAGTTTCCTCCCACCAATTTTGATCTTGAGGTTAAAATTCAGTAATTTGGATTTATGTCTAAACAGGATAAACTCAGTTTTACTGGCATTGAGGGAGATTTTATTTGCATTAAGCCAACTAGAAAGAAGTTTTAAGTCAATGTTAATTCTTTTGTTCAGTGACTTCAGGGACCTGTTAAATTGAAGTAGGTTAGTATCATCAGCAAAATGTTAGATGTCGGAGTAGGCAAGAGCATAATGTAAATCATTGATGTAAATTAAAAAGAGTAAAGGTCCAAGTACAGACCCTTGCGGAACGCCACGATTTATGATTTTTGAATCAGACTTAAAATTCAGTAGTTTGACAAATTGTGATCGTTGGGAAAGATAAGACCTAAACCACCTGTTGGTGACACCTCGGATTCTGTAGTATGAAAGTTTTTTGCATAAAATTTCGTGTTCTACAGTGTCAAAGGCTTTTTGGAGATCAACAAAGACCCCAATACCAAACTGACCTTGGTCAAGAGCTTTGTGGA
Organism: Turritopsis dohrnii; assembly: GCA_027922465.2. Lineage (NCBI taxonomy): Eukaryota > Metazoa > Cnidaria > Hydrozoa > Anthoathecata > Oceaniidae > Turritopsis > Turritopsis dohrnii. The sequence continues at coordinate 82,167 of BQMF02000378.1, read as the reverse complement.
TACGCTCAGTGATATTGATTAGGGCATGATTAGTAGAGTGTCCTTTTCTGAAACCAAACTGTCTCTCATACAGGTATTTATGTTGTTCGAAAAAAAGAGAAAGGCGAGAGTACTTGAGTTTTTCTAATAGTTTTTCAATGTTGGACAGAAGTGAAATAGGACGGTAGTTAGAGATTTCCAGATTAGAGCCTTTATTTTTATAGAAGTGGTTTTAAGGAGGGTAGGAAACACTCCAGTAGAGAAAGAAAGATTAAAGATTTTTTGAAGAATATTGGAAATTTCATGTTTAAGAATTTTGAGAATGGTTACATCAATGCTATAAGGACCACTAGCCTTTTTATCAGGTAAGGATGAGATTAAATTAGTAATTTCATCAGGGGTAACAAGAGATAATTTCAAAGTTTCAATAAAATTTTCAGGTTGCCTCAGATAGGAAGAGAAGGAAGAGAAGTGTTTTGGAGTGTATAGAAGGTATAGTGGTTCTTATAGTATCAGCTATAGAAGAAAAATAGTTGTTAAAGGCATTACTTAATATAGAAGGGCCAGATGTAATTGAGCCATCAATAGATATACAGAAGGAATTAGAAGAGTGAGAAGATTTTACAGATATTATTTCTTTCACACCAATCCAGATATTTTTAATGTTATTAAGGTTAGATCTAAAGTATTCAGAATAACATTGTTTTTTATTAATTCTGCAGAGAGAGACAATTTGGTTCCTATGACGTTTAAAATCGTTGTGAAGCTTAGATTTCAAAGTTGGATCAGTTTCTTTTATAAATTGTTTTAGAAGTTCATCCCTAGCTATTATAGACTTTTTTATACCTGGTGTATCCAAGGTTTTGACAGGAATTTGATTTGTTTTTTTTGTCAGTTTGATAAGGGGGAGATGTTTGTCAATAAGGCCATCAATGGTAACAAAGAATTTAGCAAAAGAGGAGTTAACGTCACGATCAGACAGATTAAGTCTTTCATCCCAGTCAATATCAAAATAGTCTAAAATGAAATTAGTTTTGTCGAAGTTAGACCAATCGCGTTTGTAGACTGGTTGGTTAGATGAATTTTGTTTAGTGTCATTGTAGAGAAGTATGAATTGTGCTAAGTGATCAGAGATATTAAATAAAAGGTTTCCAGCAAGGGTTCTAAACTTGGAGGTAGATAAAAAAATATTATCAATGAGAGTTTTAGAAGAAGGAGTTATTCGAGTCGGAAGAAGAATAGAGGGAAGGATAGAGTAGGAGCCTAAAATATCAAGAAAATTAGAGTAAGGAGAGATATCAGATTTCAACAGGTCAATATTGAAGTCACCAAGCAAAATGAAAGTTTTATTTTCTATACCAGTTTTTTCAAGGAGAGGTATTAAAAAATCATCATTAAATTCATCAATAGACATTGAGGGATGGCGATAGATTGAGGCAATAAAAATATTAATATTTTTCTTTGGGGGATTTCGATAAAGGTTGATTCCAGAAGGTTGGGTTTATATAATAGGTTTGATAAATTGGAAATACATAAGAGGGTACCACCAGCTAATGACTCAGCAGGAGCGTGTTCTAAAGAGTAATTGGGAAGTTCAAAATTGAGAGGGGGAGTTTTGGATTTAATTCTGGTTTCGGTGATGGCAATTACACCCAACTGGAGATTTAATTGAGCCAAAAGTGCACAGAGATCGTCGTAATGAGCATTAAGAGAAGCAATATTGAGATGGAGAGCAGAGAAAGACTTAGGTTTATTCTTAATCTTTTGGAATTCATCACAATCATAGTACTTACAGTTTAGATTGTTTATTATAAAGTCATCAAAAGGGTTAAGGTTAGATTTGCTTAAAGAGTTGAGGTCAAAAAATAAAGATTTGAAGCCTTGGAGATCATTAGCAGAAAACGGAGTGGTTGCAGTGTCATGATACGTGTTCTGAAAAGGGAAAATGTCAGCAATACAGGTTTTGCATCGCCATGAGAGGTCAGAGTTAGCTAGGGAATGGAAATCACTAATGCTTAGTTGACTGCATTTTTTATGAAACCAGAGGGAGTAGCTTTCACAAAAAATAGCATTACAATTCTCAGGAACTAGTTTTTCACATACAGAACAGAAGAATTTCACTGACAAGGGATTTGGCATAAAAAGGGATGCAGAAAAGATCTCTCAATCGCACAACAAAGGAAAAAAAAAACAGACAAAATGCAGTAAAAGTGATAGCAAGAAGAAAATAAACTAGAATAAAGTGCAAACTAAGCCAACCAAGAGCCAATGCCATTCGGTGAACTTTACACGATTACGCTGCCAGGATACCATATTAATTCGATTGAGGGTATACAAAGTCCGGATATAGTTGGTCGATAACGCTTTCATGTGTGATTTTAATAAGTTTGGAGCGATCTGTAACGCGTATAACAACACACCCATTATTAACAAAAACTTTACTGATTATGCGGCTATGTTTCAAACAGCGACATTTCCAAGCGATTCTTTGGAACGCAGGACAAAGATTCGAATTAAAAGAAAGTTTCATATCACTCGGAAAACCAAAGTCCGATTTGTCACACGATTCTAACAACCTGATTCTAACAACCTGTCCTCAAGGCCTTCTTCTGTCACGGCAGCAGGAATGCCAGAGATCTCCAGATTGTTCCGACGACCATATTGATTTGTCAGATTTATTTCTGCTTCCATTTCAATAATTTTGTCAGAGAGATTCTTAACTTTCTCGTTCAGTCTTTTATTTTCATTCAGCAAATGCTGAATGATATTCTCTCTGATTTCATTAAGTGAGTTTTTTATTTCAGAGATGTCATTGCAGGTAGCCTCAATTTTGTCTGTGAGTTCTTGGAACTGTACCTGATTTAATTCAGGAGCCATAATAAAGACAGAATATCGTAGATAAGACAGTAGGTTTAAAAGATTAGCGGCAAGAAGGCGTAGGCTTGATATTTTACATGTGAATGACCAACTTGGTTAGCATAAACATAAAGACAAGAGCAGGTCTGCACTCTACGGCGTCCGCAGATGAATGTGTTCCAATGCCATAATATGTCAATAAGAGATGGCAATTTCCACAAGTTGCCAGTTGTCAGACATCATTTCTTTATATTACCTCACACCCTTAAGTAATCTATTGACATGGCTGATATAACTGTTTCCTTTTGGCATTGACTATTCAGTAATGTAATGCTTTCAGATCACTGTCTATCCATGTCACATGATTCATTGAAAGAAAAGAAAAACACAAGTGAACTGGAAAAAAACAATTGCCTGTTTGTTGGCGGAAAATGAGAACTACAACATAATGTCATAATAAAATCTTAGATTTATATCAATGTGAAATCATTACAATGCACACTAAAAGAATGTGTTGGCACAAAATATTTCAATTAGACAGCTGCAACACTAACCTTGTGAGCACTGTCTATAAACAAGAAGCATCACAGGGGAGCACAAAATCTTGCCTTAATTTTAAAAAGGTCTTACTCAAAATGCACTTACTCTTAAGATAGCCTAAGTCTATTTACTCTGTTGCTTTTAAATCATAAAGGGCAACAAAGTGTGAGTAATGACCAAGAAGTCTGCAAAACATAGGTATGGAGTAACAAAAGAAGTTTGATCCTTAAATACTGTAAATTTACAAAGAATCAATGAACTTACTAATTTAGCACTGACTCCAGTAGCACCTGCAGCACCCAATACAGCATATCGAAGCTTAGATATTGCACGGATAACACGGAATAACATGATAGACCTAATTTGTGTCAAATTTGATACTTGATACTTTCTATTACGAAAAGTTTTTTGGAATAACTGGGAAGTGTCTCTTTGACTTTGAAAATATGTTTGACTTCTTTGCTTGCATCTACATATTGCACCACTGCTATATTGACTATATCCTGAAAACAGGATTTGTCTCTGAATAACGAAAGACCATAACTTCATTGAACCAGACAGCCTCATAATCTTTTGAAGTAGGTAGAGCTGAAATTCCAACTTGTATGCATATCTAAAGGAAATATTTCATTATCTGGATAAACTGTTTATAGACTGCAAAAAAGTGAGGACAGTGAAGGATTTGATGAAGCTATAAGAATAATCATTTAGGTAAGGTATGGGGAATTTTCAATAAGAAAAGCTTAGCTTGGAGACTCAGGACAGTATTTTGAAGTTAAAATGCTTTCTATGATTCATCAACTCTATGAACAAAAATTGAGATAGAACTAATAATCTATTACCACCAATCTGAAGCCCAGTCCCACTATTACAGCAATACTGCAATCTTTATCTTATGGATCTTTATCTAAATGAACTTCCTGAAAAGTAAACTAATCCACCTTTTGCCATATTTTTTTATATATCTATAGAAAACGAAAAAGCTACATTTTGATGCTCACAATGTATTTCCATGAAAATCTTCCTTGGCTGAATGAAGCTTTTAAACAGTGAAAAGGAGAAGAGAGGTAAAAAAAACATTTTTGCATAAATCTTTAAGATATATAAAAAGTCATGAAATAACATCAAAACTTCCCAAATTACATGAAAAATTTATAAAAGAACAAATTTCTGCCTTACAAAGTTGCAGCAGTGACATTGCCATTTCATTTGTGATTATGATGTCAGGTGTGCTACTTTGATGAAACTTAAGAAATTTTTATTCAAAAAGGAGTCAGAAATAATTCAATATTCACAACCTGTTATACTACAGGCACAACAGCACATAGTATTTAGTATGGTAATTAAGATTTATTTAAATCTACAAGCTCTTGGAGGTTCATCCTCCATGACAACGTAAAAAAAAAAAAAAAAAAAAAAAAAAAAAAAGTTTGTAAATACATTTAACATACACACCACATTATACAAATTTCTAGGAGAAGAACCATGTAGCAAAATGGAGCTAGAAATAAATCGGTTATTATTATTATTATTATTATTATTATTATTATATTATTTTTTTTGCAATGTTGAGTTATTTATAGGTAATATTAGTTATACTAGTTTTGCCTTGTTGAAATTTGTTTGCATATATGAAGTGTTTTTCAAGGCATGTTTGTCCGCATGTCTGTTAGGCCCATTATCACACATCTGAATTTAAATCTTTTTATTTTTTCCCATTAAAAGTAAAAAAAAGGGAGTTGAAAACTAAGGTGCTTTTAAATTTAATTGAATAACACGAAAAAGAGTCCTGCTGGTACTACTTATGCTTTCACTTACTTTTGAAATTTCAGAACTACCTTACCAACGGTGGTCGCTTTCCTTGCTAGCACGTCCACGCGCCTCCTAATGAGAAGATTGAACAAAGCAGTATTCATCATGTTTTGGAAACAGCAAGCGCCAACAGCTGAAAGTTGGAAATCAACAACTTTAGCAAAGTTTAGTGCTGATGAATTGCTGATAATAAACCATTATCAAAATGAAACAAAGCCTGTCAACTCGTTTAACTGTTCTGTTTGTAAAAAGTATAGAGACACTCTATCAAAGGATTTCAAGAAAATTAGTGTGCAGAAGAGAGCAGAAGGCTGCAACACTGTGATCCAATAGAGCATGCTGAAGGAGGAGTTGGTATTTGAAAGCACCCTACTTTCTTGCTACAAATGAGGCCCCATTGCATTTGTTTCCAAAACTCTTGGATTACGAAGAAAGACACGGTGTAAAAATCAGAAACACTTAAAGGAATAGAACATCTGGAGCACTGATTATAAATTATATTGCCATTAGGTTAAGGAATCAGTTGAAAACAAAAATCAAGAAGTAAAACTTGTACAGCTGTCAGCAGTGACTGAAAAGGAAGCATTCTTTGTCATGACTTCTCATCCTTATTCAGAAGGAAGTGATAAAAAAGCATCAGGTACATGTTTGTGAGACATTTTTATAAAAATGACGGACTATTTTACTTTGATAAAAATATATTTTTAGATTTTTGCTTCCACTTTGAATAAAAATTTTATATACTCAGTCTTCTCATTTAATTGCGCACATAAATACTCTATAAAAACACAAGCAACTTATTATTTTTAATTTTCATGCTCAATTGACAATGAGGGACAACTTAGGTATACTTATTTGCTTTTGCTAGGGAGAATGGCCACTGTTGCTAAGGTAATTTTGAAATTTCCTTCGTTATAGGAATTTCATTTCTTCACCTGACAAAACAATATGAAACATATTGAGAAGACTGTATACTATGTAGTTCTGAAATCATTTTTCTATTTATTATTAAAAACTGATTTATATATATATATATAGCAGTAATGGAAAACTATGGCATTTATTTGCAAAATCGCAGAACATACGTCTAACAACCTACGACCTACAAAGAAATTATTCTTTTCAAGATGTAAATCTCAAGTTGTTTCAGCAAGCGAAATATGTTGGATATTGAAGAACAATGGATAAGAAAGAATTCGGAGGCAATTGAAATTCGTTTTAAGTGATAATTTTCCAGCTGGCCAACAAGCAACTAGTAATAATAGCGGGTTGACATTCTTCTGACCTAGAAGACGAATTTGGTGTTGACGTTGATGCAATAACATCCGTTTTTGATTAAACATGCACCTGTGTTTATTGACCTGTTTTATAAAAAAAAACTATTGTTCAGTTTGAAGATCCTTCTCGCAGGAGTTCTGCAGAATAAGAGCAAAGTAATTATACCCAACTATATACATTGGTATTGTGAAGAAAAAAAAACAGAATTAGAGTGACTTTAAAGGGAAATTAAGCCTTAAAATTTCTTTTCTGAATTTGAGCATGAAATACTTCATTTATCCTAGAGGAACACCTTTTTATGTATAAAAGGAATTCCAAATGAAAAAACTGCTAAAAAAACAACTTAGTTAAATCGCCATTACAGCTTTCGTTATAAATATCATGACGTCACAGAGTGAATTTCATTTGCAGAAACATCAAACGTAGGCAGCACATGATGTTTTTACGCCTATGTTCTAAAGATACGAGAAACTGTAGAAAAACAACAAAAACAACACAAAGATATTTATCATTCACCAATATAACAATCTTAAACATAAAGAAACAGCAAAATGTAAAATAAGTTTACCGTTAACGATTCGAGAAAAACAAAAACAGTCATACTGAAGATTTCATTTTTTATACATCTAAAATATACACATTTGTTCAAAAACTCACTTACGCACATATACCACTACTATGAGCTTTTGCATTCTTCCCGGACACACAAACACATTACGAACGCATGAAGAACGTATAAACGTTCTTCATTAGTCAATGAAGAACGCATATGAACGCATTGTGAACGCACGAGCGTTCTTGAAGAATGCATAAAGAACGTCAAGATACTTTCATGTAATTTGTGAATGCATAATGAACGTATTGTGAACGCACAAACGTTCATGAAGAACAATTGAGCGTTCATGAAGAACGCTCGATGGACGTTTTGCTTTTTATTAGAAGTTTATGTGTTCTTTATGCGTTCACAAGGCGTTCTTTATGCGTTCTTCAATCTTATCAGAAGTTTTTATAGTATTTTTTCAAAATAATGATTTATTTAGTTAATGATCAGCACACGTTGCTTTCTACGAGAAACTGTACAATTAGAAGCGTACAGCGCTTGCGTATCCGCATCATTTTTCGCTCTATTTTTCTTGATTACTTAGGATGGTGTTTGTCTATAAAGTTATTTTGTTTGAAAGAGCAAGGCGACACACGATCATTTGACTGCAAATTTGTGGGGACGCACGAGTGTTGAAAAGAGAGAAACATTTTCCCAGTTCTATGGCAACTGTTGAGAAGATATTGAGAAAAAAATAATTGCTTTTATTTTTACTATACCGTAAGCTTTCTCTTCTACATAATAAATAATAATAACAAATAACATCCTAACTTAATTTGGCACTTTGCGTTTGTTTACATGTGCTAATAAATGTTCAGGAAAACAATAAGCAGATATTTCATGGGGTTTTGTTGAATATATATTGAATATTACCAATAACACATTTTTAATTTTTTATTTCTTAACATGTGTATTCAAGAAACTGAAAACCAACAGGCATTGTAATGACTTTTCGAACGTCAAAATAGCGAGGTCATTGCAGTGTAATCATTGAATATTTAACGACCGTGCCGTCATACGGAACATCAGAATTTATTGCTTTTGAAAATTGTTGACAGGCATATAATAATAGAAAACCATACATAGGTAGTTATTTTCACGAAATTATTATCAGTTAAGTTAGAGAAGATCAGAAACAGTAGCCGATATACGTTTTATACTTCATTACACAGTGATTGTGGAATTATTTCAAAATTCATAATGTATGGTGGTTTTTGCATTAAATTCGGACTGCTTTCAATTGCCAAAATGTCGAGTTTATTTATTTTCTAAGGCCACCAGTCAACTCATGGTGATATGATGTCACAAAGTCGGATGCCGTATTTATGGAGATGCTTTAATGCTAGATATTCGTAAGCCATTTGTAGTTTAAGTTTGGTTTAATTGGAAACATTTCTAAAAAAATCATTGCGATGGAGTGCATTTCCTTAGAGCTATACATACAAATTCAAGGAAAATGCTCTTCGTCATAGTGTTTTTTTGACAACTTTGCCCGCTGGGTTAGTAAGGCGATATTTTTTAAGGACGCAATAAAACTTTTTGTCATTATGCAAAAAAAGGATAATAAAGCGACCGGAAATATTTTATAGAAGCACAATTTAAAAAAATAGAAAGCATCAAAAATATATTAAGTACGATCGACGTGTTGTGCAAGCCATTCGTAGTTTAAGTTTGGTTTAATTGAGACCAACCATATCTTTCCATCGTCGACAGCATAAACAAGTGTTGATCCAAGCAATTTACTGGAGCAGTAGTAGCTTTCTCCATATGATTGCACAAATGTCAGGCCGCTTTTTGAATCGATCTGGGTTATACATCTTTTTAAAAAATACACCTCATGTTCTCCGTAGCGATACAACTGCGTGATTTGTGCTACTTGATTACTATCCAGCGAAACAAAGTCAGTCACTTTCGCTGTACCATCACCCAACGATGCAGAACTTAGAATCGCAACTTGATAGAAAGTTTCGTCTGCTGATAACACAGCCTTGATTTCATCAACATCTTTATCGGAAAGGTTCACGAACGTTTCACGTTTTCGTTTTTTAGTCTCCTTTGAAATCTCTCCGTGAGTCAGTAACGCCTTTTTTGCATTAACACAAATTTTGTTTTTGTCATCTTCGCAGTTAAATTTCTTTGACATGGTGCAATACACCACCCAATCTAATAACTATAACAAAAGTAACATTTATTGATTTATTGAAAATTTTGTCTTAGTTATCTGAAAACTTGAATAATATTTTTCTATTACCTGATAGGTCTCCATTACGCATCTTTCAGGATATGTTCTGTTAGTGCAACGTCTCGTTATCCATGAATTCATCCTTTCCCAAGGATACATCCAAGAAGAGTACAGAGGACCGAATTTGTCTATATTGTCAACAAAGTGGTGCATGATATGCGTTGTAATGTTGAACAAATATGTTGGAAAGTCGCGTTCCAGCAGCACCAGCGCAAGAGAAACATTTGATTTTAGTTCTTCAAGTTCGTCACGCTCGAACGATTCCTTTAATAGTTGAGAAACAACAGCCAGAAAGAAAGTTAAGGTCCTTTGCTGTTTAATTGGTAAACAATCACGAAGAGCAAAAATCCAAATGTTGTGGTTGGCATACTAAAATAAATGAAAACGTGACGTTGAAGCAAACAGTGATTGGGCAACTAGTGTTCTCATGTTAAAAAAGATCTTATACCTCTTGCCAGCCATGATGGTTCTTCAATAATTTCAAGTCACTGAAAACGTTTCCTTTACATGCTGTAAATCCACTTGGAAAACAAAGAGCATTAATTCGGCCGTTTGCAACCTAAAAAAAACAATAGCTCAAAAGTAAATAATTATAATATTTCCAAGACATAATTATCAATTTATGTTTGCTTACTGCTTCTTACTCACGCAGTTAAACGTACCTTCTTATCTTCATTGTCCAATACATAAACAATGTTTGGATCATGCGTTAGACGACTTTGCCCGACAGCTTTCTTAACGTTATCCAAACTAGCTTTACAAGCAGGAGCACGCACAAGCCATTGAATGATAGCCGCAATGACTCTTCTTAATGTATGCATACCATCTGGCTGGTAGTCATTTTGAAAGGAGTGATAATTAACAGCCATAAATGCATACTCTCCTCTTACACCTAATTTGAAGCAAGATATATAAACAGTTGGATGTAGATGAAATTCTCTCACATTAATCGAATGCACTACCAAAAACCAACATCGTACCCAGGGTTTCTAGCCGTTTCGGTAAAGGGACGGTAACGAAATCCTTACACCGAAAAGGCAAAAAACCCTGGGTACGAGGTTGTGCCAAAAACATAATAAACAATGTTTTATATACTGGCATAATCAGGAAATCTTACTAACCATAAGTCTTAGCGAACTTGTCTTTTTGCTGCTTATTTGGTAGTTCTTCATATTGCTTTCGCAGTTTGATGTTATTATCTGTTGCGAGAGATGGAGGTTGAGGTCTCGTTTCAGCTTCTCCACCAGGAAAAAAATTTGAATATCTCATTTTGTCGTCTACCGGTAAAAATCTGCGGTTGTCTAAGTAAACAGTCTTCTTACAAAATTTACAATGCTTTCCATCGGTGTCACACCAAGGACATGCTTTCAAGCCACCTACATTAAAAGCATGTATAAGTAGTTTTAGAGTTATTGAATCTCATTGATGTATTAAGACTCGTTTTATTATTAACTTAATAAATAAATTTATTTAAAAAGCAAAAATTAGATACATACCTTGAGCCTGAACTTTAAACAACTTAGCAATAGCTGGAAAATCAAGAATATATTCGACCAACTTGACGTCTACTGAATACGGACTTTCAGAATTGACGGTGTACAACGTACTATTTGAAAGCTGTTGAAGTTCTTCAACGACCAAATGGAGATATGGTTCCAATGACTTCGGTTCACCATTGCCATTACCTGGTATGATTCCAAGAAGCATTATACCAGAATTGCATTTTCGAAATTCAGGTGGAAAATTCAAAACTTGAACCATCAAAGGCCACATAGAGTATTGAATTCCCATAGACTTGAAAGGATTCATTCCATCAGTGCAGAATGATAAAGCTAGTCCAAAGTTTCCTTCAAAAAGTCCACCTTTACCAAACCAAGTAACGTGCCATGATGTTGTGTCTTGTACATCACGAATTATTGAAGGCAAACTTGACAAATCAACCCTTGAAAGTTGCTTTGAAATTGCATCTGTACCACATATGCGAGCCAATCGAGGACCAAGTGGAAAATACGTGAATGTTCTCCGTGCTGTTTTGTTTGCATTATAGCGTGGTTCATTGCATTCTGGACAAACGGCTGACGATAAATGATCATTTCGAAACACAACGCAGTCATTAACACATACATCATACCTCTCCAGTGGTGCCAAAAAAGGGTTCAAAATTGCCCGCGCCTCTTCGTATGTTGCTGGCATGTGATTTGGTTTCGGAAGTAGTAATGTATGATCTGAACGGAATGACTCAGATAAGGCCTCCTTGGTAAAGTTGGGGAAAGAAACAAAGGAGCGAATTTTGATAAAGATTGCCTCCAATGTTGAAAGTTTGGACCCTTCAAAAAGTGGTTGCTTTGCTAACGGATGAGAAACATATATTTCTGGATCAAATTTCGCAGTTCGATGGTATTCATTTTTTATCTTCTTTCGTTCTTCATTTAATGCAGCATAATCAATGCTGGCGTGTCTCCTCACAGTTCTACTGCTTCTGATTTCACCACCACAATTGTAGGTTTTGCAGAAACATGATTTTGAAGTGATTTCTAAAGATTAAGATTATTGAAATGCACAAAATGCACAATTTTGCACATTGTACTTTACATAAAGATAAACAATATACAATCGGCTATAAAACGTTCAGCACTAAGTATTGTACTTGCTGATATCAACATTCAACCAAGTGCCTAAATACTTAGGCTTTCAAATGAAGGGAAATGTTTGTCCAAAGCAGCAGAGAAGGGCGTTATTTTCATTTAAATGAAAAAAGCACAGTATAACTTTCTCACAGAAAAAAGCGGACAGAATTGTTGTAACAAGTAGTTTGAATCAATAAAAAAAATACAGAACTGGGAGCTATAAAAAAAAATAAGAGATTGCTCTTTTAGATAAAAAATACTTTTTCAACTGGGCGTTATCGAGTTATCGAGCAGACAAATGAGTATGTGTGGGTGTCAATATTGAAAACGAAGTGGGGTATAAAGTATGGGGTGTATAAGAAATAGATATTATACAGTTCTGTTTCGTTGAATTTGTATGATATCAATTTTCAATAAATAAAACGACTCACCGTTTTTCTTCATTTCAATGACAATCAGTGCAATGGGGTGCCGAATCTGCTTCTAACAGTATTTAGCGTTTTTACAATATCAGCACAGTTTTTTTTACCACAATGCGCACGTCACATGTAGTTATTATTCTTACATCATAATTACATTGGTCACGTTATGGGTCAATTTCCTTTGGGTACCATAAGGCAATAAGCATATCAAGGAGTTTTTGTGATTTAGAGAAGAACACATGTCAATGTAAACTGATACCATTGCATTGCATAATACAACACGTGCAAAGGCGAATGATTTAAAAATTAAAACATGTGCACAGTACTTTCTAACGAATAAAACGTGAAAAGTGCTCTTATTTTAACGAATAAAACGTGTAGGGTGCGCTTTCTTACAAATAAATTGTGAAGGGTACGTTTTTTAAGTAGTACTTATGATGCTCCTTTTTTGAGTAACACGTGTTTGGAGCATTTTATTAATTGGAACAAACTTCCTAAGGGGAAACGTGGGCATTTAAGGCATGTGCACAAAATTCATATATAAAGCTGACCTCACCCAGGTCATAATTAAAAAAAATCAGCGTGATTAAGCACACTTAAACATTGAAAAAAATGGACCTTGATGGAAGCAACGATTTCAATGACGAGTTCAATGAACTCTTCAATACTTATGTTTGGCCAAATAGCAGTACTGGGTACAGCACCATGCTAGGCATTCAGCCACATGAACGGGATATGTTTGAGATGTTGAAGAATTACTTCATTGAAACGGAAAGGGAGAAGAAAGAGAAAGGAAAGTGCACTTGCACTTGCACTTGTGGAGCAGTTAACACTGAAGTCAGCGGAACGCCAGAAAGGCAACGGCCCACACCATCGAGGGGCTACACAACTCCTGACTTTTTTAACAAATCATCTGGAGCACATCGAATGTTAATGGTTAGTTAATTTCAATTTCAAACTCTTATCTGTTTTATTCTAATGTGGTTTACCTTAAACTATCAAATTGTATACTTTTAGCATGCTATTGATGATGAAATAAGTAATCGAGGCATGAAAGAGAAGTCAGACGGTCCGAGACGGACTATCAACCAAGAAAGGGAAACAGCTACTACATCTGTAAGCTTCCTTTCTGAAAAATCTTTGCTTCGGTGTTTTCATTATTTCTTTCTCAAAAGATACTGGGTACGAAACAATAACTACTAATACTACTAATTTTTTAATATGTTATTAGATAATCAGAAAATTAAAAATCAAAGATTCAACTCCAACTAGAAATATGATACGCCATCGTCTAAGTCGAAAGATTAGAGTGGGTCGATACAGTGATAAAATCAAGTAAGTTAAGCTACATTAGTTTATTAGCCAAAGAAAGCCATGCTTCTTGAAAGTCAGGCCTTATCATTTTATCAGAATTATTCAATGTTTTCTTATGTTTATGTTTTATCTAGTGAACAAGCTGCAATCTCTGGAAAAACACGCAGTAATGTATTATTGGAAAGAAAAAAAGTGACAGTTGGGAACGCGAGTCAAAGTGAAAGCAGTGAGGGAATTGTGGGACAGGTGGAAGAAGAAGATGATGTTGTTTATCCGCCACATGGATTAGAAATCGGCGACATCATAGCAACTGCATATAACAAACTGGAATTTGCGGAAGTAACGAAATTTCGAATAGATGACGAAGGCGACAGATGTGTAAAATTACTGTATTTTCAAACAGTAGATGCCACAAACGGAATTATAAAGAAACGAAACAAGCCTGTTTGCACTGACGACAAAGACTATTATATCATTAAAAAGGTGCAGCTCAAGTCGTTAGACGAAGCGAAAAATCTTTTTACTGTCGTTAATTTTGAAGAGGCAAAAAACGAGTTTCACAGGTGTAAAAGCATATATTAGTTTTATTGTTGCCTTTCATTTCTTTAGTTGAACTTGATTTTTTCTCTCCAGCGCAGTGACTTTGTTAGGAACCTTTTGTTTTAATTAACTAATTCGTGTGAAGCAGCCTGAAAATCAATCGAACCACGCATTAATATACATATTTCTTTTACACTATTTCCGGCTTTAGCGTTTACCTCCTTTATCTCTGATTGAAAAATATGTTGACGGTAGCTTTTCAGCATCTTAAGTTTTTATATTTGTACTTTCATTAAAGGAAAGCAATTCCAGTCCAAATATTATCCATATTGAACCTGTAGAAAAAAATAGACTTTTCGCGAATGTTTTTATGTAACATTACGAAACTATTATTGTTGTATTTTTGGTATCAATAAATACACTGGTTTTGCTAACAAATATATGTACTCGTTAACTGAAAACAATTGAACTTGAACATTTGCTTCGTAAAAAGTTTTAATCTTTAACGTCCACTCAAATTATACGTTAAGTTTGGCTTGTGTAAAAAGGGCCTTACAAACTAGCGTGCAATACAAATAAATTTTGTTCCTCTCAAAACGTAAACATGGCTTCTTTCTACTAGGATTTTGTAAAGCCGTCATACAAATTAGTTAACAGAATTAAGAATTTTTTCGTACTTTGTTTCATTCTATTTACTTTTTCATTTATCAAAATTCATTTACCAAAAATTATCAGGCAACTTCATAATTTCACTTGAATGAAACAATGTTTTCTCTTGAATGTTTACACCAAAACATGTATTGATTTTATAGTCCCATGATAAATCGTCGGAATGGAAACGAAGTCCGAATGATATCAAATTTATACGACTGATCTACTGTGTCAAACACATTACCTAAAAGAATTTTCTTAGGTTGAAATTTAGAAAGACACTGAACTATTACTCTAAAAGATTCGTTGATAAGCTGCTGTTCAACAAAAGTTAATAAAGCCAGGACTAAATTTTTTTGAGATAATTTTTTATATGTCATTCTGACGTCACAAACGGCGTCGAACAAATATCATGAAAATGATATGACGTTGTTTCGACGTCTTGTGTACGTCATGTTGTGACTAGTAACTGTTTTGCTTTGATGAAATTTATCATTATCTTTTTTATTATCATTTCACGGTGCTAACTAAACACGACAACAATTTTCGAAATTTCTAGCGGCAACTTCAAGATTAATACACAGCAAGTATAAAACAAAAGCATAAGATAATCATCTTTTGTTTGGAAGAATAAAAAACTAAAATGCTAAACAGTTAAAGAACGCATAAAGAATGCTTCAAGAACGCATACAATTCTATTAGAAACTATAGCATTCTTCATGCGTTCTTCATAAACGCTTTAATGTTCTTCACGAACGCTTGTACGTTCACAATGCGTTCATTATGCGTTCACAAATTACATTAAAATATCTTGGCGTTCTTTATGCATTCTTCAAGAACGCACAAGCGTTCACAATGCGTTCATATGCGTTCTTCATTGACTAATGAAGAACGTTTATACGTTCTTCATGCGTTCGTAATGTGTTCGCGTGTCCGGGAAGAACGCAAAAGCTCATAGTAGTGTACCTGCTATAAATCTAAAACGAAATCTTATTATAATAATCCCTGATTGTGTGTCACACTTTTATTTTAGAGAGTGATATATTTAGTTTAAATTTACGGTCATCATCCTCTTATGTGCGCGTAAAACCACGTAGAGGCAAGAGATACTTTTTTCACGATCATTCCAAAAGCATGTGGCATCATTTGACGTCAGTTTTTTATGATCACGGGAAATCATTGCATTGCATCCCCAATCGAACGCAATGTTTTTAAGGAAATATCTCAAGAACCAATAGGAATAACTGACGTTTTTTGGGGTCAGCGATACAGGTGATGGGGTGACGCATCATTTGGGCCTAACTTTTATTTGGTACTGCGAATATGACGTCATCGAAATCTTTGATCAACGATATCTCTCTAACGGTTGGTCGCAGCGAAACGATCCCATACATTTTTTTTATCAGTTTTTCGAGCTCTACAACATGATTACATTTTCCATTTCCAATTCCTAAATTGAAATTTTCATCACGGGGATCGTTCACGGGCGATTTTGACCCATCCTTTTCGAAGTTAAGTTCGGTAAAAAGTTTTTACCCGGGATACTAGTACTTTTTAATAAAGGTTTTATATCACAAAGAACACAAGAACTTTCATCAACAAAAACAAAATATTGTAGTTTATGTAATCCTTACAAAAACAGCGATCGCGCTGTGATGTCAAAATTTCCATCGCAGAGCACTTCAATGGCATCCGTTGTTAGATACTAAATAACGAAAAACTGAGTATAGTTATCATTTCAAATAATTTTTAATGGTCACAGAAGATTAATGAGACCTTTCTGCAGCTAATATAAAAAGTTTTTGATAAAGGCTTAATTTCCCTTTAAAGCTGTTTGAAATCGTGGAAAACGCTATAATTGCAGAGCTTCTGGAGACTGCTTTTAAACTGCTTTTCAACTCCATATTCCAAAAAAATCACGGTAGTAGCTAAAAGTGCTTGGAAATATGCCTCGGTTACTACCATAGAAACCATCCCTTACAATTCTTTTTTGAGTTTTTCGATCGATATTTTGGTATATTCCTTGGGGGAAAATGTTTATCAGAATTTTAATCAACACTTGAGTGAATGATATAGAATCAGGAAAGCGATTCATTAGAATCTAAACAGCGATTCATTAGAATTGGAAAAGCGATTCATGTGAATTGGAAAAGCGATTCAAAATCGATTTTAAAGAATCGCTTTTTAGCTTCAAATAATCGCTTAATTGATTAAGCCATTCAAATCGCTTTTTTGCTTGTTATCTTTTCCCATGAACCGTCGCATTTAAAATTGTAAGATACCGTGATGTTCCTAATGGACGCAAAAAGTAAACAAAGATTCTTGTCACAAAAATATACATTCATTCTTACCAAGTTCACCATGTATCACTGAATAAACTCTTTTACAAGGCAATTAGCAGCAACACCCGGCATTTCATGACGGAGGTTGCCATTATCATTTTTTTTTATTGTTTACAAAGCTCACAAAAATACCCATGCAGGCTAGTTTCCAAGCACTTTTAGCTACTACCATTTTTGTTTTTTGTTTGGAAGATTGAGTTTAAAAACAGTTTGCAGGGGTCCAGGGTGCGATGTATCCAGAAGCTCTGCGATTCTAGCATTTTCCACGACTTCAAACAGCTTAAAGTCGTTTTAAGTGGGTGTTCACATGGATAAAATCAGCCCGGCAATGCGGGCTGGCTCGTTTTGCCAAGATCTCAACATTTTTATCAGTCTCAAAACTGAACGAGTGATAAATCTTTGCTTGAAATGTAACACACACAGCATTAAAAGTTTTATACGCCTGCTTTCTATAATACACCAAATACGCTCAAACAAAAAAATTCATGAATTGGCAAATCCCCGCTTTTTAATTTGCCATCAATTATCATTGAAAAAACCTTTTGTTTTAAAATGTTCAAACAGCGATTTTATTTCTTTGGTGGGCCCACATAATAAGCAATTCGAATGATAAAAAATTTATGCTCATGCACATTTGTGAAGGCCGTCTATTAAAAAGTTATTTATAACTTTTATGGTGAATAATAGCTTTTTGAATTATAAAACAAGTCAACTAAACACAGGTGTGCGAGTTTATGTTTCATTCATTACTTTACGTAATTTTCTTTTTCTACTCGAGTTTTTTCGCCGCCACTTAATACTGTTGATTTAAAAATCATAGCCAGAAGACTCCACGGCGCTTTAGAATGGCTGAGAATCTCGTTAGGCCAAATGCTGTACAAACAATCCAAAGACGATGGATGAAATGGACTTTTCAAATAATCGCTTTCCTGATTCATATGAAACGCTTTTTTTGCAGCTAAAAATGGATTTTCAAGAATCGCATTTTCGCTTGTTATCGTTTTCCCATAAATCGTCACATAGCTTTTTGTTGCATACATTATTATAATAAGTGTTTATATCACACATTAGCATTCAGTGCTGGGATTTTAACCACTACCAACTATCACCCTTGTATTACAAATCAACCGTCTTACCAAGTGAGTTATACACCTAATAGTCAGTGCCGCATCCAGACATTTTTTGGACATACTGATTTCTTAGATTAGGTTGGTATAGTGACACCCAAATGGTGGGTGCTAAGGGGCAAAAATGTTTGAATTTGAAAAGGTCCAAATGCCAGGAAAATGCACTTCCCAGAAGAGATTTACATATATACTGACGTATAAGATCAAGGTAAGTATTACATACCTTGATGAACGAATGAGTAACAAGATACAAAGAAGTTTTTGAGCAGACAAAAGGGGGGCATTTTAACTTGTGAACCCCAAACACGAGGACTGAGTGTCAATGCAAAGCTCGACTCTCACAGCCTTAACTTTTTTGTCTGCATTGTGGTCGAAATAATTTCGCATTTTCTAATATATGAACAATAAAATGTAAGTCTTTCTTTCACATTATTATCTATTATCCTCAGTGGAAAGTATTTCAGGCTAATGTTGTTTTATTCATTTTGTTTTTACGGAATATTAAACATTAAATATGGTAGCTGTTAGCTACATAATGCACTAATAGCATCTGATGGTATAGTTGAGAATACAACCGCGACTACAAAATATATCGATGCAAACCTTCTGTAAATACAAAAATTAAGGTCTCTTAAAGGATAATTATGCAGTCTTGTCATTTTATGGCATGCGATCGCAGGCGCATGCGCCGGCACACGCCTGAATCGTATTTGGGCGTGCAATTTTATTATATAAATCGCACGCCTAAATTACATAAATTGCACGTGCAAAAAATATATTTTTTCGATTGAATGAAATTCTTTTCATATCTTAAACAATTTTGTAAATATGCTGCATTTATTTGGAAGGCCTTAATAGAATGGAAGATTGAAGAATTTACTCCATTTTGACTCAATCTAGACAGTGTCCACCCCATAAGCACGCCACCCAAATTCTCTTCACTTCTTCATATCAAGCAAATCTAATCCGGCGAAATTCACTGACAAGTAAAGAAATATTGACCAATCACAAACATTTTCACTGGGGAACGTGGTGTCTGCAATTGAGTAGACACTGGTCCTTAGTCAAGATCAATCATATAGGAATTAAAAAAGATAGTACTAATAAACAGATTTTTTAACATATCAGTTTTTGTTTAAGCGTGCCTAGACTTCACAAATAATTAATGAATAGAAAGAATTTCTGCTGTCTTTCTTCTTGAAAGCACGCGACTTCTAATTCTTTTTTATTGTAACGTTCGAAATCAAATCAAAACATTCTTTTTCTAACACTCCTTAGTTGTGATTTTGTGTCAAAATAAGGTACTCTTTTAAAATTCAATCATTGAAACACGCATCTGCTTCTATTTCACTGATTATAAAGGGAGCTGGAAACTAAGATGCTTTTTAATTTCATTGAATAACATGAAAACGAGTCCTGCTGGTACCACTTATGTTTTCATATTCTTTCGTTACGTGAAGAAATGAATTTGTATAAGGAAGGAAATTTCAAAATTACCTTAGCAAAGGTGGTCGTCCTCCCTAGCAACAGCTAATAATCACTTAATATACCTAAGTTATCCTTCTTTGCCAATTGAGCACGAACACTAATAATAAGTTGAGCATGCTTTTGAAAAGTGTCTACGTGCGCGATTTAAAGCTCGTCTTAACTAACCTTAGGAGTGTTATAGCGAGCGCTAGAGTGGTCGCGCACTTCATAATGACAAGACTGACGGTTCTATTTTATTTTAAGTGTATGTATGTGGTTTTTTTTAAAAAATATTTGAGAGCAAAGTAAGATTCATAATCGCAAGTCTGAACTACGAAATTACCCTTTTGCGCATGTGCTTAGTCACAATTTTTTCATTGACAAGACTGATTATGGACGAAAATGTACAAAAATAATTATGAAGTTTTTTGGGTGTATATTTTTGGGTGCCCATACCGTTCCAACGGTACCAAATCACGTCTGGATGCGGCCCTGATATCGTCTAGCATTAAATAATAACTAAAATTCTTATCTGAAAGTATTATATGCATTCAGTTATCGTTATGGAAAGTTTCAAAGTGATTTGGCAAATACTTGCTGAAAAAAATTTTTAAAAAATGGCTTCTTCGAGAAAAAAAATGCTTCAAAATTCAATGTCATAAATAACGTAACAGATTGATTCCTTGATACTCCTCTGCTAGCTTGGGAGGGGTGTTAATTTTTCACAAATAGACTGATGATTTTTTCTTCCTGAATGTTCGAATATCTTTATCTGTTGTGTACGAGAACAAATATGTTGCATATATATATATTGTTTAAATGGCAGAGAATGGTGATGATTGTCATAATAAATGAAAATTTCTAAAAAGACGAACTCTGGTGTGGACCCACTAAATTAAGTGAGGAATCAAAAGTAACAAATAAGCAGAAAAGCAGAGTATAGAATGGAAGATCAAATATAATATAGAGAGTTAAAGCAATTTGAATAAGAGGCAAATTAAACTTCAGTGTGAAACATTCAAAATCAGTCACATTCCAAAAATTCCCTTAGAGTTTTCAATAACGCTTAAAGTAAATTTTATCCTGGGTTTCAACCACCAAAAGCCTTGGGCAAAAGGGAGACTGTCCCAGCAAGAAAAATAGTAACTGCGACAGCTAGTTTACCATTTTGTATGGCCCTAGCAGAGTGGTTCAAGAGTGGTTGCAAGATAAAATCATACTTTGAAAGGAGAACAACAAAATTCGATACTTTCGGTCACCGTGTGTTTGATATTAGTCTGAATTTTTATGCGCGCGCACTTTTACTGACTGATGCAATTTTTACGCGCGAACCACGTGTTTATGTACACTTTCAGTTTTAGATTGCGAATCGGTGAAAATGGAGGTATTGGAGTACTTTTAAGCTAAGTTTCCACTGAAAGCCATAGAAACTATTGCAAATTTTTTTACGATGGACAAATTGTCGCAAACACCGTAAACACCTGTTATGTGTGTGTCCACTGAAAGGAATAAATTTTTAAAAATAATTTCTTTTCAATTCTAAACCATGGATAGTGAAGACAAACTGTTGTGTGTTCTCGGTGCTACTTTGCTTTTAAACAAAAAGAAAAAAGAAAAATTTTATTCGCTGATGACACGAAGCTTATGAAAGAGGTAAATTCAAACGATGATGCGAAGCTACTACAAGATGATATCAACTGCTTAAAAGAATGGTCAAGAAAGTGGCTCCTTCAATTTAACAACAAAAAGTGCCACGTTCTCCACCTTGGTAAACCTCGAAACATTAAATGTACCTACCCCTACACGCTAAATGGTCACAAACTAGAAACAAAGTCCATAGAAAAAGATCTTGGAGTTTTATTGGACAGTGAGTTAAATTTTCAAGCGCATATGGCTGAGAAAACAAAGAAGGCTAATGCAATGATGGGATTAATACGGCGAAGTTTTAGCTTTCTGGATGGCAATCTATTTGTTAAACTCTTCACATCATTTGTAAGACCGCATCTCGAATACGGGCAGTCAGTATGGAGTCCACACTTGCTGAAAGATAATAATAATAATAATAATAATAATAATAATAATAAACATTTATTTCGGCATTTCCATATTTACATGGTTCTTCATCCTTAGCTATAACATATTTAATTTTTTTTTTTTTTTTTTTTTTTTTTTTTTATAAATAATATCATTTGCATATAAAAAACTCATTTAAATTCGAGCAAGTTCTTTCGCAGCAGCTTTATCCAACAGGTAAGCATACGTTTTCGTTTTATACTGCTGTAGGTCAACTGCCAGACGGACATCCTTTGGGAGATCATTAAATACCAGTGCGGCAAGAGCGGGAAAAGTGTTGTGTTCGGGTGGATGGATCAACTTTGGGCCTGTATATTCAATGTTGTTTCGAAGTAATCTGTGGTTTTGTTTGAATTGTAGCTTTAGATATGAAGGGAATGTAGGAATATTGGCAGCTTTGAAGGCAAGTAGACCAACTGAATAATCCAGGCGTTCCTGGATTGGGAGCCATTTGAGTGATACCACATCATCAATTTTAGCGTATCTGTTAAGTACAAAACTTGCAGATGCATTGAGAACTTTTTGCAGACGGGATTTTTGGTGATTTGTTATGTTGTAAAAAAGTATGTTGCCATAGTCTAGTTTTGAAATAACCAACGATTGAACTAGTTGTTTTCTTGTGTGGAATGGTGCATAACGTTTAATCTTGCGCAGCACATTTAATACTCCAAAACAGTCCCTCATAAGTTTGTTAGTATGGATATGCCAATCTAAGTTTTCATCAAATACTATACCAAGTAACTTGCAGGAGTGTACGACTTTAATGACTTCGTTATGGCATGTTATCCGAGGATCTGGTGTATGATTTTTACTTCGTTTTGATCGGAACTGCATGCACATGGTCTTGGAGCTGTTAAAAACCAAATTTAATGTTTTTGACCATGTGGATATGTTGGTTAGATCTTTTTCGATTTCTGTTATCGTGTTTTCGAGTTGATCATGCTTGCAATGGCGGTATAGGGTTGTGTCATCTGCGTATTGAAGGCTTTTCGATTTTTGTAGGATGTGACTTATCTCTGTCACATAAAGATTGAAGAATATAGGTCCTAAGATGGAACCTTGTGGGACGCCAAATGTGATTTTCTTTAGGTGTGATAGTTTGTCGTCAATTTGCACGTATTGATATCGGTTTGTTAGATAATCAGCAGTCCAGTAAAGAAATGATTTTGAGAAGTTCAGAGAATATAGTTTTTTTATTAGCGTTTCAAAGTCCAAGGTATCAAAAGCTTTGGAATAGTCGGTAAATATGGCTATGGTTAATTCTCCCATTTTCAACGCTCGCAGGATGTCATCTCGGAATTTTATTAACAACGTGATGGTGGAATGGTTTTTCCGAAATCCAGATTGTGTTTCATGGTAAATAATTTGCTCTTCGATAAATTCTCCAAGTTGGTTGAGAACTATACGCTCATAGATTTTTGATAGAAATGGTAACACGGAAACTGGTCGGTAGTCATTTAGGTTTGATGGCATTGATACTTTTGGGACAGGACTAATTTTTGCGATTTTCCAAGAATGTGGGAATTTTTGTATTCGAATGAAGTTGTTGATGATGTACGTAAGAGGAGATGCAAGATAAGAGTACACAGGTTTGATGAGATTAGCTGGTATGTTATCGTAGCCAGCTGAACAGTCATTCCGTGTTTTCTTTATAGCGTCTGTCACGTTTTGTAAAGTAATCTGGCGTAATTTAAATGAACTATATTGGCTGTTTGGTAAATTGTAGATGGCAGATCGAATTTCATTAAGCTGTTTAGGTTCTGCGAATCCGATACGAGATGCCGTTGTGTTAAAATGATTGTTCAGTGTATCTGGATCTTCTGTAATGGTTTTAAGGTTTGGGTTTAATATTCGGTGGATGGTTTTCCATATTTCTTTAGGTCGTTTCGATGATAGTGCTTTTTGGTAAAATAATAACTTGGCCCTTTTTATTGAAGTTTTGATGGCGTTTCTTACTATTCGGTAATTGTTCCAACTTTCTTCATTTTTGAACTTGTGTGCTTCATATCTTAGTTTATTTCGTTGCTGCTGAAGATGTACAATATCGATCTCTTTCATCCATGGTGCGGGAGGTCTAGTTAGTTTTACGCGTTTTAGTGGTGCATGAGTATCGACACATTGTACATTTCAAGCTGCTCATCAGGGTCTTCTACTGCATATATAACGGAAAATGGGAGTTGGGAGAAATCTTCGATGTACTTTTCCAACTGAAAGTTCTTATAGCTTCGAATAAATTTATAACGTGGCTCAAACCGATCTAGACGGATGTTTATAATCATGTACGGTGCATCGTGATCGCTAATAGTTGGACATGGTATGACATCGTGATGAAGTACGTTAGCAGGAATATTGGTAATTAAATGATCGATTAGTGTGGACGATTTCCTTGTTGGTTTTGAAACAATATTCCGAAGTTCAAAGAGATTTAACATATCAATGTATTTTTGAGATATTCGATCTGTCTCCATTAGGTTGATGTTAGCATCACCTGCCAAAATGATAGGGCCAGTCCATGCTTTCTTTATATCAAAAAGTAATTTCTCGATGTTGTCAATCCATGCGTGCTTGGATTCAAGGTCAAAATTTGGTTGATAAAATGTGCCGATTAAGAATGGTTGTTTTGTTGTCTTATCTTTCATTTCGATCCATAGGTGTTCTAGCTCTTTATTCATGTTATTGATGTCATTGCGAATTTTATATGATTTGATGGTATCTTTAATGTAGATGCCTACACCGCCACCTCTTCTAGTATTTCTATTGCAATAATGAAATTCATAACCGGGTATGTGAACATAATTAAGCAAGTTTTTGTCATCTTTTAGCCAGGTTTCTGATAAGGTTAACAGGTCAAAGTTGTAGGTATACATCATGTATTGGAATTCATCGAAAGAAGACAACATCGATTGTGTATTAAGATGAGCAATGCTCATATGATTTTTGTGATGTTTCAGTTGATCAACATGAAGTGCTTCAGATTGGCTGGTAACTACTGTTTCATTATGTGACTCTTCTAAATGTCGTTGGTTGTGAAAGGGCAGTTGAGATAGAGTGCATTGATAGCAAGTCCAGGGTATTATAGTTTGATGCTTTGTTGTATGGATTTTTGTTTGAAGACATTTATGATGAGTGGATTGGATGCATGTCGAACATTGATATCGTTTAGCATTCCTTCTGATGGTTTTGTCACATATTTGACAGGAAGGTGATGTGCTGCGTGGACCAGGGTTTGTTTCAATGTCGCCAGAGAGAACAAGTGTGCGTGTTGTTATATGGTTGGAATAATACAAGATAGGTGCTGATCTTCTTACACGCCTTGGAAATGGTTTAATCATTGATCTGTACAAATGATTTGCTGGTTTGTCTCCACTTGCCAGGGGTAATCGACGATAAGAGGCTGTCATGAACATGATTAATACGAAGAAAAGATGACAAAAAGGTCGTTTAAGGCCCAATGTACTCCTACCTCTCCCTTCCACTTTGTGCATCTTTTTACGTAAAGCTTTCCAAACACTTTCAGGACAATTTACTTTGTAAAAACAGGATGGCAACGGCTTAAAGTCAATACAATTGTAGTGATAGGTGTTGCACAACCAGTGAATTCCAATTATCTTCTTTGTTTCAACAAATAAAGCAATATTTTCAAGAATTTATAGGTAAAATATTATCCCGCTTAACTTTTGCGTCCGTTAAGGAAGACACTCCATTGCCAAAGAATTTCAACACTGTAGAAAACGTTCAACGTCGCGCCACAAAGTTCATTGATGGGTTCTCTTATCTTGACTATGCAACACGTCTCCGGAATTTGAACCTTCCGTCCCTGAAGTACCGTCGAGCCTGTGGTGATATGATTGAGCTCTTTAAGCACTTCCACAATTACGACGCCGAAATATTGTCTAGCAAATTCAAACGTACAACACGACCGAGTAGTAAGCATGAAAATCAAATTGAAAGACAGACGCCGAAAGACGGGATTCGTGGGGTAGAAACCAACTCGTTTTACCACCGTGCTGTAAAAACATGGAACGAAATACCAAAATCTGTTGCCCATGCAAAGAGCATTGGCGAATTCAAACGTAATTTAGACGAGCATTGGATGCAACAACGATACGTATGACCTAACCTAACAATGAGCGATTCATAGAGGCTTTGGAAGCCTGCGAGTTGTATTTCGTAAATAATAATAATAATAATAATAATAAAGAAAACGCATGTATTGGATACGGGAAATTTATCGTGAACGTACGACAGGGATATTTCCTTATCAGCAAGAGATGATTCTTCCTCCACAACAAATTCAGTTGCTTTTTTCTACCCGTTCTTACTATAACTTGTTGCTTATCTTTATATTTTACAACACACAGTCACTTTAAAACAATAGACCTATTCAATTTTTCAGTTGCTTTTATAATCGACTTTTCTGTGATATCAAGATTTTTTGGCGATGGAATTAATTTTGCAATTGAAAACTTTTTCATTTCCTATCGCAAAAAATATGCGACAGAAATTAACGATAAACAGGTGTTTTTGATTCCAAAAGTGTGTCTACTAAAGCTTGGTTCCCACTACACGGCGATGAATCTTCGTTGCTTTCATATTTCGCGGCGATGGTTTTTAATGCCATTGGTGGGGATGAAAAGCGACAGGATTTTAAAATTTTATCGCTTTTTCTATCGCCTTATTTTCATTGTTTTTCAATCTCAAAGAAATACCGCCTATAAATTCAAGGGAGATTAATAATCATTTAAATGTAAAAGTATTGTTTTTAAGCACGTGGTACCTGAAGCTCAACATTTTGGTTTTGTTTTGTTGGGCAATAAAAACATTCCGTAATACTTCAGAAGTAAGGATAACTGTAATAATAATCAAAAAGAAATCAACACAACGGTCGTAATTTGCTTTCATGTTTCGCTTTCATATTTCGATTTTCTCTATCCGTCGTTCAGGAGTATATATAGTGCCAATCTATACCTGGTTACCTTGTACAACACAATCTGATGTGTGGTACCATCATGAATTGAGATTATACGGTACCCTCAGATGACGTAATCTTTCTTCCTCCTTTCAAAGTATGATTTTATCTTGCAACCGGTGAGCAATTATTTATCATAACTAAAGTTAGCATCTTTAGTTTTTTTACCGATATTATTTTACAGACCTGAAATATAAGCACATTCTAATAGCAAGCTCCACCGAAACATAAGTCTGTAAAATATGCACAAGAACATAACACTTAGAATCGTTCACATACGAAACAAAACGATAGACCCGATAAACTGGAACTTTAGACCCAATTTACAAACAAAGGGACCAGGTTATGAGTGGGAACTTTTTAGTTCTGTTATCAGTAACATTTAACTCGACGATTTCTGCATAGAAACTGTGGTCTGCAAGTTGTACAGCGGGCATGACAAGATTTTGTGGCACAGACGCCGGCCTATCGGTGGCAGATTGGCTGATCAGATCTATTGGCGGTTAGATGGGCTAGATAGTTATCGAAATTGTTGGTAAGTTGGTGAGTTGCATTGGTTGGTGCATAGTCAATGTATTAGTCCCATGAAAAGGTAGTTGACATAGCAGGCAACTGTAACATGTCCATATTGAAATTTTGGGTGCATATCTATTGGTTACTTTAAGGATACACTTCGTGTGTGTCGTATTTTTGCAGTCCACGCATTGATGGTGGAAGAGTTTTTCCGGACAGTCTTCTGACAAACATTGCAAGTCGGTTCAGGATTCGTCTCGGCGGAGAGAATTAATTGATTTGTAGCGATGTGGTTCTTGCATAAAAAGATTGGTGCACCGAGCCTTCGCTAAAGATTAATGTAGATTTGTGTTGATTCGTTGCAGCAGTCGTATAAGCAATATTATCTGAGATAGATCATTACAAATACCAGAAACTTCTTCATCTTTATCACAACGCGATAACTACCGTTTTCTTCGATATGATAACAAGTTTTCGTTTACGCTCAAAAACCAATCACAGTCATGGTCCTATTAACTCCTGCCCCAGCCGTAGTCGAAAGTTGAGGTAAAGTGTCGACAATTTTGGTATTTTCAATTAATGTATGAGTTATACAGTCCAGGGAAGAGCTTAGTGGTATCCTCCTAGGTGGGCAGAGCCCCTGGAAGCTCTGCAATTTTGGCGATTTCGATGCCCACAGACAGGCCTTGTTATGAGAGGTGTGTAATCACATGCCCCCACACAAGACCTCTTAGACGTGTCATCAATCACACACGTGGATTAATAGATATGAGTGTTCCTCATACTACTATACCAATATGGTTGTTTCGCTCGAAACCTGCAGAAGATGGTGACATGTCTTCCATTGTTGTTTACTCCCTCAAAAGATGTTTTAGGTACTATGCATTGAAGAGTTAAAAAATATTTAATTGAAAATGAATGATTGAGTTTCTAAACTCAATTCAAGATATAGTTTTAACTACCGGTAAACGGTAGTTGGAAGGTGTGATTAAGTGGAAATAGCCACACACTATAACGATGTTTAGTGGTTGCTTTCAAATCATGTTGCAAACCCAACCCTCACCTCATTAAGATTATTATACAAATTTTCCTCTCATTGGTTTTTATCACGATTAAAATGCCGAAAACAAACAGGAGGAGAGAGATGAGGACGGAGGTGCAACGGAGGTGATCTCACTCTGCTAGGTTGCAAGATAAAATCATACTTTGAAAGGAGGAAGAAAGATTACGTCATCTGAGGGTACCGTATAATCTCAATTCATGATGGTACCACACATCAGATTGTGTTGTACAAGGTAACCAGGTATAGATTGGCACTATATATACTCCTGAACGACGGATAGAGAAAATCGAAATATGAAAGCGAAACATGAAAGCAAATTACGACCGTTGTGTTGATTTCTTTTTGATTATTATTACAGTTATCCTTACTTCTGAAGTATTACGGAATGTTTTTATTGCCCAACAAAACAAAACCAAAATGTTGAGCTTCAGGTACCACGTGCTTAAAAACAATACTTTTACATTTAAATGATTATTAATCTCCCTTGAATTTATAGGCGGTATTTCTTTGAGATTGAAAAACAATGAAAATAAGGCGATAGAAAAAGCGATAAAATTTTAAAATCCTGTCGCTTTTCATCCCCACCAATGGCATTAAAAACCATCGCCGCGAAATATGAAAGCAACGAAGATTCATCGCCGTGTAGTGGGAACCAAGCTTTAGTAGACACACTTTTGGAATCAAAAACACCTGTTTATCGTTAATTTCTGTCGCATATTTTTTGCGATAGGAAATGAAAAAGTTTTCAATTGCAAAATTAATTCCATCGCCAAAAAATCTTGATATCACAGAAAAGTCGATTATAAAAGCAACTGAAAAATTGAATAGGTCTATTGTTTTAAAGTGACTGTGTGTTGTAAAATATAAAGATAAGCAACAAGTTATAGTAAGAACGGGTAGAAAAAAGCAACTGAATTTGTTGTGGAGGAAGAATCATCTCTTGCTGATAAGGAAATATCCCTGTCGTACGTTCACGATAAATTTCCCGTATCCAATACATGCGTTTTCTTTATTATTATTATTATTATTATTATTTACGAAATACAACTCGCAGGCTTCCAAAGCCTCTATGAATCTCTCATTGTTAGGTTAGGTCATACGTATCGTTGTTGCATCCAATGCTCGTCTAAATTACGTTTGAATTCGCCAATGCTCTTTGCATGGGCAACAGATTTTGGTATTTCGTTCCATGTTTTTACAGCACGGTGGTAAAACGAGTTGGTTTCTACCCCACGAATCCCGTCTTTCGGCGTCTGTCTTTCAATTTGATTTTCATGCTTACTACTCGGTCGTGTTGTACGTTTGAATTTGCTAGACAATATTTCGGCGTCGTAATTGTGGAAGTGCTTAAAGAGCTCAATCATATCACCACAGGCTCGACGGTACTTCAGGGACGGAAGGTTCAAATTCCGGAGACGTGTTGCATAGTCAAGATAAGAGAACCCATCAATGAACTTTGTGGCGCGACGTTGAACGTTTTCTACAGTGTTGATATCTTTCAGCAAGTGTGGACTCCATACTGACTGCCCGTATTCGAGATGCGGTCTTACAAATGATGTGAAGAGTTTAACAAATAGATTGCCATCCAGAAAGCTAAAACTTCGCCATATTAATCCCATCATTGCATTAGCCTTCTTTGTTTTCTCAGCCATATGCGCTTGAAAATTTAACTCACTGTCCAATAAAACTCCAAGATCTTTTTCTATGGACGTTGTTTCTAGTTTGTGACCATTTAGCGTGTAGGGGTAGGTACATTTAATGTTTCGAGGTTTACCAAGGTGGAGAACGTGGCACTTTTTGTTGTTAAATTGAAGGAGCCACTTTCTTGACCATTCTTCTAAGCAGTTGATATCATCTTGTAGTAGCTTCGCATCATCGTTTGAATTTACCTCTTTCATAAGCTTCGTGTCATCAGCGAATAAAATTTTTCTTTTTTCTTTTTGTTTAAAAGCAAAGTAGCACCGAGAACACACAACAGTTTGTCTTCACTATCCATGGTTTAGAATTGAAAAGAAATTATTTTTAAAAATTTATTCCTTTCAGTGGACACACACATAACAGGTGTTTACGGTGTTTGCGACAATTTGTCCATCGTAAAAAAATTTGCAATAGTTTCTATGGCTTTCAGTGGAAACTTAGCTTAAAAGTACTCCAATACCTCCATTTTCACCGATTCGCAATCTAAAACTGAAAGTGTACATAAACACGTGGTTCGCGCGTAAAAATTGCATCAGTCAGTAAAAGTGCGCGCGCATAAAAATTCAGACTAATATCAAACACACGGTGACCGAAAGTATCGAATTTTGTTGTTCTCCTTTCAAAGTATGATTTTATCTTGCAACCTTGCTCACCACGTTGTTGGGGATAGCTTTAAGGTGGAATGCTTTCTTCATTTTCCTGGGAACAATAATGAAGAAACAGTAAACAAAATATTGCAGAAGACCTTTGATACTTTTTAAAATTCACATGAACAGTGGTTAGCATCACCAGAGGAACTGGTTCAGCGTGTCGTCAGGTTTGTTGTTTATCATCCCCTCTCATCTCTCCTCTCGTGGAGGATGGCTGCTGTTTGAATATTGTTTAAATATAACTACCGAAAAATATGAAAGCCTAAACAGTAGCACTGCTTAACAAGGGTTTAGGCACACAAAAACCATTGTATATAATTGAAAACTAAAAACCAAAAAAAAGGAAAGACAATCCTCAGTAGCCAGTATTACTAAGCTGCTGTCCTATTATATAACAATATAACTAGAAAAATGGTAAATAAGTAATTAAACGACGTTGTAATTAAAGGCTAAGGCTAAATTTTACTGAATGTAAATGTGTTTTTTGTATCGAAATCCTATAAAATATTATAATCAGCCTACCCTAGGTAGCATTGTTTACCTTTTTAGTCAATACCCAGAATAGTCAGTTAGATTTCAGTTTACACTATCATAGCAGTTGCTACAGAAAATTCACAGATAGTGTCTAAAATGGAAAGAGCAAGGAAGGGTTGCAAGTAGTAAGAAGTTATCAAGTACATTAGTCAAACCTAGCTGTTCTAAGCAAAAGCTTTACCCAAATTTCCTGATGCATTAAGATCACATAGAATAAAACTAGATCTGCCATTTTGGAAGAGGTCTGCATCATTTGTGAAAAGGGAAGTCCTTTGTTAGGTCAGAATTGCTTACAATTTATTAGATGTCGGTTATATTATAACATTTTCTCCAAAGGTTTTAAAGAATATATTTTCTCATAAATTGAGTTTTCATGTGTGTGCACAATTGAAATGGGTATGGGATTCGAAAAAAATATTCCACTTAGTAAAGGCTATGACATCAGATGCTGACGACCTAAGACTTAAAAAAAACCTAGATGTTGAATTATAGAAATGAAGTTCATCATAAAAGTGTTATAACGTAAGTGTATTCAGTTCACAAAAGTAAAAACAATACATTATACCACTAGTCATTGGAGTTATTATTCAATTACATTGATGAAGGAGTAATCAAACTGATTGAGACTGTCATGCCGAAAGAACTGTATGATGAGTTTGTCAGAATAGTTAGAGAAAATAAGGGTTTAAGTGCCTGGACATGGTAGATGGAGAGTCAAGCCAAAGATAATGTCAAAGTTTAAAGGGAAACTATGTTTTCATGATCCACCTGAAAAAAGCATTCAGAAATGTTAGAATGAAAGGTAGTAGTGAAAGTGACACAGAAAGTGAATGTGAATTTCAACAAGAAGAATATTTCAACAAATCTATCAACCAGCTTCTAATTCATGTAGTCCATCTTTAGAAATCAAAAAGAAATTCTAGAGGAGTTGTTTGTGGCCACCCAAATCATCATAGCTGACATTAATCTTTTAAACCTTTTCGTCTTGATGTCTTGGTCTTTCTGATGACCCCACATTAAATAATATATGTGTAGGAGTTTAAACCAAAAGTTTTGATTATCACCCAAGATATGATATTTTCATCATCAAAGGGCACAAAATCATTATCTTTAAGCATGGAAACAAGGCAGATAGCAGGCTCTAAAAAACGTTAATTCAAAAGTTGAATGGTTTTGGGCATGGTGTTTCCTATTCTGTTGTTAGATCCCATGAAACATCACTTGCTTAAATAAATATGATCTGTGTAGCTCTACCATCAGCATTTCACAGTATTATGTTCACAACTTTTGTTTGAAATAACATTGATTTCAGAGAAGAAACAAGACCAACACATAGATATGGCCAATGGTGCCATAATTCAAAGAAGCAGTGAAAAATCTGCATCTAGTGAATGATTCCAACCAGTAAAGAAAAGTGAGCGATCTTTGAAAGAACCATTAATAACATTTTACGCTTTGTATTGGCGAAAAAGGAATATGTGTGTAACTCAATGACAGTACAGATTAAGCCTTGGTTGTCTGAATGAACAGGAATTTCTCCTGGAACAACTTATTCTAACATCGAAAGAATTTGTAAAATACATCTTCCATCTTACCTAGTTGGACAGGTAAGATGTAAGATGTTAATACCGCAATGTCACAGGCACCTCTACATTTTACAAAATACTCATGTTGCGGATGATGTTACGGATAATATAAGAAACGAAGAAATAGGCGTTGATGATTACGATGATGATTATGACGAAGACTATTTGATACGTGCTTATTTGTCGACTATTATTAATCTTCTACTTTCTGCGTTTCACTTAGTAGTTTACAGTGAATGTTTCCTTTCATGTGTTTGCAAAAATACCCGCGTACGAATTGCCATGAAAATTAGGCAACCTACGTCAGAAATTGCTTAATTACATGAATTAAATGGATTTATCTTTATTGTCCTCTCCTGTTCACTTTGATTTTCATAGTTTCTGGTTCATATGAAAGCAAAAATTAGGTGAACAACAAAGAACCACACACCTCCTCTTGAAAGCATGGGTAAAATCCAATAGTCGTCTGTGTTCTATAAATAGTTTACAATACATTTTCAGATATATGTTTGGTAGGAAACTTTGTTCTGCATTAAATTTGCTATACAATGATATATAAAAAAGTTATTTTCCGCCATTTTGAATGTTTTGTTCTTCTTATGACGTCACAAAATGTGTTTTTGGGTTATTACGTCATAACGGACCAGCGAATTTGTGGGAACCTTTTTGTTTCAGAACCACTACACACCCCTTAACATTATTCCAGCATAAAAGTGTGGTCTGCAAGTTGTACAGCGGAATATTTTTTCTGAGCATCTTTTTGTTACACAGACGCCGGCCTACTAAACACGCAATCCTTAAGTTCTTCCTTTCGGAGTTCGAGGCTATGCTAATACTATCTTTCAGAAACTTGGTTGAAAAACAATCCACCTCCGCTTCGTTACATAACGATTCCAGGCTGTAAATTTGAATTCAGAAATAGACTACACAAAATAGCTTGTGACTGAAAGCTAAGTGATATAGCTAGGCAATAAAAGTAATTTTATAGGATTTCTAATGTTGTATTTTTATTACGGTAGCAGCGAAAGCGATAACCGTATTAAAGCAGCCTTGAACTCCTCCTCCTCCTATTTTTCAGTCACTACGCAAACTGAAAATACTTGATATGTTGCTTTTCTTGTAAGTAAACCTTATCAGTTAAAAATTTCTTGTTACTTCGTTTGTTAGCTACTGCACTGTGTTTGTATTACGGCTTTCAAAGATCTAGTTCAAAAAGGCAGTTATTTGTTGGAATTCAATTTCGGTTTCATCAGAAATTATTATTATAAACAAACTTTTTTTTCCACATAAGCTCTTACGAAAAAATTTCTTATAAAAAAAACATATGTTTGGGCGCTGAGCGAGGCGGCTATTGTTTATTCAGTCTGAAATCCGTTTAAACCGGTGCGCTCAGCGCGTTTTTAAAGGGTTGTTTATATCGAGAATTTTCATCCCGGGTTGAAAGGTATCCCGGGTTTAGGTATGCTAAAGTTGACGCTGGTTGACGTGGTACTACTGTTGACGTAAACCTTCACAATTTTCAGAACCTTGATATTTCTAATTAAGTAAAAGTTTCTTATGAAAATGTTTACACTGAATGTGATCTTGATGTGGTCCGTCGTGGCGTGGGAAAGTCCTTCCGTGTTGCTTTTGTTGGCTCCGTTCCGTTCCGTTCTTTCGCTCACATGATGCACGAACGTAAAACAATAAGCACAGATGGAGATTGACATCATTTGTGAACAATCCCTTTGTGTTTTATGATTAGACCCGATTTACACTAATTAATCATTTTCATCAAATTCATCGTTAATGCCTGTTTTCCACCAGTGAGATATCTCAGAAAACACCGGTAAAGACGCTTTTAGTACTTAAAGTAACATTTCGAAAGCGTTTGTGTGAAAAGTAAACTTGCTGCTACCGTTTTGAATTCATTGACAAGTGCTAAACAATAGGGCCGGCGAATCCAGGGGGGCGGGGCTTTTTGGCCACTTTTTTGATAAGATAAAATAATTTTTTTTGAGTTTTTTTACTTTTATTTAGTTCTTTCATGTGCAATTGTGGGTTGTAATCTCTTTTCGAGAATCCTCCAAATGTAGTGCGTATGATATTGTCGTGATATTGTCATTTTGACATTTGAAAAAAATGAAAGCAGTGTGGTGTTGTTGTTACCTTACCATCCAAGTACCGTTCAAGAGCACTACCAAGAAATTTACTTCGAAATCTTGGACGTTGCAATTAATTCCATAAACGATCACTTCAATCAACTGAGTTTCGAAGTTTACAAAGCTTTAGAAAACATTTTGGTGGAAGCTATCAACCTCACTGCAACCGACGAGACAAAAGGTATTTTGGAGAAATACAAGGATGAAGTCGACCTGGATATGTTTAGAATAAAAGCAAACATTTTGCGAACTATTCTTGGTGACGAGAAAGCTTCATGTTTCAAAGACATTTACAAAGCTGTAAAAGGATAGTCCGTTGCTACCCGAGATCTCATGCCAAAACATCGTCCACGTGATAAAATTGCTGTTTATTAATCCAGCCACATCGTGTACACCCGAAAGATCGTTTTCAACGGCAACAATAAGAAGGATGCGTTTTAATGCGCTTTCATTGCTACATGTTCATAAAGATTTTACTCGCAAACTTGATTTAAATGATGTAGGCAACGAGTTTGTAGGTGCTAGAGAGTATCGATACAACATTTTTGGCACATTCTGACTGTATTTTATAGTTGAGGGATAATTATACATATTTATTAGCATTCAGGGACGTTTTTATGCCCTGAACAAGAATAAGCATTTTCGGACAATTTAATGCGTAAAACATTTACTACTTTTTTTTTATATATTTCGTAGTACTTTTCTCATGTACTTCATTTAAATTCGAAACGATAGTCTTTTTGTTTGAAAATACTATCTGAAGCTATGCACTGATGAAATAACAAGCACAATTTGTCACATAATCGACTCGTCGATTAACAATTCCCGAAGCAAATGTACTAAACAACGACATTGCCAAACCTAAAACGTGGTCAAAAGAGACAAACCTAGTATCAAACCCGCATAAAACGAAAACTACCGTATTTTCTCGAAAAAGGGCGCGGCTTCTATTTTTTTCGAAGAGAAATTTTGCGGATTCTAATCGAGGTCGGCTTCTATCCGAGGGCGACTTCTATTAATCTGATCGTGAGATTATAAAGAAATCATGCGTAATCGCAACAAGTGATTACAACAAAATCCATTGCTTGAAAGAAGGCCAACCGACCGAGGAGGCCCGAGTCTTGTTAAGAGCGTCAGACGGAAATCTTGAATTTATAGGAATTCCTACCCTTAGCAGTAGAAAATTTAAAAGATGTAACTGATTTACTGATATATTGATTGAAGAAGGTGAGATATAAATATTAGTTTAAAAAACAAATTGTTATTCCATATTATCCGAAAACAAATGCGAATAGGGAATCAGGAATAGGGTAAGATGGCGGCGATGTGTGCGCTCATGCTCAGTACACTGTCTATATGTGTAATAATAATTTTATTTGTGAATAAGTCTGTTTACTCAAGTTGCAATTCAATCAGTTATTATCGGGAAGATGTCGTCACAAATGGAACGTATTTGTATCAATCAACCTGGAAGTTGCAGTATGGTATGAAACCAAATAAAATATTTGTTCTTGAACTTTTGTTAATTCTATGTGGTGACAACGAAACTTGTCCGGTCCATCAATTGAAAGAATTTTACCGGAAGCTGGAAAAGTTAGTAAATCTACGTGGGCTAAAGATTTTCCATCTGAATGTTCGAGGTTTATGGTATAATTTGGAATATATACAAGAATTTTTGCAAAGCTTTCCAAAAGTTGACATACTCGGTCTTACAGAAACTCATATGGACGATGATTCCGGGGATTTATATCAAATTGATCGTTTGTTTGTTTCTGCCGGGATCCCGCTTAAGCAAGGTGTTTTTTTTCCATATGGGACGAGATAATATTTCACGCGTGCGCAATAAGTACAATTTTTATATAAACAATGACATAAAAAATATCCACCATATGATCACAATTATCTCGTCTAGCCTGGACGGCACAATATTTCACGTGTGCACATTAATAAAATTTTTTATATAAATGGGTTTATTTACGATTTCGAAATAAATTTCGGTACCGGTGTAAGTGAATTAAACATGACGTGGCATAGTTTATAAAAGGGCGGATTTCTCAAGTCAAATTCACAAGTCGTTTAGATACTATCATGACTAGAAGTTGGAATATTCCACTATGCACCGATTACGAAATATTTTGGGAAGGGAACGCCCTGAACCTGCCAATGAAGAAGACCACTTCCATTTCGTAAGAAGTTATTCATCTTACACTGAATGTGATCTTGATGTGGTCCGTCGTGGCGTGGGAAAGTACTTTCTCGTGTCATTGTCTAATAATATTGACGAAGCTAGATCTTTAGCAGAAGCAGGATCCAAGAGGAGTCTCAGTGCCAACTGGAAGCATTCCTGCCCAGCAAGAAACACCATCCAATGAAGGTACCAAACTTTTTCATCTAAAAGCAGTAAAATGTAATATTAAGGGAAGTCTAAAAAGTCATTTGAATTATTGGGAGAAAAGAGTTACAAGCCAATCCTTTTATACTAGAAACCCTTAAAAGCGGATATAAAATTCCTTTCAGATATAAACCTCCATCTTTAGAAATCAAAAATAACAATTCAGCTTTGTATGATCCCGATTATGTAGATTCCCAAATATTGAATCTGTTAGAAAACAAATTTATAAGATCTGTCAACAAACCTTTTCTGACCAACCCTTTATCAGTAGCCAACAAAAACGGAAAGAAAAGATTAGTGCTAGACTTAAGCTATTTAAACAGTTTTGTTTGGAAGGAAAAAAAAATCAA
Organism: Turritopsis dohrnii; assembly: GCA_027922465.2. Lineage (NCBI taxonomy): Eukaryota > Metazoa > Cnidaria > Hydrozoa > Anthoathecata > Oceaniidae > Turritopsis > Turritopsis dohrnii. The sequence goes on along the minus strand of BQMF02000378.1, from coordinate 44,400 downwards.
GTTAAAATGATTCGAAAAGCTTCGAAGAGTACGTAGAATTTGCTCAAACGGCTTTTATGTTTGAAATTGACCCAAAAGGTGGTTACCATGTTGATATACACGAAGATCATCAACAGTATTTAGGATTCTCATGGATTTTCAACTATGGTATTAAAATGTATTTTATTTTTACTGTTCTACCTTTCGGCTTGACTTCAGCACCTTTTATTTTTACCAAGATAGTGAGGGTGTTAGTAAAATATTGGCGTTCATTTGCCATACGAGTTGCTTGTTTTATCGACGATGGTTTCAGTGTAGCATATTGTTTTGACGAAGCTGTGAGTAATTCGAAGTTTTTGAAAAATTCTCTAAAATCTGCAGGTTTTATTGTAAATGAAGACAAATCTGGGCACCTACTTCTCGCTTAGAATGGTTAGGTGTTATTCTAGATTGCGATAAAAAGACTTACAAAATTTCAGAACGAAGAATCCAATCCATTTTATCAAGTATCAATAATATATTTTCTTCTTCTTATGTTTCGGCGAGACAACTAGCTTGTATCACGGGCAACATAATTTCAACAAAATTTGTACTTCATAACATTGATTAAAAACTCGTGCTTTGTATAAAGTCATTAAGTCTAGATCGTCTTAGGATAAAAAATTTAATACAACTTACTATCACGATGTTATAGTTGAGCTACTCTTTTGGAAGAAAAATATACTCACTCTTATTTACAGAAACGTTCTGAAATATTCTGTTCCACAATTAAATTTTTTTTTTTCTGACGCAAGTTCTACAGGCATACCTGTAGCCCTTTGAACAATAACATTTGTTACAGAAACCTCGATCCTAAAGAACAAACAGAATCGTTAACTTTCAGGGAATTTTTAGGTATTTCACATGCAATTTCTTCTCTATCGAGTACCTGCGAAGGAGAACATGTTCTCATACACACAGATAGCATGGCAGCTGCCGCCATTGTCAAAGGAGGTAGTAATAATGCAAAACTACAGATATTGGCTAATGACATTTATAATTTTTGTAAAGCTAAGAATATTTAGTTAAAAGTCACATGGGTGTCCAGAGAACTAAACGCACGGGCAGATAGTATGTACAGTGTGTTTCGTAATGTTGGAAATGGAAATTTTAAAGTTGTTTTTTTAAATGAATATATCGAATTTTAAAATAATTTTTACATCAATAGAAAGCCATTTTCAAGCTCTTTCGGCTAGTATAATTTTGTGGAAAATGAAAAAGTGGGTTTTGAAAAAATAAGGAAAATTTCATCGAAAAATGTAATTAAATTTTTAATGGTCGATTAACACGTAGTTTAATTACATCGTGCTTATTGTTTCAAAACACTGAATCCATTCAATTTTTTTATTAATTTTATGTTTGCGCTGAGACCTCCAAATTGATATTTTAAAACATAAAAGTTTAACGTTTTTCGTGAACACACAGCTTAAATTTGTTTATTGTTTTCCAAATTGCTGTCATTGTTTCCAAAAATCTTTTCTTAATCGACCATTAAAAATTTAATTACATTTTTCCAAGACATTTTCCTTATTTTTTCATAAACCACTTGTTCATTTTTCACAAAAACATACTATCCGAAAGAACTTCAAAATGGCTATCCAACGGTGTAAAAATTATTTTGAAATTCGGTATATTCATTTAAAAAAACAGCTTTAAATTTTTCATTTCCAACATTAAGAAACACACTGTATAAGTAAATCAATAGACTATGACGATTGGCAATTAACCGAATCATTTTTTAAAATGTTACATTCACTTTGGGGGCCATTTACATTTGATAATTTTCCAGATAACATCAATACAAAATGTCAAAAGTTTTCCTCTAAATACTGGTGTCCAAATACCTATCAAGTGGATGCATTTTCTTTCGACTGGTCTGCAGAAACAAATCTGTTAGTGCCTCCAGTGTATTTAATTTCTAAATATATTAAACATTTTTTAGCAAGTTCAGGAAGTTCAACAGCAGTTTTAGTTGTTCCTTACTGGCTTTCTTCAAATTTTTGGCCGCTCCTCATTGACAAGAATCGCATGTTTAAGGAATTTGTTAGGGAATATAGAATCTTTCAATCCTCTAAAGGTCTTTTAACTCTAAGGACTTTTAAAGGTTTCATTATCGGAAACGATAATTTTCTAGTTCCTATTGTAGCACTACTATTGCAGATCTGATTTTAGAATTTATACAGAGATTAGGGCACATCCTACTCATCAATTCGTGACGACATCAAAACGGTATTAAAAGAAACTGGTTTATCTCCAGAAAAGTATGGTCTGCACAGCTTGCGTTCCGGTGAGGCATTTGCCGCTGCAAATTTCGGGGTAAACGATAGGCTGATCATGAAACACGGTCGTTGGAAATCGGAAAGCGTTAAGAATAGTACTGAAGATTTAAACAAAATGTTGTTTGTTACGGAATCACTGGGTTTACAAGTATACATAATCTTATTTCAACAGAATTTTATGAATTGTTTGATTTGATTTCTCTCTTCACTCATGCTCTTAATTCACACGTTCTGGTACGACATCTACTATCGAAGTATAATATAAAACCTGTCTCGAGTTGATATAGTATTCTTTGTTCCTTTCCAAGTAATTAGAAAAAGTAAATAAACGAAGTTATTTTCGGTTCACAGATTAGAAAATAAACAATAACATAAAAACTATTGCGGGATGATTTTCATCACGGCAAGGCGGGACAAAAATCTCACATGATTGCCATGCAAAAATCGTGCCGGGATGAAAAGCTCGATATGATCAGTCCCTAATGATCATAATACATAGATAATTCTCACTGGTGTCATTAATGTGAATTATTTGAAAGTAGCTGGTCACGCTGATATTAAGTCTGTTTTCACCCCGTTTGGTTTGACACAAATGATTAAAGCATAAGCAAGCGTAAGCAAGGAATACTTTGAAACCGTTCGTGTTTTTTTTGTTTTTTGGATTTCTGCGTAAGCAAGAAATACTTTACGATCGTCTTTGTTTTTTGGATTTCTGCGTAAGCAAGAAATACTTTACGATCGTCCGTGTTTTTCTGTTTTCATCTTACTGTCCAAACCTACGCATTTTTGTTTCTTAAATTTCATTGGTTCATAAAAAAGCCGTCTCAATCGTGATTGAAGCATAATGCCCGATTTCTACGAAAGGGTGCTAATTTAGCCACCTCCACTTAAATAGCGATAGTTTATTGGCTGATTTTCGCCATGCCATGTGATCGTCCATAAAACGTTTTAAAATTGGCAGCGAAAAAACGTGTGTAGTTTGCTAAAAGTTTCTTTGATGGAAATATGGCTTTAAAAGAAGTTAATACAGCTTATAATTTTATATAAAGAATTGCATTACTGTTGGGAACTTATCATGTTCACAAAATTAAATTACAGTGTGGTTATTCTGTTTTTTGAAAGAAGTTTTCTTGAAGTTTAAAATATGAAAACAGTGCCAATACATGGTGTGTGGAAGAAAAGGTATTTCTTGTTTTATTTTTGCTCCAAGCCTTTTTAAATATGAAAGACCTTCGTGTATTTTGTATGTGTATGCATGTTTGAAGTCAATTTTTAGAAGCTTTTGGATTTTTAAAGCTCAGCTTAGATTCCTTTCAGCTCCTCCCCAACATCACCAACATATGCACTTTATACAGCTATTTATACTATATTTAGTAACAATTTTTGGATGCATTCTGGCTATATCAGCTTATCTCTTTTCTCCCTACGTATGTTGTATTTTTTTTAACTTTTAGATTAGATATGAGCTTTAATTTCTAAGTAATTATTATTGTGATATTTATATTTTTCATTCTGAGGAAACTTTATATATTAGTTTGTGCTGCCCAAAGGATATGTTGGTTACCGCCAGTAGTATACACAATCTTTTTATAGGATTCGTTATATTTAATGTGGTTAAATTAAAGTTTCGTATTGTGTCGATGCACTTATTTGGAGTACGTGGGTGGCAAATATCCAGTAACAATCATTCAGCTTATTCGTACAAAAAAACAGATCTTCATAAATGATCTCCGCGATAGCATAAAGAAAAGCCCCTTTTTTATGTTATGGTAGGCTGACTTTCTTGACGAACATTGTCAGTCGCATTAATATTTTTGTTTATTTAATGCTGATGCTTCTCGAGCTGAATGATGTGACTGTCTTAGTTTTGCAGGACTAGTGTGCTAGTGTTGCATTTTTGTGGCATTTTCAGCAGCAAAGCTTGCAGAAATCCTTCTGCCCGGTAGGGCATCTTGTTTTTTTTTCATCTTACTGTCCAAACCTAGTCATATTTGTTTCTCCAATTTCATTGGTTCATAAAAAAGCCGTCTCAATCGTGATTGGTGCATAATGCCCGATTTCTACGAAAGGGTGCTAACTTCAATAGCGATAGTTTATTGGCTGATTTTCGCCATGCCATGTGATCGTCCACAAAACGTTATAAAAATGGCAGCGAAAAAACGTGTGTAGTTTGCTAAAAGTTTCTTTGATGGAAATATGGCTTTAAAAGAAGTTAATACAGCTTATAATTTTATATAAAGAATTGCATTACTGTTGGGAACTTATCATGTTCACAAAATTAAATTACATTGTGGTTATTCTGTTTTTTGAAAGAAGTTTTCTTGAAGTTTGAAATATGAAAACAGTGCCAATACATGGTGTGTGGAAGAAAAGGTATTTCTTGTTTTATTTTTGCTCCAAGCCTTTTTAAATATGAAAGACCTTCGTGTATTTTGTATGTGTATGCATGTTTGAAGTCAATTTTTAGAAGCTTTTGGATTTTTAAAGCTCAGCTTAGCTTCCTTTCAGCTCCTCCCCAACATCACCAACATATGCACTTTATACAGCTATTTATACTATATTTAGTAGCAATTTTTGGATGTATTCTGGCTATATCAGCTTATCTCTTTTCTCCCTACGTATGTTGTATTTTTTTTAACTTTTAGATTAGATATGAGCTTTAATTTCTAAGTAATTATTATTGTGATATTTATATTTTTCATTCCGAGGAGATCAATATAGAAACTTTATATATTAGTTTGTGCTGCCCAAAGGATATGTTGGTTACCGCCAGTAGTATACACAATCTTTTTATAGGATTCGTTATATTTAATGTGGTTAAATTAAAGTTTCGTATTGTGTGGATGCACTTTTTTGGAGTACATGGGTGGCAAATATCCAGTAACAATCATTCAGCTTATTCGTACAAAAAAACAGATCTTCATAAATGATCTCCGCGATAGCATAAAGAAAAGCCCCTTTTTTATGTTATGGTAGGCTGACTTTCTTGACGAACATTGTCAGTCGCATTGATATTTTTGTTTATTTATTGCTGATGCTTCTCGAGCTGAATGATGTGACTGTCTTAGTTTTGCAGGACTAGTGTGCTAGTGTTGCATTTTTGTGGCATTTTCAGCAGCAAAGCTTGCAGAAATCCTTCTGCCCGGTAGGGCATCTTGTTTTTTTTTTTTCACTGTCCAAACCTAGACCAATTTTTGTCGATGGGAAATAGCCACTCAAATCATTAATGTTCCCAACTTACATTCTTTTTATGATTTAACAGTCTAAACTCACACTATATTCATTGTATACAAGTACTTTGCTTGAAAAGACTCTAAAAGTGTAAAATATAAGCTCTACTGAAAGGAATAATTAACATATGGCTAAATCGCAGATGCCAAGGTAGAAATGTTGTTTCATGTGAGTCTTATGCAACGTTCTTACGTTTTCCGTAGTTGTTTTAAAAATGGAAGCGAAGAAGCACGCGTAGATCTGAGAAAATTTCTTGGTTGAATATATGGATATAGAAGAGGTTATACGGCTGTCAAACTTAAAAGAATCAAGAACATTTATGATCCAAACTGATAATCTACGTGAAACTAATACTCTTAGTAGTTATTCGTGATAAATAAGCAGTTTTTGATGCTTCAACTCAGATGTGAACGACTACAAAAACGGTATGCTTACATCGATTTAAAAAAAATGCGTAAGGTTTCTATTAGTCTTTTTCTAAATATAATACAACTTTCTATTTCATGTTCCTAGGTAAGCTATCCTGTTTTTATAAAGCTCTGGAATCTTGAAGCACAGCTCATCTTCCTCATCAGCTTATACCCATTTTATTAATCAATGGATGACCACTTTTTTATTGACTAGTCGAATTTAAAATATTGTATGATTCTAAAATTTGTATACTATCAAGCTGACGATAAAAAGGAAACACAGATATTTTTATTATTTCGCAAGGCCAAGTAAAAGTTTTTATTATGAAGTTCAGGTACAAACAACATAAAGATTTTCATACTGTATAGTTTTAAAAGGAGTATTTTGAAACGTCCACGGAAGAGTGTTCTCTAATGGATTTTTAAACTGACGGTGTTCCTTTTTAAGCTTGATCTCCGGCAAAATCTTTCAAAGTCTCTTAACTTTTATGATGCTCTCGGGAATGTAATTAAATGAATTCGAAATTATAACTTCTTAAGCACAGACTTTTCTTGACGCGACAAACTTTTTTCATGTATCTGTTTGTATCTTGTTCAGTGTATGTGTATAATAAAATTTTCATAATGTTTAGTAGCCGTTCAATATGTTTTGAATGAGTAAAACTCCGAATCAAATGCTGTTGTTGTTATTGACATTTACAACTAGAATCAATGGTTACACAAAGACACTAATCGATGTTTTCGCTATAAACAATCCTTCCGTAATCAAGGAAACGGATGTTATTCCAACATCAACTATACAACTATATGAAAACGAAACCAAAGACCACAACATGTTGCAACTATAAAAACTATAATCATTAAGAAACAAACAACCGATTCAAAAATGAAAACTGGAGCAGTGTATATTCATCCAACTATGTAAATATCGCTTGGTCTTAAATGAATTCAATTCTGCTTGATGTGCTTGAGGAGGTTGCGCCTTTGGTCTCTAAGAGAATTCGCAGTCGATTCTGCCCATGGATAACACCCAAAATCAAAGGTGAAATGAACGCCCGTGATCACCTCCTACGCAAATATAGAAAGTCCGAAACACAGACTGATAAAACGGCTAACGTAAATAAACGCAGTAAATCGTCTGTTGTAGAGATCGAGAAATGAATACGGTTAAAAATTTTTCAATGACAATGCACATGACTCTGATAAATTTTGGAATGCAATCAAACGCATTTTTCCAACAAAAACTAAGCAAAAATAAGAAACTTTTTTCGATATTGATGGTGCCAAAAGTAATGATCCCGTCAAAATTTCGAAAGGACTGTCCACTTACTATTCTTCAGTTGTTGGTAGTCTTAAAAGGTCAATGTCAGTTCTTAGCAATCTTGTCTGGCGTAAACCGAAAAGTTCTTTTGTACCGACATTCAAATTGAAATTCAGAACTCCAAATGAGGTTTATCGACTTCTTGAATCTTTGAAGAAAAACAAAAGTACCGGACTGGATAACATCCCGTCCGTTTTTCTCAAGGACTGTGCGGAAAGTATTTGTCAACCTACTTCATACCTGATAAATCTTTCATTTGTTACATGGCAGTTTCCTAGTGAATGGAAAAAGGCAAAAGTTGTGCCTGTTTACAAAAGTGGACCTAAAAGTTGTGTCGAAAATTACCGTCCCATTTCAGTTATTCCTGCAATCTCTAAGGTGATTGAAAAGATTGTACACGAGCAATTATACACGAACATGGAAGAAAACAACCTTCTGTCAAAACACCAATTTGGATTTAGAAAAAAAACGCTCGACAGAAACTGCAGCTACTTTATTTTTCGATGACATTAAACGTCTCGTTAACAAAAATGGACTAGCTGGAGCTGTATTCAAAGACCTCTGCAAGGTATTTAATACAATTGGTCATGCTCAACTGCTTCATAAGCTGAAACTCTATGGTGTCCACGATACAGAGCTCCCTTGGTTTACTGAGTATTTGATCAATCGACAGCAGAAAGTTATGTACAGTGATAGATTGCCAGATCCTGCATTTGTATGCAATGGGGTTCCTCAGGGTTCTATCCTTGGACCACTCCTGTTCAGAATTGCTTTGTAGAGGCTTCCCGCAACGGACGCTTTTTTCTGACGTCTGTATTAATCTATATCATCTTATTATACTAATTCGCATTTGTGCATACCACTTTTATTTTAGAGAGTGACATATTTGTTTTTTTTTCACGGTCAAATCCTTCTTATTTTTTCCCTTTTTGTCGTAAAACCACGCCAAAGCGGAGCGATTTTTTTGATTTTCCGCGATTAGTATATGCTCCTCCGTTTTGTTATTTTTGGTTTGCACAGTGGAAATCAGCCGAAAAACGTCTTTGGAGGAGTGCGAGCAATGCAATTTCTTCGTTCGAAATTTGTCAACGATCATTTCGTGAGCAAGAAACTTCGCGAAGAAGACGTGTTTCTTTTTGTATACGAATATTTTAATTTAAATTTGATTGTTTTAGGCAGCAAATCGACGAAAGAACTGACGAAGAAACACAGGTTTGTATGCACGAAGGTATTGTTATTATTATAAAACGTTTTATTATCGTGTTTATTGCTAAAAGAACACGGGTTAGTTGTTTGTTTACAATGAAAAATCATATTTAGATATACAGAAGAAGTGCAGTGAAGTTTTTAAAAATTAGCTGCAGAAAGATCGAACGAACAAAAGGTATTATTATAAAACTTTTATACAGAAGAAGTGCAGTGAAGTTTTGAAAAATTGGCTGTGCAGAACGATAAGACTTTTATTGTTTAATATTTTAGATTAATAAAAGAACAGGTTTTTAAATGTTTGTTTACGTTTTAGTTATCAAATATCGCTATACAGAAGAAAGTGCAGTGAAGAAATGCAGTTTCATGTTTATTTACACAGTAAGGAATGGTTTTAATTTAGTTTTGAAAGATTAATTGATTTAGCTTTGAGTGGATGTCTCAGTTATTCTGTCGTTTAGAATGTGTATATGCTGCTGGATGAAAAGGAAGCCGAGAGAAATTTGTTTTGGTAACGCGCGCTATTATTACATTAAAAATGGTCCTACAGCTATGAATGTTTTTATTTCTCATGACGCTGTGGAAGTGGGGAATGTGTTATGCTGTCTGATTGTATCTATTGTATCTAATTTATATCGATGCTTGATGCTTTTGTCTGCCTGCCAAAAAGTACAAAATCTACTGGAAAATACAGAAAGTTTAGCAGTTTTTCCAAACGAAGAGAGCAGTTTTATGTATTTCACTTAAAAAAAATGGTAGCGAAAGTGTTTTATAAATACCTATGTATGTTTGTGCTGGAAAGTAAATAAAGTATTAGTAATTTGTTTACAGGTATGAATATAGAAGTAAAGAGTTTAGAAGTGTTTGAAAATGTCTACAGAAGATGATCAATGCTGTTTAGTTTACTAACATGTGAATTGGCAGTGAAAGGTATCCCATTTTGTTTGAAGTTCAGCTAAAGTTAAAATAGTATAAATCTATGTAGTTATAACACAGTTGGTATGCTGGATAAATAAGAATAAATGGTTGTTTAACTGTTGTGAATTAGCCAGAGGAGATTTTAACTCAGATTAAAAATGTGGTTGTTTTCAATTTTTTATAAACTCTTTAGATATATAAATTCGGTCATTACGTTTGTGTTTTTAATTATTATTCATAAGGTAGATGTGAATGGATTATGTATTTAAGAAGTTCATTAGTTATTACTGTGCAATGAAATGTTTATGCATTATTTTGTGTTATGGTAATCGTTTACGTACCTGGGTATATAAGTTTGGCATGATTTTATGATTTTATTTGTGACTTTTTATCTTCTGGGTAAATTTTTGTTTTAAGGATAAATGCGTAATTGAATTTCACTTTTTGTTGTTGTTGTTTATTTCAATATTCTTATAGCATGATTAGGTTTTCGGTATTACAGTATTACAATTACTATTACGGTGTTTAGTTGTTTTGAGTTATTGTTTTTAGGATAAATGCGTAGTTGAATTGCATTTTTTTGTTGTTGTTGTTGTTGTTGTTTATTTCAATATTCTTATAGCATGATTAGGTTTTCGGTATTACAATTCAAGTATTAATTTTTTAGGTAATAATAAAAAAAAAGCATAAAGAAATGAAACTCATGGTTTTAATCATGACGTTGATGGTTTTGGGAAGAACAGACTATATATCATTTCAAAAATTCATTAATGGTTGCTGTATAATGTAACTTCCACACGAAAGAAACACAGTTGGAAGGTATCAATTTGTTTTCAATTCACATTTTGTAATGTTATTCAATGTTTGGTTTCGTATGTCTGGGTAAACAGTTCTGTGTTATATATTGCCATTTTTTTTTACATTAAAGTTACTTCTCTTCTGCGTATAAATATATTATTCTGAGCCATGTTGCTATTTGTTTCTGTTTTTAATCTTCTGAAGGTAATAACAAATTAATGCCTGAAAAGAAACTTTTACACGAGTTAAATTCTGTGACACAACGCATACTGAACATGGGTGGCGAGTGACGCGTACGTACCACATTAATGACAGATTTGACCTAATGTTTTCAAAGTTAAGTTCGGTAAAAAGTTTTTACCCGGGATACTAGTCTTATTATACTAATTCGCTTTGTGCATCCCACTTTTATTTTAGAGAGTGACATATTTGTTTTTTTTCACGGTCAAATCCTTCTTATTTTTTCCCTTTTTGTCGTAAAACCACGTAGATGCGAGAACACTTTTTTGATTTTCCGTGATTAGTATATGCTCCTCCGTTTTGTTATTTTTGGTTTGCGCAGTGGAAATCAGCCGAAAAACGTCTTTGGAGGAGTGCGAGCAATGCAATCTTCTTCGTTCGAAATTTGTCAACGATCATTTCGTGAGCAAGAAACTTCGCGAAGAAGACGTGTTTCTTTTTGTATACGAATAGTTTAATTTAAATTTGATTGTTTTAGGCAGCAAATCGACGAAAGAACTGACGAAGAAACACAGGTTTGTATGCACGAAGGTATCGGGTAGCACGTGTAAGTGAGTTAGTTGTTTGTTTACAATGAAAAATCATATTTAGATATACAGAAGAAGTGCAGTGAAGTTTTTAAAAATTAGCTGCAGAAAGATCGAACGAACAAAAGGTATTATTATAAAACTTTTATTTTTGATTAATAAAAGAACAAGTTAGGTACATGTATTTGTATTTAAATGTATTTAAATGTTTGTTTACGTTTTAGTTATCAAATATCGCTATACAGAAGAAAGTGCAGTGAAGAAATGCAGAACAAAATGATGTTTATTTACACAGTAAGGAATGGTTTTAATTTAGTTTTGAAAGATTAAATACTATAGCTTTGAATAGATATCTTATTATATGAGTTCTTTCGTTTAGTTTATATGCTACTGGATGAAAAACGAAGACGAGAGTAATTTATAGACCAAATTTTGTTTTTAATTGTTATCTTTAGGATAAATGCGTACTTGAATTTTCTTTTTGTTTTTTCTTTCTTTTTGTTTTATTTTTTATTTCAATATTGTTATAGCATGATTAGGTTTTCGGTATTGCAATTCAAGCATTAATTTTTTAGGTAATAATAAAAAAAGCATAAAGAAATGAAACTCATGGTTTTAATCATGACGTTGATGGTTTTGGGAAGAACAGACTACATATCATTTCAAAAATTCATTAATGATTGCAGTCGAGTAATAACTTTGGAACAAAAGAAAAAGTTGGAAGGTATCAATTTGTTTTGAATTAACATTTTGTAATGTTTGGTTTCGTATGTCTGGGTAAACAGTTCTGTGTTATATATTGCCATTTTTTTACATTAAAGTTACTTCTCTTCTGCGTATAAATATATTATTCTGAGCCATGTTGCTATTTGTTTCTGTTTTTAATCTTCTGAATGTAAGAAATGAATTAAAAAATTAATGCCTGTAGAAACTTTTACACGAGTTAAATTTTGCAACACAACGCATACTGAACATGGGTGGCGAGCGACACCGCCTGGGATGTTTTTTTTGAGTTGCGATTCTATGATTTATTTTTTCGTCATGGGGTACGTACACGGGAATGGTGGATTTGACCTAATGTTTTCAAAGTTATGTTCGGTAAAAAGTTTTTACCCGGGATACTAGTTTTTTAATGAAATTTCGTTTATTTTACTAAATATTAAAGTCAATTGCTTCAATTTTCAATCAAGGACTGGGGCAGGAGTTAATTGGACCCTTGTGTAGATCGCATTTGAATGCAAATAACTTTTTTAAAGAAGTCTCACAATAAGAAGATCACACAGCGTTTACCAGAAAGGAACAAAAATAATGATCAATTTCCTCATCGTATTGCTCCTGATTTCTTCAACCAGCATTTCCAGACTCCATACACATCAAGCTAACACGCAGCGAATCACTTGCAAGAAACCAAACCGATACCGATGGTCAGCTCCGATTACGTACTACGCTAATCATGATAGCAGGTATTGCCTATTATTATCAGGAGACATAGAGACTAACCCAGGTCCTGTGAGCTGTACCAAATGCGGTAAAACTGTACGCAGCAACAGTAAGCGACTGGAATGCTTAACGTGCAAAGAACAAACACACTTGAAATGTACGAAAATCTCCTCTATACAGATCACCAATTCACGCCTACCATCAACATGGACCTGTTCAACTTGCCTGTTAGCTCAACTTCCATTCCATCAGGTTAGAGATCTTAATGATCAAATAGTGAGTAATGCTTTGCTAAAAGATCCAGCAAACTCACCAAACATTTCAAAATTAAACCAACTGAGGAAACATCTCTCTATCGCACATTTAAATACCCAAGCCATCATGTCAACTTTTTCCGAATTTGAAGCTATCAAATTTTTGAAGCCAAGCAAGCTTTTCAGTGGATATAATTTTTTTTGAACCTTTATGGTGGGCGCTTATACGGAAGGAGCGCTTAATTGAGTCCTGGGTGGTTAATAAAAAAATTTCTAAAATCATTAATACAGTTCATTCTTTCACTGAATACTGACAAAAGAACTGCTTGTTTCCTACTCGAGCAACTTCAGAAAAAGCTCGATAAATACTATCACTTTGAGATGAAAATAATTCATTCCTGTGTTATTAACTTTCCTTCATTTTGCTGATATTGTTCAACTAAAAACCATGTTTTTCTCAATATTATTATGTTTTTTCCGAATAGGCGCCCAACTTCAGTTTTGGACCTTGGCGCCTAATCGGAACCTGGGCGCTTATTACAAATTTTTTGTCTAAACCTGGGCTCTTAATCGGGCGGGGCTATTAATTGAGTCCTCGGTGCTTACCGTATTTTTCCATTAAACGCCCAGTCTCAGTTTTTTCAAAGAGGGGCGTTTATTAGAAAAAGATAAGAAAAGTTATCGGGTATTTTTAAAAGAATAGAAAAGTAAGTTTCAGTTAAAGTTTTTCCCTATAGATATCAATAGATATTATACAATTTAAAAACAGGAAACATGCAGTATATTTTTTTTCTTCATGTTTGAGTTCTAAACAAGAATGATATCGTCATTTTCGTTTAAAGATCTCCCTATCCAACACCAAGACAGCTGCTATTTCTGAAATTAACGCCCCTCTCTTTTTAATGCCCCTCTCCAATAAACGCCCCTTGGAGATTCAAAAATTTTCATAAATGCCCAGGGCGTTTAATTGAATAAATACGTTAAAAGGTCATTCGTGGTATGTAAAGTTATATAACGTCTTCGTGCCTAATTACGGACAGCCTTCGTAATTACGGACATCGATAAAACATAATTCCAACCGTCTGTAAATTAAAAACACGGGACATCCCGTACTGTCAACCAAACTGTAATAAAACAAACTTTAGAGATAATTAAATTTATTTGAATGCTATAAAATTACCAATATGCCATTTAGAATTCATTTTTCTAAACTTTAAAGATTTAAAATAGACTGCGGTCTCTTGAGAATCATGCGTATTTTTATGAGCTCCGTGTGTACAAAGGTAGCCATATTTACGGATAAAAAATAATAATGACCACCTCCGTCATGAAATATTGACAGGCCGAAAATTTATGTTTAAAAATACATTGAGGAATGAAAATGTTTTTAGATCATGCTTTTAGAAAGTTAATTATCGTGAAATAAGTCAAATAAATTAAGTTTTTGTACGTCAATCACAGTGGGGGAGGACACTTTTTACTGAGTATTGAAATATAGGCCATTATGATTTTCATGGTCCATTATTCTTCAAGTGTTGCTGCTAATTGCTCTCTATTGGATTGCTCTGTTTCATAAAACATTTTATTCAGTTTACGAGGTGAACTTGGCAAGAATGCAGGTCTATTTTCATGACAAGAATAAATGGTTACATTTGATGTCCATAATTACGAAGGCTGTCCGTAATTAGGCACGAATACACAATTATGATGCTTCTCTCCCTAGTTTCAGAATTGTAAATGCTTCTTGATTACCTCAGATTGTCTTTCACTTACTCTACTTACATATTAAGTGAGAGAAAGAAAAAAAACTCCATTTAGAATCTGGATCTTTACATCACGAGTAATAAAAAGCTATGCCAGAAACCGCCCCACAGAATGTGTATATTATACATTTGTCGAAAAGGCAAAAAACAGCCAAAACTCAAAAACTGGATTTTTCCTCGCCATGAATGCACAAGAAAGACATTTCAGAAAATCTTTGATGCCGAATAACAAAAGAACAAACAAAAAGCAAGAAAAAAAACAAAAAAAACACCAGTCTTAAACCTTCACTTTTTAAAATGGTCAAAAGAAAACAAAGCTTTGTTATTGTCATCTCTGCATTTATTTCAGCTCTTATCAGTCGAAATTTTCTAAAAAACAATTCAACGGATTTGCTGAGGAATAATAGGAAATTTATAAGAAAGCTTTCTTTTTGAAGTTTCACATTTAGCTATTTACAAACAAACAAAAACTGTGTCACTGCCACGAGAAAGAACTTCACATTATATAATTGGAACATTACAAATGGCTCTTTATAACGTCGTTGACCATCATAGCTTTCTATTTCACAAAATAAATTATCAATATCAACACTGCATGTCTGAAAGACATTTCACAGACAAAATAACAGATTAAAACAAACACAAGGTACAAACACAAGCTTCCACTTCTTTCAAAACCTGGTGCAAAAAATAGCGGGATTTCGGGGTTTCATAAACTGTCTCTTAAAACGAAACCGAATCGGGATTAGCAGGGAAATACGGAACAAAAAAATTAGCCGAACATAGATAGATAGATAGATAGATAGATAGATAGATAGATAGATAGATAGATAGATAGATAGATAGATAGATAGATAGATAGATAGATAGATAGATAGATAGATAGATAGATAGATAGATAGATAGATAGATAGATAGATAGATAGATAGATAGATAGATAGATAGATAGATAGATAGATAGATAGATAGATAGATAGATAGATAGATAGAATAGATAGATAGATAGATAGATAGATAGATAGATAGATAGATAGATAGATAGATAGATAGATAGATACCAAGAAAAGAAATCAATATCTTTCGCTTAGCGAAATCTAACAAGAGAGGCCCATAGGCCTTAAGGTCAGCGCGAACTGTATGTTCAGATTTTCAAAGATCATGATCACTTTGGAAAAGAAAAATTCGGTTGGTGAACATGCGAATCGCAAATGTAGATCCATTCGCTCAAAGCAAAGACATATTAAAACCTCTCGTGATAAAAAGGGCCCCCGTAATATTTTCACAAAGCAGTAAATCGTCGAATGAATAATAACCGAAGAAGCCTGGCATATTGCATATTGCATACAGATTACTTATCACTCCTATAAAGGTAAAATTCAGTTCAAGGAAACTCATATAAGCTTTTCTTTTTCTCTGGTTAAGAAATACATCTGAAATAATTTGTATGTATTTTGTACAATAACACAATGAAATAGAACGTAGTCACAAGAAAAAGAATGGTCTGGAAATAGGGCCGATGCGGGCCGCATATTCTTAATATGAGTTCTCCGAAAACTAAAGCCCATGCTTTTTTATGGTGCATGGAAATTAAACATCAGGCGGGAAAGTTTAAGTTTTCTAAAGTAAACTCAGCATGCCTGGAGCAAATTGCTCAATATTTGGTTGTTCTAGCTCAAGGTCTACGCAAGGGATCGCTATATTTCGTGTTTCTCGTGGAGACGAAGACCATAACATTAATTTACGAACTAAATATATAGATAGATATCGTAGAGACAGGGTTGTTGACAAATCACTAAGCAAATTCAAAAGAGGAATATAAGTATATGTGAGCTTCATTTTGAAGAGAAGCAATTAAAAAGAAGTAAGTATCTGATTTCAGCAATTTTGATGATCTTTTATTGGCGCTATTTTCTGTTTGCACCCCCTATTTTTTTTCACTGAAAACCGTTCTACACAACACAAAGAACTATTAAAAGATAAATTAAAAAGATAAAGATAAAGATATGAATATGGTTAAATTTTAAGCTTTCAAGAGTACACTCAATGTTTACAAATCTAACTTCATTCTATTTTACGGCAAACATGACAAAATCAAAAACTTCGATTTAAGTATTTCAGGTGAAAAACTCCAGAACACAAATACTTGCAAGTACCTTAGTGTTTTTATCGATGATAAACTGAATTGGAAACATCAGGTCAATGAGGTAAGTACTAAGATCAAGCGTGCAGTAGGTATGATTCACAAAATAGGTAGGTTTGTTACAAAGAAAAATCTTATGTCGTTCAATCTCACATATTGCATAACATCTTGGGGTGGTCCTGAAACATCAGGGCTAAAGCAATTAAAAAAATTAATTCTTAAATGTTGTAAATTCATCGATAACAAAACAAATGATGATCCTACACAGGAAAAATTTAAACCACTGTCTATCCAAAGTCTATTTAATCTTGAAGCATGTAAACTTGTGCATAAATTTTTAAACAGAACACTAAACAGATTATTTTCCTAATTTGTTCACACGTCATCCTCGTCTTCATGACATCAACTTTGCAGCCAGACGAGACAACAAAAATAGTGTGGCTGTTACTCATTTTGATCAAACTGACTGTTCTGTTATGTTTAATGCCCCTCTTATTTGGCGTCAGTTTGATTGCTACAAAACAATAAATTTCTCTATTCAATCTCTAAAGGCCCCATTACACGAAAGAATAATCACGAAGAATAAGGCGATATTTTGAGCGCACCTGTTATTTTTAAAAGATTTTTTAAAATTCTTTCGTGTACTTTTATTTACGAATAAAACTTGGGGGTTTCCATTTTCTTTGTTTCAATATTCTTCACATCGTTAATTCATTTGAACGGGTTCAAATGAATTCACCACGAGAAGAATATTGAAACAATAGGAAAGCGTGTGAGTTAATTGTGTTTTGAAATTTAAAGAGGGTTTAAAGAGATGTAAACGACAAACGAAGAAAAAGTAGTGATTTATGTGACTGCTGAGGAGAAATTTTAGGCAGACTCATGGTTTTACTCAAAAAATGGATTCATGGCAAGCAACAACGGGGCAACAATTGAGCAAGAAAAGTTGTTCCAACGCGATTATCCAAGTCATCACTAAGTGTTAAGCCAAAGTAATAGTAGCTCAAGTGGCAATTATTACTTCTTCTTCTTCATACATCATTGCAAACTCAACTCTTCTAAACCATGGGCCCCGGCGAGCCGTTTGGAGTGAGGGGGCCATATTTGGGGAAAAAATTTTTTGCACCCTCAAAACACCCTAAAACGTTATTTAATTGGAGAAAAAAACCAGTGTTTAAGGTTTGATTTGGTCTGTTTAAGAAAGCTGCTCCAAGTACAAACTATAAATAGAACTATAAATACTAAATATATATACTATTAACTAAAACCAAAAAGATTACAAATCGTTTTCTTTGAATGTGCCAAACTCGCTTTGACGTTTTTCCTTACAATCAGTGAACCTTTTTGCAACTTCAATTAATGATATTCTGTCGACAATTTCTGGGTGTGAATTGAGTACTGCCAAGGCGTTGTAGCGCTTTTGAACCATAGTTGACCTAGGCATGTCTTGATTCTCCTTTGCATGGAAAATGAGCGCTTGTCAATACGAGCCGAACAATAGTCCAAACGTTTTCAATCAATGCACGGTATGGCCCCCCTGCCCCCCCCCTCCCCCCCGTTGACGGGGCCCATAAAACACATAACGTACTGCGCGCTCTTTTTGTTTTGATATTTGATTTAAGAAAAAAATAACAAAATATCGTCTTATTCTTCACGATTATTCTTTCTGCAATGGGGCGTACTTAATTTAAATAAACAGCTATTCCAAGTGCAATAAGAACATTTGGTTAGCCCCCCTTGTAGATATTACCAACTTTTCATAGAGCTTGAGCTATCTAAAGCATTCTTGTAACCTGTTGTTATTAAAAACCTTGCAAAATTTATAAATTTGTAAATATAAATATTTAATTTTTTACTAGTAGTAGAAGTAGTTTTTCATAGTTTTTTCAATATCATTGTAGTCGTTAGATATTTTTACTAATTAACGGCGTAGAAAGCTTACAATTTAAAAGCTAATTTCGTTCTTAGGTTTTTATATTCATTGTACATATTTCCTATAAAAGCGAGAAGAAACTTAAACTTAAACTTAAAGTTTCATTAAACGATTTCCCCCCAAAATGTATCTGCCATATTTTTTTATAGTTGGCTCTTCATCACGGAGATTAAAATAACCTTAGTCCTAGCCCTAACCCTAACCCTGACCCTAAAATATCCAGGACGGGGAGTGCTGCAAAATCAAAAGAGCTGAGTAAGCGATCGGTAGTGATTTTATAAGTAATCTTTCATTCTGAGACATTCATTTCTTTGAGAAAATAAGTTATCAAAATGATTATTTTTTTCGTGAATTGTAAAGAAATGTGATTATTTATTATGTTCCTTGTGTTGTGTAGAACGGTTTCCAGGGAAAAATTGGGGAGTGCGAAAAGGAAATAGCGCCCTTTTATTTTGGTTCAAATATAAGTAATATAAGGAAAAGATTTTTACAAACAGATAAAGAAATATATATATACCTAATTCAGATCAGTTAGAAAATATATTTTCCAGGCTTTTTCTTGTGACTATGAATAGAATAATTCAGTGAGAATCACATTGTCTTCCCTTAAGGTATGTAAGCTAACATCTTATCTTTAAATATATATAATGTTTTGGAGAAAAAGAAAACATTAATTTGAGTGGCACCAATCAGATAATAATCTGCCGTCTTCGTGCCTAATTACGGACAGCCTTCGTAATTACGGACATCGACAAAACATAATTCCAACCGTCTGTAAATTTACGGCACATCCCGTACTGTCAACCAACCTGTAATAAAACAATCTTCAGAGATAATTAAATTTATTTGACCAATATGCCATTTAGAATTTATTTTTCTAAACTTTAAAGATTTAAAAAAAACTGCGCTCTCTTGAGAATCACGCGTATCTTTATGAGCTCCGTGTGTACAATGGTAGCCATATTTACGGATAAAAAATAATAATGACCACCTCCGTCATGAAATATCGACAGGTCGAAAATTTATGTTTAAAAATGAATTGAGGAATGAAAATGTTTTTTGACCATGCTTTTAGAAAGTTAATATCATAAAATAAGTCAAATAAATAAAGTTTTTGTACATCAATCATAGTGGGGGAGGACACTATTTACTGAGTATTGAAATATAGGCCATTATGATTTTCACGGTCCATTATTCTTCAAGTGTTGCTGCTAGTTCCGCTCTATTGGATTGCTCTGTTGGAAAGAATGCATGTCTATTTTCGTGACAAGTTGGTTCTTGTTGATAGGTTTTAGCAGCGTTTCACTCCCAGAGTGCACTTCTGTTCAAATAAAGGGTGGGGAGAGGGCGCATTTAAACAAAATAATTTATTTATTTATTCGAATGAAGAGAACTGTTTTTGTATTGTAATAATATATTTACCTCGTCACACACAAGTGACATATTTTCCAAAAATCAACATTGTGCTTTATACTTTCTGATTTCGAACTGAAAAATATAACTGGGTATAACTGGGGCGTAAAGACCTGCAACATTACACACACGGACGGACTGACTGACAGACACGGGGAAACGAAGGTTCAGCTACCTTTCGGCGCTGACCAATAATAACAATAATAATTGTATTTCAGGGTAATCTATTTACATATAGTTAATAAACGAGAGATGGTTAGGAGATTTTGTTTAATTTAACAAAAGCCTATTGAATTATGTTTTTGTATGATTTATTTGATAAGAATTAATCGTGAACTTGCAAAAATAAAATCTTACTAACCAAAAACCAACATTTCTCCTTCATGGAATAATAATATACGAAAAATATATGGACTTTGAAACACTACAAATATGAATAATTGCGAGTAATCTTTTTTTCTTTAAATATTAAGCGTACATAATATGACGAAGGAAAAAATAAAATTAAATCTATATATAATTTTATTTTTTCAATGGATTTGTTTTTTTCCTGGAAAATTGTATATTGGAAAGAAGCTAAACCAAACGATCTTCCAGCTCTCAACATACACATAAAATCATTCTTAAAAACTAAAGCAATTAGACATGAGAGAAAAAAACAACAAAATACAACAAAAACAAATACCGTTATGCTTCGATTAGACGCCCGGGGCGTTTATTAAATTTTTTGAATTTTGAGGAAGGCGTCTATTCGAGGGGGGCGTCTAATGGAGGAGGGCGTTTATTTTAAAATCTCCTCAAAAGGGGGGCGTCTATTCGAGGGGGCGTTTAAAAGAAGGGGGCACTTAATCGATGCATTACGGTATGTGCTATGAAAGTATTCCCGATGTAAATAATAAAACCTCTAGTTTGCAATGCTCAACAAACTGGCAAATTAGCTTGAATTTAGATAAAACCAGAGATATGTAAAAAAGAAAGATAAACAACTCGTTTGAATTTGATTGACACCTTATTGTTAATCCTTTTGTTTCGCGCTTCTATTCAACGCCATCCATGTCCCCAGATCCAGACTTTTTTTTTGAGAAAAATTAAATTTTAGAAAGATTAAGATATAACGAGTGTTGCCGATAATTTACGTTGTTTTTGATTTGTCTCTCATGTAACATCTCCTGAGAGATTTCGATATTTTACAGACGATTCTTAGTCTCAAACATGTACTCTTCATCATTCTTAATGTTTGTAAAAAAGATTATCATTTTAGAAAAAGAAATAAACAATAAGTCATATGCTAGTAAATTTTCTCGTAAAAATAAGTGACTCTCATTATAATCAATTTTTCATAATGGTCTCTAAAATATTTTGAGTCCAAAAGCTCTTACTAGTGGAAAGGGCGACATGTTATTTAGAATGAACGTATTTAAACACTATTAGATCGTATTCACGTCATTCAAGCGTTATGTAAGCGTTAAATCAGTACAATGGAAAAGTAAAATCTCTGATTATTCTTAATAATTTCGTAATGTTTTTAAACATTGCTCAAAGCGAGACATGTTGTGAATGAACATATTTAAACGCTATTTAAGGGAGTAAACCTAATTTAAGCGTTAATTAATCGTTAACTGAGTACGATGGAAAAGTAAAATCCATATAAATTTTTAGTATTCTATAAGTAATTGGGAGTATAAAGACTACACGTTGATCGTATTCACGTCATTCAAGCGTTATGTAGGCGTGTAATCAGTACAGTGGAAAAGTAAAATCTCCGATTATTCTTAATAATTTCCAAATGTTTTTAAACATTGCTCAAAGCGAGACATGTTGTGAATGAACATATTTAATTGCTTTTTAAGTGTCTGAACATAATTTAAGCGCTATTTAAGCGTTAAATCATTAAAATGGAATGGTGAAATATATAATTTTTCATAATGGTCTTAAATTGTTTTGAGTCTTAAGCTTTCACTAGGGGAAAGGGGGACTTTCCGTTTAGAATGAAGGTTTTTAAACGGTAATAGATCGTAATAACGTCATTCAAGCGTTATGTAAGCGTTAAATCCGTACAATGGAAAAGTAAAATCTCCAATTATTCTTAATAATTTCCTAATGTTTTTAAACATTGCTCAAAGCGAGACATGTTGGGAATGAACATATTTAAACGCATATTGAGGTAGTAAACCTAATTTAAGCGTTAATTAAACGTTAACTGAGTACGATGGAAATGTAAAATCCACATAAATTTTTAGCATTCTATAAGTAATTAAGTAATTGGGAGTATAAAGACTACACGTTGTTGTGAATGAACATATTTAAACGCTATTTAAGCACCTAAGCGTAATTTAAGCACTAATTAAACGTTAAATCATTGGAATGCAATTGTGAAATTTACAACTTTTCATTATGATCCTCAAATTATTTTGAGTCTAAAAGTTTTCACTAGTGCAATTGGCGACAGTTCTTGTGAATGAACATATATAAACGCTATTTAAGCGTCTTAACATATTCTAAGCGTCAATTAAACGTTAACTCAGTACGATGGAAAAGTGAAATCTGCATTTTTTTTATAGTAACATATAAATAATTTTGAGTATAAAGGCTTTCATAAAGTGCAAATTGTTCTGCATGAACGCATTTGAAGTCTTATTAAGCGTCCAAACGTAGCTTATGTGTTAATTAAACGTTACATCAAAGCGATGGAAAAGTGAAATATACAAAATTTTATAGTAATCTGTAATCATTTGTTAATATAAAAGCTTGCTCAAAACGGGAGATGTTGTGAATGATCTTATTTGAATGCTATTTAATCGTTTTAACGTCATTCAAGCGTTATTTTAACGTTAAATTATTAGAATGGAAAAGTGAACTCTCCAATTTTTCATCATGATCTCATAATATTTTTCAATAGAAGCCTTAGTGCAAAGTGCGAAACGTCGTTGCGAATGGACAACGCTCTTTGAGGATCTAAACGTAGTTTAAGCAATAAATAAACGTTAACTCACTACAATGGACAAGTAAAATCTCCAATTTTTCTCATAGCAATATATGAATAATTTTGAATGTAAAAGCTTGCTCTAAGCGCGACATGCTGTGAAGGAACGTATTTGAAGTCTTTTTAAGCGTCTAAACGTAATTTATGCGTTAATTAAACGTTAAATCATTGAAATGGTATAGTGAAATCTACACTTTTTCATAATCACCTCTAAATGTTTTTGAGTATGGAAGCTTTCAGTAGTGCAAAAGGCGACATATTGTTGTGAATGAAAATATTTAAACGCTATTTATGCGTCTAAACATAGTTTAATCAAGTGTAATTTAAGCGTTAATTAAACGTTGAACCATTGGAAGGGAAGAATGATATTTATTCAGTGAGACATTAAAAACTACACGTTTTTCGACAATTCCATGTTTATATTTGACTGACAAGCTTTCGGATGCGTACCGCTCTCCATGATAAGGTCAATAGTGTACAACAGAATAAAATGTTTTTTAAAATATGTTACATAATACAATAGAAATTAAATGCTAGAATAATTTAAAAGGTAAAGATTGGCTAGTTTTGTTTAAACTAGTTTTGTCACGGCTAATTAATAATTATAATTAATAAACTGATATTTACACTTTTTCATAATGATCCCTATATTATTATGAGCATCGAAGCTTGCACCATGTGCAACATAATTTGAATGAACGTATTTAAGCAAAATTTAAGGGTTTTAACATAATTTAAGCATTCATTAAACGTTAAATCAGTACGATGGGAAAGTGAGATCAACAAAAGGTTTTAGTAATCTACAAGTAATTTTGAGTATAAAGGCTACACATTGTTTGAAATGAACATATGTAAGTGCTATTTAAGAGTCTAAATGTATTTTACACCATAATTAAACGTTAAATCAGTACCATGGAAAAGTGAATACTACAAATTTCATAATGAACTCCAAATTATTTTGACCGTAAAGGCTTTCAATAGCGCAAAGGGTGACATGTTGTTGTGAATGAACGTATTTAAACGCTATTAGATCGTCTTAACGTCTATATCTATATCTATAAGTAAGCGTTAAATCAGTACAATGGAAAAGTAAACTCAGAATTTTAGTCATAAACTCATAATGTTTTTCAATAGAAACCCTAGCGTATAGAGCGAAACATTGTTGTGAGTGAATATATTTAAACGATATTTAAGCGTCTAAACGTAATTTAAGCGCTATTAAAGCGTTAAATCATTGAAATGGAATAGTGAAATCTATAATTTTCCATAATAGTTTTTAAATTATTTTGAGTCTCAAAGCTTTCACTAAAGGAAAGGGCGAAATGTTGTTTAGAATGAACGTATTTAAACGCTATTAGATCGTAGAAACGTCATTCAAGCGTTGTGTAGGCGTTAAATCAGTACAATAGAAAAGTAAAATCTCCGAATATTCTTAATAATTTCCTAATGTTTTTAAACATTGCTCAAAGCGAGACATGTTGGGAATGAACATATTTAAACGCATATTGAGGTAGTAAACCTAATTTAAGCGTTAATTAAACGTTAACTGAGTACGATGGAAAAGTAAAACCCACAAAAATTTTTAGTATTCTATAAGTAATTGGGAGTATAAAGACTACACGTTGTTGTTAATGAACTTATCTAAACGTTATTTAAGGGTCTAACGTAATTTAAGCGTTAATTAAATGTTAAATAACTACGATGAAAAAGTGAAACCCACAAAATTTTTTAGCAATCTATAAGTTATTGTGGGTATGAAGGCTTAAAAGCTACATGTTGTGAATGAACATATTTGAACGCTTTTTAAGCACCTAGACGTAATTTAAGCGCTAATTATACGTTCAATCATTGGAAGGGAAGAGTGATATTTATACTTTTTCATAATGATCTCTATATTATTATGAGCATCAAAGCTTGCACCAAGTGCAACATAATGTGAATGAACGTATTTATACAAAATTTAAGGGTCTTAACATAATTTAAGCATTCATTAAACGTTAAATCAGTACGATGGGAAAGTGAAATCAACAAAAGGTTTTAGTAATCTACAAGTAATTTTGAGTATAAAGGCTACACATTGTTTGAAATGAACATATGTAAGTGCTATTTAAGAGTCTAAATGTATTTTACACCATAATTAAACGTTAAATCAGTACCATGGAAAAGTGAATACTACAAATTTCATAATGAACTCCAAATTATTTTGACCGTAAAGGCTTTCAATAGCGCAAAGGGTGACATGTTGTTGTGAATGAACGTATTTAAACGCTATTAGATCGTCTTAACGTCTATATCTATATCTATAAGTAAGCGTTAAATCAGTACAATGGAAAAGTAAACTCAGAATTTTAGTCATAAACTCATAATGTTTTTCAATAGAAACCCTAGCGTATAGAGCGAAACATTGTTGTGAGTGAATATATTTAAACGATATTTAAGCGTCTAAACGTAATTTAAGCGCTATTAAAGCGTTAAATCATTGAAATGGAATAGTGAAATCTATAATTTTCCATAATAGTTTTTAAATTATTTTGAGTCTCAAAGCTTTCACTAAAGGAAAGGGCGAAATGTTGTTTAGAATGAACGTATTTAAACGCTATTAGATCGTAGAAACGTCATTCAAGCGTTGTGTAGGCGTTAAATCAGTACAATAGAAAAGTAAAATCTCCGAATATTCTTAATAATTTCCTAATGTTTTTAAACATTGCTCAAAGCGAGACATGTTGTGAATGAACATATTTAAACGCTATTTAAGGGAGTAAACCTAATTTAAGCGTTAATTAAACGTTAACTGAGTACGATGGAAAAGTAAAACCCACAAAAATTTTTAGTATTCTATAAGTAATTGGGAGTATAAAGACTACACGTTGTTGTTAATGAACTTATCTAAACGTTATTTAAGGGTCTAACGTAATTTAAGCGTTAATTAAATGTTAAATAACTACGATGAAAAAGTGAAACCCACAAAATTTTTTAGCAATCTATAAGTTATTGTGGGTATGAAGGCTTAAAAGCTACATGTTGTGAATGAACATATTTGAACGCTTTTTAAGCACCTAGACGTAATTTAAGCGCTAATTATACGTTCAATCATTGGAAGGGAAGAGTGATATTTATACTTTTTCATAATGATCTCTATATTATTATGAGCATCAAAGCTTGCACCAAGTGCAACATAATGTGAATGAACGTATTTATACAAAATTTAAGGGTCTTAACATAATTTAAGCATTCATTAAACGTTAAATCAGTACGATGGGAAAGTGAGATCAACAAAAGGTTTTAGTAATCTACAAGTAATTTTGAGTATAAAGGCTACACATTGTTTGAAATGAACATATGTAAGTGCTATTTAAGAGTCTAAATGTATTTTACACCATAATTAAACGTTAAATCAGTACCATGGAAAAGTGAATACTACAAATTTCATAATGAACTCCAAATTATTTTGACCGTAAAGGCTTTCAATAGCGCAAAGGGTGACATGTTGTTGTGAATGAACGTATTCAAACGCTATTAGATCGTCTTAACGTCTATATCTATATCTATAAGTAAGCGTTAAATCAGTACAATGGAAAAGTAAACTCAGAATTTTATTCATAAACTCATAATGTTTTTCAATAGAAACCCTAGCGTATAGAGCGAAACATTGTTGTGAGTGAATATATTTAAACGAAATTTAAGCGTCTAAACGTAATTTAAGCGCTGTTAAAGCGTTAAATCATTGAAATGGAATAGTGAAATCTATAATTTTTCATAATAGTTTTTAAATTATTTTGAGTCTCAAAGCTTTCACTAAAGGAAAGGGGGAAATGTTGTTTAGAATGAACGTATTTAAACGCTATTAGATCGTAGAAACGTCATTCAAGCGTTGTGTAGGCGTTAAATCAGTACAATAGAAAAGTAAAATCTCCGAATATTCTTAATAATTTCCTAATGTTTTTAAACATTGCTCAAAGCGAGACATGTTGTGAATGAACATATTTAAACGCTATTTAAGGGAGTAAACCTAATTTAAGCGTTAACTTAACGTTAACTGAGTACGATGGAAAAGTAAAATCCACAAAAATTTTTAGTATTCTATAAGTAATTGAGAGTGTAAAGACTACACGTTGTTGTGAATGAACATATTTAAACGCTATTTAAGAGTCTAAATGTATTTTACACCATAATTAAACGTTAAATCAGTACCATGGAAAAGTGAATACTACAAATTTCATAATGAACTCCAAATTATTTTGACCGTAAAGGCTTTCAATAGCGCAAAGGGTGACATGTTGTTGTGAATGAACGTATTTAAACGCTATTAGATCGTCTTAACGTCTATATCTATATCTATAAGTAAGCGTTAAATCAGTACAATGGAAAAGTAAACTCAGAATTTTAGTCATAAACTCATAATGTTTTTCAATAGAAACCCTAGCGTATAGAGCGAAACATTGTTGTGAGTGAATATATTTAAACGATATTTAAGCGTCTAAACGTAATTTAAGCGCTATTAAAGCGTTAAATCATTGAAATGGAATAGTGAAATCTATAATTTTCCATAATAGTTTTTAAATTATTTTGAGTCTCAAAGCTTTCACTAAAGGAAAGGGCGAAATGTTGTTTAGAATGAACGTATTTAAACGCTATTAGATCGTAGAAACGTCATTCAAGCGTTGTGTAGGCGTTAAATCAGTACAATAGAAAAGTAAAATCTCCGAATATTCTTAATAATTTCCTAATGTTTTTAAACATTGCTCAAAGCGAGACATGTTGTGAATGAACATATTTAAACGCTATTTAAGGGAGTAAACCTAATTTAAGCGTTAATTAAACGTTAACTGAGTACGATGGAAAAGTAAAACCCACAAAAATTTTTAGTATTCTATAAGTAATTGGGAGTATAAAGACTACACGTTGTTGTTAATGAACTTATCTAAACGTTATTTAAGGGTCTAACGTAATTTAAGCGTTAATTAAATGTTAAATAACTACGATGAAAAAGTGAAACCCACAAAATTTTTTAGCAATCTATAAGTTATTGTGGGTATGAAGGCTTAAAAGCTACATGTTGTGAATGAACATATTTGAACGCTTTTTAAGCACCTAGACGTAATTTAAGCGCTAATTATACGTTCAATCATTGGAAGGGAAGAGTGATATTTATACTTTTTCATAATGATCTCTATATTATTATGAGCATCAAAGCTTGCACCAAGTGCAACATAATGTGAATGAACGTATTTATACAAAATTTAAGGGTCTTAACATAATTTAAGCATTCATTAAACGTTAAATCAGTACGATGGGAAAGTGAGATCAACAAAAGGTTTTAGTAATCTACAAGTAATTTTGAGTATAAAGGCTACACATTGTTTGAAATGAACATATGTAAGTGCTATTTAAGAGTCTAAATGTATTTTACACCATAATTAAACGTTAAATCAGTACCATGGAAAAGTGAATACTACAAATTTCATAATGAACTCCAAATTATTTTGACCGTAAAGGCTTTCAATAGCGCAAAGGGTGACATGTTGTTGTGAATGAACGTATTCAAACGCTATTAGATCGTCTTAACGTCTATATCTATATCTATAAGTAAGCGTTAAATCAGTACAATG
This sequence comes from Turritopsis dohrnii, assembly GCA_027922465.2. Classification (NCBI taxonomy): domain Eukaryota; kingdom Metazoa; phylum Cnidaria; class Hydrozoa; order Anthoathecata; family Oceaniidae; genus Turritopsis; species Turritopsis dohrnii. The sequence continues at coordinate 15,916 of BQMF02000378.1, read as the reverse complement.
GAAAAGTAAACTCAGAATTTTATTCATAAACTCATAATGTTTTTCAATAGAAACCCTAGCGTATAGAGCGAAACATTGTTGTGAGTGAATATATTTAAACGAAATTTAAGCGTCTAAACGTAATTTAAGCGCTGTTAAAGCGTTAAATCATTGAAATGGAATAGTGAAATCTATAATTTTTCATAATACTTTTTAAATTATTTTGAGTCTCAAAGCTTTCACTAAAGGAAAGGGGGAAATGTTGTTTAGAATGAACGTATTTAAACGCTATTAGATCGTAGAAACGTCATTCAAGCGTTGTGTAGGCGTTAAATCAGTACAATAGAAAAGTAAAATCTCCGAATATTCTTAATAATTTCCTAATGTTTTTAAACATTGCTCAAAGCGAGACATGTTGTGAATGAACATATTTAAACGCTATTTAAGGGAGTAAACCTAATTTAAGCGTTAACTTAACGTTAACTGAGTACGATGGAAAAGTAAAATCCACAAAAATTTTTAGTATTCTATAAGTAATTGAGAGTGTAAAGACTACACGTTGTTGTGAATGAACATATTTAAACGCTATTTAAGAGTCTAAATGTATTTTATACCTTAATTAAACGTTAAATCAGTACCGTGGAAAAGTGAAATCTACAAATGTCGTAATGAACTCCAAATTACATTGACTGTAAAGGCTTTCACTAGCGCGAAGGGCGACATGTTGTTGTGAATGAACGTATTTCTTAGATCGTTTTAACGTGATTCAATCGTTAAGTGAGCGTTAAATCAGTACAATGGAAAAGTAAACTCCATTGTTTATTCATAAACTCAAAATGTTTTTCAATAGAAACCCTAGCGTAATGAGCGAAACATTGTTGTGAGTGAATATATTTAAACGCTATTTAAGCGTCTAAACGTAATTTAAGCGTTATTAAAGCGTTAAATCATTGAAATGAAATAGTGAAATCTATAATTTTTCATAATGGTCTCTAAATTATTTTGTGTGTAAAAGCTTTCATTAGTGCAAAGGGTGACATGCCGTTTAGAATGAACGTATTTAAACGCTATTTAAGCGTCTAAACGTAGTTTTAGCACTATTTAAGCGTTAAATCATTAAAATGTAATAATGAAATCTATTTTTCATAATGGTCTCTAAATTATATTGAGTCTAAATGCTTTCACTAGAGGAAAGGGCAAAATGTTGTTTAGAATGAACGTATTTAAACGCTATTAGATCGTAATAACGTCATTCAAGCGTTATGTAAGCGTTAAATCAGTACAATGGAAAAGTAAAATATCCGAATATTCTTAATATTTTCCTAATGTTTTTAAACATTGCTCAAAGCCGGACATGTTGTGAATGAACATATTTAAACGCTATTTAAGGGAGTAAATTTAATTTAAGCATTAATTAAACGTTAACTGAGTACGACGGAAAAGTAAAATCCACAAAAATATTTAGTATGCTATAAGTTAATAGGAGTATAAAGACTACACATTGTTGTTGATGAACATATCTAAACGCTATTGAAAGGTCTAACGTAATTTAAGCGTTAATTAAACGTTAAATCATTGGAATGCAATTGTGAAATTTACAACTTTTCATTATGATCCTCAAATTATTTTGAGTCTAAAAGCTTTCACTAGTGCAATGGGCGACATGTTCTTGTGAATGAACATATGTAAACGCTATTTAAGCGTCTTAACATATTCTAAGCGTCAATTGAACGTTAACTCAGTACAATGGAAAAGTGAAATCTGCATTTTTTTATAGTAACATATAAATAATTTTGAGTATAAATGCTTGCTTAAAGTGCAAAATGTTCTGCACGAACGTATTTGAAGTCTTATTAAGGGTCCAAACGTAGTTTATGTGTTAATTAAACGTTACATCAGTGCGATGGAAAAGTGAAATCTACAAAATTTTATAGTAATCTATAAGCATTTGTGAGTATAAAAGCTTGCTCAAAACAGGAGATGTTGTGAGTGAACTTATTTGAATGCTATTTAATCGTTTTAACGTCATTCAAGCGTTATTTGAACGTTAAATTATTACAATGGAAAAGTGAACTCTCCAATTTTTCATCATGATATCATAATATTTTTCAATAGAAGCCTTAGTGCAAAGTGCGAAACGTCGTTGCGAATGGACAACGCTTGTTGAGGATCTAAACGTAGTTTAAGCAATAAATAAACGTTAACTCACTACAATGGAAAAGTAAAATCTGCAATTTTTTTTATAGCAATATATGAATAATTTTGAATATAAAAGCTTGCTTCAAGGGCGACATGCTGTGAAGGAACGTATTTGAAGTCTTTTTAAGCGTCTAAACGTAATTTATGCGTTAATTAAACGTTAAATCATTGGAATGGTATAGTGAAATCTACACTTTTTCATAATCACCTCTAAATTTTTTTGAGTATGGAAGCTTTCAGTAGTGCAAAACTCGACATGTTGTTGTGAATGAACATATTTAAACGCTATTTATGCGTCTAAACGTAGTTTAATCAAGTGTAATTTAAGCGTTAATTAAACGTTGAACCATTGGAAGGGAAGAGTGATATTTATACTTTTTCATAATGATCTCTATATTATTATGAGCATCAAAGCTTGCACCAAGTGCAACATAATGTGAATGAACATATTTATACAAAATTTAAGGGTCTAAACATAATTTAAGCGTTCATTAAACGTTAAATCAGTACGATGGGAAAGTGAAATCAACAAAAGGTTTTAGTAATCTACAAGTAATTTTGAGTATAAAGGCTACACATTGTTAGGAATGAACATATGTAAGCGCTATTTATGAGTCTAAATGTATTTTACACCTTAATTAAACGTTAAATCAGTACCGTCAAAAAGTGAAATCTACAAATTTCATAATGAACTCCAAATTATTTTGACCGTAAAGGCTTTCAATAGCGCAAAGGGTGACATGTTGTTGTGAATGAACGTATTTAAACGCTATTAGGTCGTCTTAACGTCTATATCTATATCTATAAGTAAGCGTTAAATCAGTACAATGGAAAAGTAAACTCAGAATTTTAGTCATAAACTCATAATGTTTTTCAATAGAAACCCTAGCGTATAGAGTGAAACATTGTTGTGAGTAAATATATTTAAACGCTATTTAAGCGTCTAAACGTAATTTAAGCGCTATTAAAGCGTTAAATCATTGAAATGGAATAGTGAAATCTATAATTTTTCATAATGGTTTTTAAATTATTTTGAGTCTCAAAGCTTTTACTAGAGGAAAGGGCGAAATGTTGTTTAGAATGAACGTATTTAAACGCTATTAGATCGTAGTAATGTCATTCAAGCGTTATATAAGCGTTAATTCAGTACAATGGAAAAGTAAAATCTCCGAATATTCTTAATAATTTCTTAATGTTTTTAAACATTGCTCAAAGCGAGACATGTTGTGAATGAACATATTTAAACGCTATTTAAGGGAGTAAACCTAATTTAAGCGTTATTTAAACGTTAACTGAGTACGATGGAAAAGTAAAATCCACAAAATTTTTTAGTATTTTATAAGTAATTGGGAGAATAAAGACTACACGTTGTTGTTAATGAACTTATCTAAACGCTATTTAAGGGTCTAATGTAATTTAAGCGTTAATTAAATGTTAAATAACTACGATGAAAAAGTGAAATCCACAAAATTTTTTAGCAATCTATAAGTTATTGTGGGTATAAAGGCTTAAAAGCTACATGTTGTGAATGAACGTATTTAAACGCTATTAGATCGTTTTAACGTCATTGAATCTATAAGTAAACGTTAAATTAGTACAATGGAAAAGTAAACTCAGAATTTTATTCATAAACTCATAATGTTTTTCAATAGAAACCCTATCGTATAGAGCGAAACAGTGTTGTGAGTGAATATATTTAAACGCTATTTAAGCGTCTAAACGTAATTTAAGCGCTATTAAAGCGTTAAATCATTGAAATGGAATAGTGAAATCTATAATATTTCATAATAGTTTTTAAATTATTTTGAGTATCTAAGCTTTCACTAGAGGTAAGGGCGAAATAATGCCTTTATACCCACAATAACTTATAGATTGCAAAAAAATTTTGTGGATTTCACTTTTTCATCGTAGTTATTTAACGTTTAATTAACGCTTAAATTACGTTAGACCCTTAAATAGCGTTTAGATATGTTCATTAACTAATAATGTTTTTCAATAGAAACCCTTGCGTATAGAGCGAAACCTTGTTGTGAGTAAATATATTTAAACGCTAATTAAGCATCTAAACGTAATTTAAGCGCTGTTTAAGCGTTAAGTCATTGAAACGGAATAGTGAAATCTATAATTTTTCATAATGGTCTCTAAATTATTTTGAGTCTAAAAGCTTTCATTAGTGCAAAGGGTGACATGCCGTTTAGAATGAACGTATTTAAACGCTATTTAAGCGTCTAAACGTAATTTAAGCGCTATTTAAGCGTTAAATCATTAAAATAGAATGATGAAATCTATAATTTTTCATAATGGTCTCTAAATTATGTTGAGTCTAAAAGCTTTCACTAGTGGAAAGGGTGAAATTTTGTTTAGAATGAACGTATCTAAACGCTATTAGATCGTAATAACGTTATTCAAGCGTTATGTAAGCGTTAAATCATTAAAATGTAATGGTGAAATCTATTTTTTATAATGTTCTCTAAATTATATTGAGTCTTAAAGCTTTCACTAGAGGAAAGGGCGAAATGTTGTTTAGAATGAACGTATTTAAACGCTATTAGATCGTAATAACGTCATTCAAGCGTTATATAAGCGTTAATTCAGTACAATGGAAAAGTAAAATCTCCGAATATTCTTAATAATTTCCTAATGTTTTTAAACATTGCTCAAAGCGAGACATGTTGTGAATGAACATATTTAAACGCTATTTAAGGGAGTAAACCTAATTTAAGCGTTATTTAAACGTTAACTGAGTACGATGGAAAAGTAAAATCCACAAAATTTTTTAGTATTTTATAAGTAATTGGGAGAATAAAGACTACACGTTGTTGTTAATGAACTTATCTAAACGCTATTTAAGGGTCTAATGTAATTTAAGCGTTAATTAAATGTTAAATAACTACGATGAAAAAGTGAAATCCACAAAATTTTTTAGCAATCTATAAGTTATTGTGGGTATAAAGGCTTAAAAGCTACATGTTGTGAATGAACGTATTTAAACGCTATTAGATCGTTTTAACGTCATTGAATCTATAAGTAAACGTTAAATTAGTACAATGGAAAAGTAAACTCAGAATTTTATTCATAAACTCATAATGTTTTTCAATAGAAACCCTATCGTATAGAGCGAAACAGTGTTGTGAGTGAATATATTTAAACGCTATTTAAGCGTCTAAACGTAATTTAAGCGCTATTAAAGCGTTAAATCATTGAAATGGAATAGTGAAATCTATAATATTTCATAATAGTTTTTAAATTATTTTGAGTATCTAAGCTTTCACTAGAGGTAAGGGCGAAATAATGCCTTTATACCCACAATAACTTATAGATTGCAAAAAAATTTTGTGGATTTCACTTTTTCATCGTAGTTATTTAACGTTTAATTAACGCTTAAATTACGTTAGACCCTTAAATAGCGTTTAGATATGTTCATTAACTAATAATGTTTTTCAATAGAAACCCTTGCGTATAGAGCGAAACCTTGTTGTGAGTAAATATATTTAAACGCTAATTAAGCATCTAAACGTAATTTAAGCGCTGTTTAAGCGTTAAGTCATTGAAACGGAATAGTGAAATCTATAATTTTTCATAATGGTCTCTAAATTATTTTGAGTCTAAAAGCTTTCATTAGTGCAAAGGGTGACATGCCGTTTAGAATGAACGTATTTAAACGCTATTTAAGCGTCTAAACGTAATTTAAGCGCTATTTAAGCGTTAAATCATTAAAATAGAATGATGAAATCTATAATTTTTCATAATGGTCTCTAAATTATGTTGAGTCTAAAAGCTTTCACTAGTGGAAAGGGTGAAATTTTGTTTAGAATGAACGTATCTAAACGCTATTAGATCGTAATAACGTTATTCAAGCGTTATGTAAGCGTTAAATCATTAAAATGTAATGGTGAAATCTATTTTTTATAATGTTCTCTAAATTATATTGAGTCTTAAAGCTTTCACTAGAGGAAAGGGCGAAATGTTGTTTAGAATGAACGTATTTAAACGCTATTAGATCGTAATAACGTCATTCAAGCGTTATATAAGCGTTAATTCAGTACAATGGAAAAGTAAAATCTCCGAATATTCTTAATAATTTCCTAATGTTTTTAAACATTGCTCAAAGCGAGACATGTTGTGAATGAACATATTTAAACGCTATTTAAGGGAGTAAACCTAATTTAAGCGTAAATTAAACGTTAACTGAGTACAATGGAAAAGTAAAATCCACAAAAATTTTTAGTATTGTATCAGTAATTGGGAGTATAAAGACTACACGTTGTTGTGAATGAACATATTTAAACGCTATTTTAGCACCTAAACGTAATTTAAGCGCTAATTAAACGTTAAATCATTGGAATGCAATTGTGAAATTTACAACTTTTCATTATGATCCTCAAATTATTTTGAGTCTAAAAGCTTTCACTTGTGCAATGGGCGACATGTTCTTGTGAATGAACATATGTAAACGCTATTTAAGCGTCTTAACATATTCTAAGCGTCAATTGAACGTTAACTCAGTACAATGGAAAAGTGAAATCTGCATTTTTTTATAGTAACATATAAATAATTTTGAGTATAAATGCTTGCATAAAGTGCAAAATGTTCTGCATGAACGTATTTGAAGTCTTATTAAGCGTCAAAACGTAGTTTATGTGTTAATTAAACGTTACATCAGTGCGATGGAAAAGTGAAATCTACAAAATTTTATAGTAATCTATAAGCATTTGCGAGTATAAAAGCTTGCTCAAAACAGGAGATGTTGCGAGTGAACTTATTTGAATGCTATTTAATCGTTTTAACGTCATTCAAGCGTTATTTAAACGTTAAATTATTACAATGGAAAAGTGAACTCTCCAACTTTTCATCATGATCTCATAATATTTTTCAATAGAAGCCTTAGTGCAAAGTGCGAAACGTCGTTATGAATCGACAACGCTGTTTGAGGATCTAAACGTAGTTTAAGCAATAAATAAACGTTAACTCACTACAATGGACAAGTAAAATCTGCAATTTTTTTAATAGCAATATATGAATAATTTTGAATATAAAAGCTTGCTCCAAGCGCGACATGCTGTGAAAGAACGTATATTTGAAGTTTTTTTAAGCGTCTAAACGTAATTTATGCGTTAATTAAACGTTAAATCATTGAAATGGTATAGTGAAATCTACACTTTTTCATAATCACCTCTAAATTTTTTGGAGTATGGAAGCTTTCAGTAGTGCAAAAGGCGACATGTTGTTGTGAATGAACATATTTAAACGCTATTTATGCGTCTAAACGTAATTTAAGCGCTATTTAAGCGTTAAATCATTGAAATGGAATAGTGAAATCTATAATTTTTCATAATGGTCTCTAAATTATTTTGTGTCTAAAAGCTTTCATTAGTGCAAAGGGTGACATGCCGTTTAGAATGAACGTATTTAAACGCTATTTAAGCGTCTAAACGTAATTTAAGCGCTATTTAAGCGTTAAATCATTAAAATAGAATAATGAAATCTATAATTTTTCATAATGGTCTCTAAATTATGTTGAATCTAAAAGCTTTCACTAGTGGAAAGGGTGAAATTTTGTTTAGAATGAACGTATTTAAACGCTATTAGATCGTAATAACGTTATTCAAGCGTTATGTAAGCGTTAAATCATTAAAATGGAAAAGTAAAATCTCCGAATATTCTTAATAATTTCCTAATGTTTTCAAACATTGCTCAAAGCGAGACATGTTGTGAATGAACATATTTAAACGCTATTTAAAGCAGTAAACCTAATTTAAGCGTTAATTAAACGTTAACTGAGTACGATGGAAAAGTAAATTCCACAAAAATTTTTAGTATTCTATCAGTAATTGGGAGTATAAAGACTACACGTTGTTGTTGATGAACATATCTAAACGCTATTTAAGGGTCTAAACGCAATTTAAGCGTTAATTAAACGTTAAATAACTACGATGAAAAAGTGAAATCCACAAAATTTTTTAGCAATCTACAAGTTATTGTGGGTATAAAGGCTTAAAAGCTACATGTTGTGAATGAACATATGTAAGCGCTTTTTAAGCAGCTTAACGTAATTTAAGCGCTAATTAAACGTTTAGTAATTGGAATGCAATTGTGAAATTTACAACTTTTCATTATGATCCTCAAATTATTTTGAGTCTAAAAGCTTTCACTAGTGTAATGGGCGACATGTTCTTGTGAATGAACATATTTAATTGCTATTTAAGGGAGTAAACCTTATCTAAACGTTAATTAAACGTTAACTGAGTACGATGGAAAAGAATAATCTACAAAAATTTTTAGTATTCTATAAGTAATTAAGAGTATAAAGACTACACGTTGTTGTTAATGAACATATCTAAACGCTATTTAAGGGTCTAACGTAATTTAAGCGTTAATTAAACGTTAAATAACTACGATGAAAAAGTGAAATCCACAAAATTTTTTAGCAATCTATAAGTTATTGTGGGTATAAAGGCTTAAAAGCTACATGTTGTGAATGAACATATTTAAACGCTATTTAAGCACCTAAACGTAATTTAAGCGCTAATTAAACGTTAAATCATTGGAATGCAATTGTGAAATTTACAACTTTTCATTATGATCCTCAAATTATTTTGAGCCTAAAAGCTTTCACTAGTGCAATGGGCGACATGTTCTTGTGAATGAACATATGTAAACGCTATTTAAGCGTCTTAACATATTCTAAGCGTCAATTGAACGTTAACTCAGTACAATGGAAAAGTGAAATCTGCATTTTTTTATAGTAACATATAAATAATTTTGAGTATAAATGCTTGCATAAAGTGCAAAATGTTCTGCACGAACGTATTTGAAGTCTTATTAAGCGTCCAAACGTAGTTTATGTGTTAATTAAACGTTACATCAGTGCGATGGAAAAGTGAAATCTACAAAATTTTATAGTAATCTATAAGCATTTGTGAGTATAAAAGCTTGCTCAAAACAGGAGATGTTGTGAGTAAACTTATTTGATTGCTATTTAATCGTTTTAACGTCATTCAAGCGTTGTTTAAACGTTAAATTATTAGAATGGAAATGTGAACCGTCCAATTTTTCAGCAGGATCTCATAATATTTTTCAATAGAAGCCTTAGCGTAAAGTGCGAAACGTCGTTGCGAATGGACAACGCTCTTTGAGGATCTAAACATAGTTTAAGCAATTAATAAACGTTAACTCACTACAATGGACAAGTAAAATCTGCAATTTTTTTTATAGCAATATATGAATAATTTTGAATATAAAAGCTTGCTCCAAGCGCGACATGCTGTGAAAGAACGTATTTGAAGTCTTTTTAAGCGTCTAAACGTAATTTATGCGTTAATTAAACGTTAAATCATTGGAATGGTATAGTGAAATCTACACTTTTTCATATTAACCTCTAAATTTTTTTAAGTATGGAAGCTTTCAGTAGTGCAAAAGGCGACATGTTGTTGGGAATGAACATATTTAAGCGCTATTTATGCGTCTAAACGTAGTTTAAGCGCTATTTAAGCGTTAAATCATTGAAATGGAATAGTGAAATCTATAATTTTTCATAATGGTCTCTAAATTATTTTGAGTCTAAAAGCTTTCATTAGTGCAAAGGGTGACATGCCGTTTAGAATGAACGTATTTAAACGCTATTTAAGCGTCTAAACGTAATTTAAGCGCTATTTAAGCGTTAAATCATTAAAATAGAATGATGAAATCTATAATTTTTCATAATGGTCTCTAACTTATGTTGAGTCTAAAAGCTCTCACTAGTGGAAAGGGTGAAATTTTGTTTAGAATGAACGTATTTAAACGCTATTAGATCGTAATAACGTTATTCAAGCGTTATGTAAGCATTAAATCATTAAAATGTAATGGTGAAATCTATTTTTTATAATGTTCTCTAAATTATATTGAGTCTTAAAGCTTTCACTAGAGGAAAGGGCGAAATGTTGTTTAGAATGAACGTATTTAAACGCTATTAGATCGTAATAACGTCATTCAAGCGTTATATAAGCGTTAATTCAGTACAATGGAAAAGTAAAATCTCCGAATATTCTTAATAATTTCCTAATGTTTTTAAACATTGCTCAAAGCGAGACATGTTGTGAATGAACATATTTAAACGCTATTTAAGGGAGTAAACCTAATTTAAGCGTTAATTAAACGTTAACTGAGTACGATGGAAAAGTAAAATCCACAAAAATTTTTAATATTCTATCAGTAATTGGGAGTATAAAGACTACATGTTGTTGTTGATGAACATATGTAAACGGTTTTAAAGGGTCTAAATGTAATTTAAGCGTTAATTAAGCGTTAAATAACTACGATGAAAAAGTGAAATGCACAAAATTTTTTAGCAGTCTACAAGTTATTGTGGGTATAAAGGCTTAAAAGCTACATGTTGTGAATGAACATTTGTAAGCGTTATTTTTACAGCCTAACGTAATTTAAGCGCTAATTAAACGTTAAATCATTGAAATGCAATTGTGAAATTTACAACTTTTCATTATGATCTTTAAATTATTTTGAGTCTAAAAGCTTCAACTAGTGCAATGGGCGACATGTTCTTGTGAATGAACATATTTAATTGCTATTTAAGGGAGTAAACCTTATCTAAACGTTAATTAAACGTTAACTGAGTACGATGAAAAAGTATAATCCACAAAAATTTTTAGTATTCTATAAGTAATTAGGAGTATAAAGACTACATGTTGTTGTTAATGAACATATCTAAACGCTATTTAAGGGTCTAACGTAATTTAAGCGTTAATTAAACGTTAAATAACTACGATGAAAAAGTGAAATCCACAAAACTTTTTAGCAATCTATAAGTTATTGTGGGTACAAAGGCTTAAAAGCTACGTTTAGACGCTTAAATAGCGTTTAAATATATTCACTCACAACAATGTTTCGCTCATTACGCTATGGTTTCTATTGAAAAACATTTTGAGTTTATGAATAAACATTGGAGTTTACTTTTCCATTGTACTGATTTAACGCTCACTTAACGATTGAATCACGTTAAAAAAATCTTAGAAATACGTTCATTCACAACAACATGTCGCCCTTTGCGCTAGTGAAAGCCTTTACAGTCAAAATAATTTGGAGTTTATTATGAAATTTGTAGATTTCACTTTTCCACGGTACTGATTTAACGTTTAATTAAGGTGTAAAATACATTTAGACTCATAAATAGCGCTTACATATGTTCATTCCTAACAATGTGTAGCCTTTATACTCAAAATTACTTCTAGAATACTAAAACCTTTTGTTGATTTCACTTTCCAATTGTACTGATTTAACGTTTAATGAACGCTTAAATTATGTTAATAGCCTTAAATTTTGTATAAATACGTTCATTCACATTATGTTGCACTTGATGCAAGCTTTGATGCTCATAATAATAGAGAGATCATCATGAAAAAGTATAGATATCACTCTTCCCTTCCAATGGTTCAACGTTTGAATAACGCTTCAATTACACTTTATTAAACCACGTTTAGACGCATAAATAGCGTATAAATATGTTCAATCACAACAACATGTCGCCTTTTGCACTACTGAAAGCTTCCATACTTAAAAAAATTTTAATGGTAGTTTAATCAAGTGTAATTTAAGTGTTAATTAAATGTTGAACCATGGCAAGGGAAGAGTGATATTTATACTTTTTCATAATGATCTCTATATTATTACGAACATCAAAGCTTGCACCAAGTGCAACATAATGTAAATGAACGTATTTATACAAAATTTAAGGGTCTTAACATAATTTAAGCATTCATTAAACGCTAAATCAGTACGATGGGAATGTGAAATCAACAAAAGGTTTTAGTAATCTACAAGTAATTTTGAGTATAAAGGCTACACATTGTTAGGAATGAACATATGTAAGCGCTATTTAAGAGTCAAAATGTATTTTACACCTTAATTAAACGTTAAATCAGTACCGTGGAAAAGTGAAATCTACAAATTTCATAATGAATTCCAAATTATTTTGACTGTAAAGGCTTTCAATAGCGCAAAGGGCGACATGTTGTTGTGAATGAACGTATTTAAACGCTATTAGATCGTTTTAACGTCATTTAATCTATAAGTAAGCGTTAAATCAGTACAATGGAAAAGTAAACTCAGAATTTTATTCATAAACTCATAATGTTTTTCAATAGAAACCCTAGCGTATAGAGGGAAACATTGATGGGAGTGAATATATTTAAACTCTATTTAAGCGTCTAAACGTAATTTAAGCGCTATTTAAGCGTTAAATCATTTAAATGGGTAAGTAAAATCTCCGATTATTCTTAATAATTTGCTAATGTTTTTAAACATTGCTCAAAGCGAAACATGTTGTGAATGAACGTATTTAAACGCTATTTAAGCGTTTAAACGTAATTTACGCGCTATTAAAGCGTTAAATCTTTAAAATAGAATGATGAAATCTATAATTTTTCATAATGGTCTCTAAATTATGCTGAGTCTAAAAGCCTTCACTGGTGGAAAAGGCGAAATGTTGTTTAGAATGAACGTATTTAAACGCTATTAGATCGTAATAACGTCATTCAAGCGTTATGTAAGCGTTAAATCAATACAATGTAAAAATAAAATCTCCGAATATTCTTAATAAATTCCTAATGTTTTTAAGCATTGCTCAAGGCGAGACATGTTGTGAATGAACATATTTAAACGCTATTTAAGGGATTAACCCTAATTTAAGTCTTAATTAAACGTTAACTGAGTACGACGGAAAAGTAAAATCCACAAAAATTTTTAGTATTCTATAAGTAATTGGGAGTATAAAGACTACACGTTGTAATTAATGAACATATCTAAACGCTATTTAAGGGTCCAAACGTAGTTTAAGCGTTAATTAAACGTTAAATAACTACGATGAAAAAGTGAAATCCAAAAAATGTTTTAGCAATCTATAAGTTCTTGTGGGTATAAAGGCTTAAAAGCTACATGTTGTGAATAAATATATTTAAGCGCTATTTAAAAGTGTAAATGTATTTTACACCTTAATTAAACGTTAAATCAGTAAATTTAATCTATTTGAGCAATGTTTAAAAACATTAGGAAATTATTAGGAATAATCGGAGATTTTACATTTCCACTGTATTGATTGAACGCTTACATAACGCTTGAATGACGTGAATACGATCTATTAGCGTTTAAATACGTTCATTCTAAACAACATTTCGCCTTTTCCACTAGTGAAAGCTTTTAAACACAACATAATTTAGAGACCATTATGAAAAATAGATTTCACCATTCCATTTTAAGGATTTAACAGTTAAATAGTGCTAAAATTACGTTTAGACGCTTAAATAGCCTTTAAATAGTTCATTCTAAACGGTATGTCACCCTTTGCACTAATGTAAGCTTTTAGACTCAAAATAATTTAGAAACCATTTGGAAAAATTATAGATTTCACTATTCCAATTCAATGATTTAACGCTTTTATAGCGCTTAAATTTCGTTTAGACGCTTAAATAGCGTTTAAACATATTCACTCACAACAATGTTTCGCTCTTTACGCTAGGGTTTCTATTGAAAAACATTATGAGTTTATGAATAAAATTTGGAGTTTACTTTTCCATGGCACTGATTTAACGCTTACGCTTACTTATAAATTGAATGTGTACTTTGAAGTTCAGGGGGTTCGATTTTCCCCATATTTTGCACATGCAGGAATTGGCCTGAAAAATGCTTATTTTCAGCCTATGCATTGACCCTAAATTTTGGACTTTCCCTGTGACTAGATGAAAATGGGTGTGGTGGGAATTCATCAGAGCATGTCAGTGGTCAATAGTATGGGTGTGTACTTTGAAGTTCAGGGGGTTCGATTTTTCCCATATTTTGCACATGCAGGAATTGGCCTGAAAAATGCTTATTTTCAGCCTATGCATTGACCCTAAATTTTGGACTTTCCCTGTGACTAGATGAAAATGGGTGAGGTGGGAATTCATCAGGGCATGTCAGTGGTCAATAGTATGGGTGTGTACTTTGAAGTTCAGGGGGTTCGATTTTCCCCATATTTTGCACATGCAGGAATTGGCCTGAAAAATGCTTATTTTCAGCCTATGCATTGACCCTAAATTTTGGACTTTCCCTGTGACTAGATGAAAATGGGTGTGGTGGGAATTCATCAGGGCATGTCAGTGGTCAATAGTATGGGTGTGTACTTTGAAGTTCAGGGGGTTCGATTTTCCCCATATTTTGCACATGCAGGAATTGGCCTGAAAAATGCTTATTTTCAGCCTATGCATTGACCCTAAATTTTGGACTTTCCCTGTGACTAGATGAAAATGGGTGTGGTGGGAATTCATCAGGGCATGTCAGTGGTCAATAGTATGGGTGTGTACTTTGAAGTTCAGGGGGTTCGATTTTCCCCATATTTTGCACATGCAGGAATTGGCCTGAAAAATGCTTATTTTCAGCCTATGCATTGACCCTAAATTTTGGACTTTCCCTGTGACTAGATGAAAATGGGTGTGGTGGGAATTCATCAGGGCATGTCAGTGGTCAATAGTATGGGTGTGTACTTTGAAGTTCAGGGGGTTCGATTTTCCCCATATTTTGCACATGCAGGAATTGGCCTGAAAAATGCTTATTTTCAGCCTATGCATTGACCCTAAATTTTGGACTTTCCCTGTGACTAGATGAAAATGGGTGTGGTGGGAATTCATCAGGGCATGTCAGTGGTCAATAGTATGGGTGTGTACTTTGAAGTTCAGGGGGTTCGATTTTCCCCATATTTTGCACATGCAGGAATTGGCCTGAAAAATGCTTATTTTCAGCCTATGCATTGACCCTAAATTTTGGACTTTCCCTGTGACTAGATGAAAATGGGTGTGGTGGGAATTCATCAGGGCATGTCAGTGGTCAATAGTATGGGCGTGTACTTTGAAGTTCAGGGGGTTCGATTTTCCCCATATTTTGCACATGCAGGAATTGGCCTGAAAAATGCTTATTTTCAGCCTATGCATTGACCCTAAATTTTGGACTTTCCCTGTGACTAGATGAAAATGGGTGTGGTGGGAATTCATCAGGGCATGTCAGTGGTCAATAGTATGGGTGTGTACTTTGAAGTTCAGGGGGTTCGATTTTCCCCATATTTTGCACATGCAGGAATTGGCCTGAAAAATGCTTATTTTCAGCCTATGCATTGACCCTAAATTTTGGACTTTCCCTGTGACTAGATGAAAATGGGTGTGGTCGGAATTCGTCAGGGCATGTCAGTGGTCAATAGTATGGGTGTGTACTTTGAAGTTCAGGGGGTTCGATTTTCCCCATATTTTGCACATGCAGGAATTGGCCTGAAAAATGCTTATTTTCAGCCTATGCATTGACCCTAAATTTTGGACTTTCCCTGTGACTAGATGAAAATGGGTGTGGTGGGAATTCGTCAGGGCATGTCAGTGGTCAATAGTATGGGTGTGTACTTTGAAGTTCAGGGGGTTCGATTTTCCCCATATTTTGCACATGCAGGAATTGGCCTGAAAAATGCTTATTTTCAGCCTATGCATTGACCCTAAATTTTGGACTTTCCCTGTGACTAGATGAAAATGGGTGTGGTGGGAATTCATCAGGGCATGTCAGTGGTCAATAGTATGGGTGTGTACTTTGAAGTTCAGGGGTTCGATTTTCCCCATATTTTGCACATGCAGGAATTGGCCTGAAAAATGCTTATTTTCAGCCTATGCATTGACCCTAAATTTTGGACTTTCCCTGTGACTAGATGAAAATGGGTGTGGTGGGAATTCGTCAG